>RCWM02000412.1:0-510000 GCA_003667255.2 Euschistus heros | reverse complement strand
CCCCAACGATTCCCTTACATGAATCCCATGAAAAATTTATGATCTTCACGGGATACGTGTTCAATGACGTTATCCCTCTCCCAACCATTTCCAGTTCTAAATCGTTCTCCTTGAAGAATGGGATGTCATGTCCGTGGGAGTTGTCCAGATTTATTTCATCGATGTCTAAAACAATTGGACATTATTTATTGCACCTATAAACTTTATTTAATTTAAAAATTGTATAACAAATTTTATTGAATTGTATACGACTTTATCTCTTCTTATAATTCTTTGTTACCCTTCAGTAATCAGATTTTAATATTTTGTCAATAAAAGCTGTGCTACGATAACATTTATATTTATTGATGTGTGCGTATACACACACATATACATGAATATTCTTTTATTTTTTTTTATTATTATTCCCCTTCCTTAGTAACTCAATGGAAGAGGCGTGTATTAGTTAAATAATAAATCAGACTCCATGCATTTTGCACACTACCTGATTTTTGAATATATTTGAAACCAAATATGTTCATTTCTTTATTATGTACTTATAAACTATTACATTTAGGTCCAATTAGTTTTGTTTTCCAACGTTTTATTTACATATATATTCATAATTAAAATAAAATGAATACTCAGAAATGTAATAAAATATAAAACCTTTATCTAATGTAATAAATACAATAAAACAATATAAAATAAACGAAGACATAAAACTATCTGATATAAAAATTAAGTAAAGCTTTAGTTAGGTAACTTAAATATAATAAATATCAAACAGGTTTTGAACAACTATTCGTTTTCGGCCATGGTGCATTGAAGACAGACTTGTTTCTTTTGTTCTTTGCACACATTATGTTTGCAAATATCACAGGTTTTTCTTGCAGTCTTATCCTTTTTCCTATCACAATATAGCACTACATGCCACGCAGGCATGTGACTATATCTTTTCAAAAATTCTCTCGTGGTAGTAGGCAATGTTAAAATTGTTGATCTTGTCTCCAAATGTGATTTCATCAGACCAAAAGCCAATTTTTTAAAAAAACAATCTTCTTTTTATCACATCAAATGATTTTACCACATGACTAGTCGCGCGGGGTCAAGACGGCCCCAACAATGATTTCTCCACTTCAACGAAAACTAAATAATAAAGGGAGGGTGAGAACTCAAGCCAACTCCCACCACACTACCCCTCAAAGTCACTTTAAGAATAGAAGTAGGGGTCTTGGATATTGTTGCATGTATTCAGAAGTTATTAAAAAAAAAATTGAAAATGGGGTCGCTCTGACCCCAGCGCGCCTGCTGGAAGGTTAAGTATACAAATATATATTAAGTAGCATCACCAATCACGGTTACGCTCTTAAAAGTTAACAACTATAAAATTTTAACGAAAAATAAAAGTTTTATTTGTTTATCGATAAAAATCTTATGTAATTGTATGCAATTGAGCATTATTTTTATAATGATATTTCTACGCGTAACAGTAATTTTTAAAATCATATAAAAGCATACATGAACATCGAATATTTTATTTCAATCTATGAGTTGATAACCAGATATATAGAGACTATTAAGAAACACTAGTGGATAATGGAATGCATTATCCGGGCTTACCACTAAAATCCCATGAATCATATTTTTACTTACAATATCAAAAAGACATTTTGATTTGGTAATAATTTTTATTCATCAGATATAATTTTTTTTCAGTTCTGCGCCTGCGCTAGATAGTTAATGTAGCTTACGTATCGTCTCTTTCATTTATCACTTTTTTATTGTGATTTACAGCATTTTACAGTGTGAATTGTTGTGGATCAACAGTGGAAAAGAAGGACGAAGCATCGGACTTGTTATTACTGTGAGTAATTTCATATTTACTAGCAAGTGAATAAAACTGTATATCATAACCTACGAACATATCGTATTAACGGCAGGCCAGCTGAGCAGTGATAAGCACGGCCCCCCACCCTGCCTACGGTCTTCAGTACCTACCTGACAGCCGTAGGGACTGTTGCGTCTCTTCACTGAATTCAGGGTCAAGTTCAAAAGACGCGGAACGTATTATTCTTATTTTTTTTTTTTTTATTATTTTATTTTTATTTACTCGCCCTGAAATGCCAGTATGAGGTATTACCACATGGTAATGTCGAGTAAAAACAAAAGAAGTCGGTCCCTAGAGTCCAAACCTAGTCCGACAAAACCCAGATCAAGAAAACAAAAGAGAGCCACGCCCCCATCTACTCCTAACAACAATCAAGAACAACAGCCAGGACCTTCATCTCAAGCAGTTGAAGATGAATCCCCATTTTTTTACTCCAAACCCGTTCGAACCTCTTAAAAACACTCAAACTGAAGAAATGGAAACAACAGTTAACAAAAAGATACCACGCCCCCCACCAATCTACATCAGAAATATTAGAAGCATCCAACTCTTTAGCGATCAAATAAATAAAATTATAGGCCCAGGAGCCTACTCATGCGTAAATAGAACAAATGACACCAAATTACAACCTGATACACCTGAGGCCTACCGTGCAATAGTCAAATACTTAAGCGATACCAAGGCCGACTTCCACACTTACCAGCTCAAGAACGAAAAATCAATTAGAATTGTAATTCGGCGCCTCCACCACACTACACCAGCAGACATTATAGAAGAAGAGCTTACTTCTATGGGTTTTAAAGTTCGCCAAATTATAAATGTGGTCAAGGATAACAAAATGAATCCTGGAACGGGTAACAAAATACCGTTGCCATTATTTTTTGTTGACCTCGAGCCAACTCCAGGTGTAGAAAAAATTTATGATGTCAAGCGGCTCTATTATACAAATGTGATTATAGAGAAACCATATCCAAAAAGGGACATTGTTCAATGTCACAACTGTCAAGCGTATGGACACACTAAACGCTACTGTCATCATATGCTTAGATGTGTGAGGTGCGGCGATCCACACAAAACCGAAGACTGCAACAAGCCTCGGGATAATCCAGCTGTATGCGCTCTATGCCACCAGGGCCATCCGGCGAACTATAAAGGGTGTGAAACCTACAAGAAGCTCAAGGCTCGATTCCAACCAGCTCAAGGAAGGAATGAAGAAGTGAGTCAAGCAAGAAGACAGCCATCTAGACTAGTAAATGGAGCCATCTCCTATGCTAGTATGATGGGTGGCAGAGAGCTACCTACTGGAACAGGGGCCATGCCACCACCCCAGCCTCAAAACATTTACCACGAGCCCCAACATCCAACCCTTAACCAAATCCCTCAGACTCAAACTCAACCCCCAGAAAATCCTATAATCCAGCCCATTAAAAAACAACACACCCACAGTTCCTTATATTCCACCTCCTCCCAATGCTACTGATATCTCATCTATACTAAACTCTTTCCTCTCGGAATTCCGATCCATGATCACTCCTCTCATATCACTCCTAACTAGTGCACTATCCAACATTATCATCCCCGCCCAAAGAAATCCCTAAATGAAACCTTCCCTATCCATTCTCCTTTGGAATGCGAATGGTATTCGGAATCATACTGACGAATTGACAGCACTACTACACGACAGTAATATTGATATAGCCCTAATTACAGAAACTCGACTAACTAGTAACAGAACACTCAAAATAGCACAATACGAAACCTATCGGACGGATCACCCGGACGGAAGAGCTCATGCTGGCACAGCCGTCATCATCCATAATTCCCTCTCCCATTATTTATTACCTTTACCAAATCACAATTTCCTACAAACAACTGCAGTTGTTATCAAAACCTTCCCTTTCCCACTGACAATAGCTGCAGCTTATTGTCCTCCTGGAAAAATAGTCTCCTTCACCCAACTCAGTTCCCTCCTTGATTCACTTGGAAACCACTTCCTTCTAGGTGCAGACCTTAATGCCAAACACCAACAGTGGGGTGCCAGAATCACCAACTCCCGTGGCCGAACTCTACTGTCGGCACTTAATTCCAACCATTGCCACTACATTTCTCCCTGCTCTCCTACCTACTGGCCGACAGATCCCACTCGTAATCCCGACCTCCTTGATTTCTTCATTCATGCAGGTTTAGGTGCTATTAATCATTCCATCAAACGCTTAGACAACCTCTCCTCTGATCACAGTCCTTTAATCCTTACCTTATCCTTATCACCGATACCCAAACTTCCTCCCCCATCATTTATTAGAGGCCCAATAAACTGGAACCTTTTCCGACAAATATTAACTGATTCCATAGACCTCAGAGTATCCTTGAAAACATCCCAAGAACTAGATGATGCAGCCAACTCCTTTACGAATTTAATTCAACAAGCAGCTTGGAATGCATCTTTTCCTCAACCATCCTATATCAATCGTAATAAAAATCCTTTACCACAAGAACTAATAGACCTTATCCAAACCAAACGTCATTCTAGATCCCTATGGCAAACAACCAGGCATCCTGACGATCGGAGAACATATAACCACTTCACCAAATTAGTAAAAAAGAAATTGGCTTCCTTTAGATCCCAATCCTACAACTCCTATCTTTCCTCCCTCTCTACCTCAGACAATTCTCTCTGGAATGCAACCAAAAAAATCCTCAAATACCAAAATATTTCCCATCCTCTCCGACGTGAAGATGGATCCTGGGCTGCCTCAGATGAGAACAGAGCAGAAGAATTTGCCAAGCACCTCTCCAGCACATTTATTCCCCATTCCGAACAAATCCCCTCCCACACTACTAATGTTCAACAATTCCTCACTTCACCAATTCCTCTCTCCTTACCTCCTAAAGCAGTCAACCCCTCTGAGGTCAAATTCCTATTAAAAAAATGAAAACCCGCAAATCACCTGGATATGATCTGATTACCACCCAAATCCTCCGACAACTCCCTGAAAAAGCGATCCTCTTCCTTACTTACATATACAACTGTATACTTCGCACGACCCACTTTCCTCTGATATGGAAACACTCCATCATCATTCTTTTCCTTAAACTAGGTAAACCTCCCAACAAAACCTCATCATATAGACCTATAAGTCTACTTCCCATCCTTTCAAAAATCTTTGAAAAAATCCTTCTAAAACGTATCCTACCCATACTCGAATCCCAAAGCATCCCTTCCCATCAATTTGGATTCCGGTCTGGCCACTCCACTGTTCAACAAGGCCTTCGTGTTGTTGATCATATATCCTCTGCCCTTGAAAACAAGCAGTATAGCACTGGTGCATTTCTGGATGTAGCGCAAGCTTTCGACCGGGTGTGGCACCAGGGTTTGCTCTTCAAGCTCAAGACCCATTTACCCCAATCCCTATACCTAGTCCTGCGATCCTATCTCTCAAATCGTTCCTTTCGAGTCCGCTGTGGCTCAGAGTTCTCCAACTGTTATCCTATCGATGCCGGAGTGCCACAAGGTAGCGTCCTAGGTCCCGTCCTCTATAATCTCTTCACTGCCGATATACCAACCAATCCTAATACCTTTTTAGCCACATTTGCAGATGATACTGCTATCCTATCATCCCATCCAGATCCTAAACTTGCTTCCCTCAACCTCCAAAGACATCTTCTACAGATTGAAGCTTGGTGCAGCAAGTGGAGAATAAAAATTAATGAAGCCAAATGTAGTCATATAACTTTTACCCTTCGCCGCAAATCCTGTCCACCCATCCGTTTCAATAATATTCCTATACCTATATCCGACACAGTACGCTACCTTGGCTTTCATCTTGACAAAAGACTAACTTGGAACCCTCACACTAGACTCAAAAGACAAGAACTCAATAGGAGATTCAGCCAACTTTACAGACTACTAGGCAGGAATTCTCATCTTTCAGTCGACAACAAACTCCTAATATACAAAACAATCTTAAAACCAATTTGGACCTACGGACTTGAACTGTGGGAGAGAGCAAAACAATCCAATATCAAACGCATCCAAACTTTCCAATCCAAAGTCCTCCGAACAATTGTCAATGCACCTTATTATGTTACAAACAAAACCCTACACAACGACCTAAAAATACCTTTTGTCCTAGATCTCATTCCTTCAAAATTCTCGAAATTTCATCAAAATCTATCCCATCATCCCAATCCTCTAGCCCAATCCCTATCCAGTCTTAACCATCCCTATAACCCTCCCAGAAGGTTGAAACGGCAATGGCCCCGAGACCTTTTGTAATATAATGTTATGCTGGAGTCCTGGTACTGACCAGCTTCTCCACTCATGTCCAGAGCATATGTGGCTATAGCGCTCCCACTCAGCCTCCACTGGATATTACCAGTGATGCAGCTGAGAGAGAGCAGCGCGCTGGGATCTCTCGGGTCTGGCCTTGACCCCCGATAAGTTGGGGAACAGGCTCGATTCGTGGTTCCCCAGGCTGAGTGTGTCTGTTTTGTACATATAGTAAGAATGTATCTTATTCTTTTTATTTTTTATTATTATTATTTATTTGTTTATATGTATGTATGTATGTGTGTGTGTGTATATATATATATATATATATATATATATATATATATATATATATATATATATATATATATATATATATGTATGTGTATATGTATATATGTATATATTATATTTTTGTTACTTGATTCTTATTATTTCATTTTATTCTTGATGATTGAATCATTAGTTTTATTTTTATAATTATTACTTGTTTTTATTTTTATTTCTTATTATCATTATTTTGTGTGTATGAGCACTTGTATATATTGTATGAATGAATACATCTTTAGCACTGTTACCTATTGCCCTTAATTGAGGCAGATTGTACATATATTTCAATATAAAAAAAAAAAAAAAAAAAAAAAAAAAAAAAAAAAGATATAATTTTATTAATAATATCCGGTCGGATTTTAATTTCAGGCCATAAATTTATATTAATGAGTGGCAAACCTGGTTTCTGTCACTCAACACTGTACGTTTAAATTTTTATTATTACTAACCTTTCCTGAAACTATGTAAATGACGAAGTTAGTACTTGGTACAGATCGGTTCAGTAGTTTTACCTTTGTAAACTTTTGTGGGACAGCGCTAGCCCACATATTTGTCGACTGAACTTCACTGAAATCCATATGTCGCAACACATTTTTATGTAGAATGGCGCCCGCTACCTACCGGTCATTTTTTAAACTGCATTTTTATCCACAAATTATCAGTTTTTTAATAACAAGTTAATTAAAAATCAGTTGATTTTATAATTGCTAAACCTTCTTGGTACAAAACAAATGATGTAGTTAAAATTTGATATAGATTGGTTCAGTACTTTTAGTAGGTAGGGGTAGTTTTTATTATTATCATAGGGTTTTCTGGACAATTCCTTTCTTATTGGAGAATAATTTGATAATATGGGATTACTTGATGTTGAGAGATATTTGCTATAAAGACATCCCTTGTTGAATTGATGCTAGGAGTAGTGCTAAATTCAGCAACCTGTTCTAAGAGCTAAGAAACGAAGTTACTAAGTTGCTCCAGTTTTTGTGAGCTTCCCCTTCTACTTTAGAACCACAAAAACAGGAAGACAACTTACCAAGAATCAAGCTGCAGCTTGCAGCCTCACGGTATTTTCTTTCATGCCACCAATTTTCTATTATTAATGTTATTTCTTTGCATTGCCTTACTGTTTGCTATGGTTTTATCGGGAAGGAGAATTGGATTTCTTGTTGATGCTCTACCTTTAACTATAAGTTAAGGATAAAAAATGTGATTAATTTATTAATATGTTTTTGTAAATATTGTTTGTTTGAGTATGTTTCCGTTTCCCATATGTTCTGTCTTCATTTAACTTTAGTGAAATCTGAAAAAAAAAAAAAAATAATAAATAAATTTACCTAACAAATTTGAAAGACTCAATCCTGTAATCAAAACTTTTGGATTTATTCATTAATCATATCGCATGCAGATAGTTTTAAGTACTGTAATTAAGTACTGTAATATGATAGGAATAGTTAAAAAGTACGTTATTAGTTTATTATACGCAAACAAATATGTATTCATTTTCAGAAATGCCTTAACTGATGACCGTTTGTTATACGTAAAATAAACATTGTTATTAAGTATTATCATACATTATATAAATAATGATGAAGTTAATTAAAATTTAATTTAATAAAGTCTCGCTTGGAATAATAAACCAACAGGTGCTAAATAAATATCTAAAATTAATTACTCGGATCAAGTTTATTAATTTATTTTATATTTAAATGTTATAATTACCAGTATGCATCAACTTTGTAAAATAATTTCTTTTGTAAAATATTGTTTTGTGATGCGTGTATTTAACTAAACGATAAATTCATTTTAATATGCATATAAGGAAAACATATTTATATTAAGTTGTTTCAACTTTATTTGTGGGTAATTCAAAGTTTCATATTCCTCAAAGCTGAAAAAACTATCCTCCTTATATTACTTTGTACACAAATTACTGATGGGACCTAATCCACCAAAATGGAAGAGATTAAACGAGAAGAGTGTCCTTTTAAAATTCAAAAAGATTTGAATCTGACTCTCAGTATATCATTTTTTTTTTTTTTTTTTTTTTTTTTTTTTTTTTTTTTTTTTTTTTTTTTTTTTTTTTTTTTTTTTTTTTTTTTTTTTTTTGCGATATATTTGAGATTATTTATTAGTTATGTATATTGCACTAATTATTCGATCTTATTAGTTTGATATTGTTAATGTGAGGTTGATTGTTATCTCACCTAAATGTTTACTAGACATGGGTTTGTCAGGGCATTCCTAGATAATGATTCATCTGTTTCCACTTGCACAAACCCAGCGGAAACAGTAGAGCATGCATTCTTCCCTGACTCTAAATTTGTGAAAGGGAAAGAAGATCTAGCGAGGACTCTGGGCCATCAGTTGGTCCCAGAAAACTTTGTTAACCAGATGACATCTGGGGAGGAAAACTGGAATGCTGTAGCAAATTACGCTGCTCACATCTGCAGAAAGCTTTGTAAATAGGATGAGTAAGACGAGGCCTGGAAGTTGCTGGATAATTAGCAAGGGAAAATATAAAGTAGGCACATAGCCAGTCCCCCCCCCCCCCCCCCCGTGAAGTAATACCTGACAGCTGTTCTAGTGAGGTGGTGAAGAACAGGGAGGTGGTTTTTAGTGAATAAGAATAACACACTGTTGTGGTCTTCGGTCCACTTGGCCTATGTAAGACTTCCCTTACAAGATAAATAAACAAATAAACAAGAAGGAAGAAAGAAAATTAGGATATTTTACAAGTCACCCTTAGTCGAGTCATCAAATCAAAGGTGGTATATATTCATTAGTATAAAATTCCATCTGAGGTCTAACTGTAAATTTATTTATTTATTTTTATGGTTTTTGGCTTCACTAGCTTCTTTTGAAACATTTAATCTGTGAGATGCGATCTCGTTTGTAGAATGAGTGAATACTCAGTTTGATTGGATTACTTTTCCATCGATATTCATGTGGCGTAGAAATAAAAATAACATCCGTTTCAAGTCTTCTTACCTTTCTAAATTATGTCTTAAATCTTTAGATTTTAATTTTCTTTCGATAATATTATGATATTATTTTTTATTAGCTATTGTACCTGACAACATAAATCTCAGCACAATTCCGGATAGGTTCATTACTGCTAATAAAAAAGTTGTTTTATCCAATTTAATATTTATGAATTAGCCACGGTACTTTTAATTCAAAATTTACTTAAGGTTAAAAAAAAATATGCAATAAAATATAATTTCGTATTTTTTATCTTAGTTATTAAAGAAGAAAAATAGTTTTTTATATGTCATATATATCGTACTTGTCAAGTACTCATTTCTTAACCATAGGTGTTAAACCTTATTATCACAGATATCTGAAATTCAACTAGTATTAGGTCTGTTGAGGTCAATGCGAAGATGCCCTCTGTTGGCCACAAGCTCCTGCCCTGCAAGTAGTCTCTACATCCTAATGAATATTCCTTTTAGCATTTCTGGGACTCGTTTCGGAATATTTCGGAATATTCGGAATATTATTTGATGAAGATGATGACCGCCTCATACTCCACCATAGCCATCTTAATATTCATCGCCAATCAGATCCAGTACAGTTAAAGTGGCAAGAATGTTATTGGATTATTTGATATCACCCTTTATTGCAGTCTAATGTCTTTTCTTCGGAAAGCGAATTTTTTTCCAACTAATTTATATATTTTGTTAAGTGTAGGACCTAAATTATATATTGGTTTGCTTGTGAGATGCCAGCTTCACAACTATAAGTTAATTTATTATACAGCAGATAAGGGTGCTGGGAAAGTGACGAATCCCCAGAGAGCCAACAAGAAAGACAGGAGCCGTCGGCAGGAGCAATATCATTATGAATTGGCACAACATAACTATTATGAATGCCGACGCTCCTAAGCAGTGCCCTTTGAAGGTGGCCGAAGTTGAGCGTCACTTCAGAGACCTCTTTGAAAATGCGAATTCCCGCAAACGTGTGGATTATGAAAAGTGTGCCCCGAGGCCAAATTTGATGTCCATCGATATACAAGCAATAAGAAGAGCAATTAAATCTACATCTTTGGATACATCGCCGGGGTCTGATGAAGTATTAGTCCGCACGTTGAAATATTTCGATGTTTCTCACATCATCAAGACCATTGCGGAAATAATGCTGAGGGTGGCCTATGTACCAGAACCGCTTCGTCAGGGGCGTACAATTCTGATTTACAAAGGTAAGGGTAAAGTTAAGGCTATTTCATCCTGGAGGCCTATCACCATCTACTCAATTGTACGCCGCATAATAGAAAAGGCTTTGGACTGCGAGCTTAGGAAACAGGTCACCTTTAGCAAAAATCAGAGAGGTTTCATTAAAGGCCTCCCGGGAACTCACGTCAACGCCAGGATTGTCGATGCAATCATAAAGGACGCCACTGCCAAAAAAAGGGATTGCGCGGTGGCCTTTCTTGACGTGATTGGGGCCTTTGACAATGTTGGGCATGACCATATAGTTAGCTCAATGGAGGCTAGGGGTGTGTCACCGGATCTTAGGGATGTAATTGCTGCTCTCCTAGGCACCAACAAGATTAGCATAAATGTTGGTGCTCATAGGACAAGCCAGATCAGGGTGCTAAGGGGAGTACCCCAAGGCGGCGCCTTGTCATCATCTCTCTTTAACTTGGCCATCGACCATATGTACCGTGAACTTTGTGACCATGAATTTTCTATGGAATACGGGTACAACTTGAAGAGTGACCAAGAGAGTGTGGTCCTCACGGGCTTTGCTGATGACCAGGTTGTGTCGGCGCGAGACAAGGGAGCCGCGGAGAGAGTGATCAACAGCATCCAAAAAATACTTGATGAAATAGGTCTGGCAATTAACCCACAGAAAAGCGTGGGAATAATATTAAACAAAGGAGAGCTGCAATCAGCGATGCTTTCCCTTGAGAATGGAAGTGCAATCCGGACAATAAAGCAAGAAGAAACAGTGAAGTATCTTGGATGCACATTCGCGGGGGAGCTAATATTTAACGAGGATTCGGTGACAAAGATTAATAGTAATTTGGACAAATTAATAACGTCCAGTTTGCTCAAGCCCGAACAAAAGCTTAATATCGTTAATCAATATTTGTTACCGGGTCTCACATACCCTCTTCAAACAGCACCCCTGAAGAAGCTGCATCCTTCTCTACTTGATGGAATCGATACAATGATTCGGAGAAGTGTCAAGTCCATTGTTGGTCTTTCAGCGAATACATCGACGGCGATGCTGCATCAAGGAGGTTTAGAGGATTGGGACTGATGCGTTGTCAATGGGTGGCCCCTCTTCAGCATTGGTCTATCGCCCAGCGACTGTCCAACGTGCCGGATGCTCTGTTCCAATCTATCTTTGATTATACAGCGGAAATCTCCGAGTGCGCTGATAGATTGGGTGTTGATCAGGGGTACCGGAGTGTGAGAGCTCTACGGCAGTCGCTAAGAGAAAATGCCTTTGAAGAGTGGGCCAGTTGCAGGTGGCAGGGCGTTTGTGTTCGACACTTTAAAGAAACCCCAAAAGCTAATAGTTACATATACGACAAGAAGGTGCTATCCGAGTCTGAATGGGCCAACGCCCTTAAGCTTAACATTAACTACGCACCCTTGTGTGGAGTCCCAGGCGTAAGCGAACAGAAGAGAGAAGTTGGGCCCTTTGTCGCAAATGCGGCAGAGAGTCTGAAACACCAGCACATGTGCTGGGACATTGCCCCAACAACTCCCTCCTTATAACACGCCGTCATCGCAGAGTTAAAAAGGAAATAGTGAGGCTCCTTGAAGAGAAAGATTTTGCCTGCTTCGATGAGGTGTATTGCATCGATACCGATGGATCTACACGATACGCTGATATCGTTGCTTTTTCACGAAAAGGAAATTCAGCGTTGATTCTAGATCCCACGGTTAGATTCGAAAGCAACGATCCGGATCAAGCAGGTAAAGTGGAAAGGGAAAAGAAGGGAATATATGACAAATGCATCCCTTTCCTTAAAGAAAAGTTTCGCGAGACTTTCGGCGAGAGAGAATTCCACGTGAGAGGCCTATGGTTCGGAGCTCGTGGAACTATACCTAATAGAACAAGGAGCTTCATGGAAGAACTGGGAATTGATATGAGGGATGTAGCTGTTAGCGGAAAATATTATATTGGACTCCCTGGGAATAATCCACCACCACATATATGGTAACTGATGGTTTAGGAAGAGATGGAAAGTATATACAATGAATGAAAAATGGGTAGAATGAGATATATGTTGTATGTTTATCCTAGTTTTTATATAGTTATTATTATTGTTATTAGTTATTGATATTTGTTATACAGTTATTGTTATTTATGTGAATAGTTTTATATTTATTTTATATATTATATTTTATATTGTTATCAATAAGGTTTATATTATCTTTTTAATATTTTAAATTTTGTTTTTATTTTATTTTATATTCTGCATGGATTGATCATTTTAATATGTAGATTCTTATATTTTAAAAATAATGACTATTACGGGTTTTTTTTGGTATGTCATATTTGGATTGATTAAGTATGCTGTGTTTTTTTTGCAACCCATTTAAAATGGGCAGCACCACTTAATAAAGTGTTTCTCTCTCTCTTCACATTCTTATAAAAATATGAGAACCCCTAAGATGTAATATATTAATTTAAGTCATCTTTATAACATGATTTTCGATATCAAAGTGGAAAACAAAAATGTACTAAAATATATTACTCCCTTAGGTTACTTAGCGAACCCGAGACAATTGGAATAATTTATGACACTAGATATGATGCGTTCTCACGAGTCAAATTTAGTTGATCAATTTTAGTTAAAGAAAGTATTTTGAAAGCGACTTGAATCAGTTATTGTTTACTCGTTTCAACTAAAACTGATTAAACAGTTTCAGCGTTGCAATGGCTTTGAATTTAGCTGCGAACCGAGTGGTGCATACAATAATAGTAATGTTACAAGAACTCTTTATTACCAAAATAGTTTGGGCACATTTAATTCCTCACTTTTTATTCCATATCTTTTTTAAATTTATATATCATTAAATATTCTCTCTTGAACATATTTCTGATGTACAAAATTTCTTTTTTACATATTAAGTTGTTAAAGTAGAAATGTTCATTTTTTTATTATGCATCATAATGCATGGTTCCGAAGACAATCGTGCTTACTGTACAATTCTAAAAATTTAAACATGACCCTTTTGTACCAATCGATACTCATTTTTGGGGTATTTTAACAGCTCGGAAAACAAGACTCGTGAGCACTCGCACGGAAACTGTAACAGTTGGGGAATTTAAAAGTTCATCATGTCAACACTTGAAAGATGGCGGGTTCAACTAAAAGGTGGGTCATACTTGTTGTGAATCAACCGAGTCAAACTTTTGTTGATCCACAAAAAGTTGATAAACTTTAATTGAAACTGAGGTTCTCCATTCAACTTGTACTCAATTGAAATTCATTATCTGAACTTGACTCGTAATAACGCGCCTATTCTCAGTATTTCAAGTTGTCTGCTTATTTCACGATATTTTTTTTCGTAACATGTATTAATATAATATGGTATGACTCTAAACTTAAAACGTTTTTGAGGATGAACAGATTATTTCAAAACGACAAAGTGAGAGTGGGTGAATAATGTTTAATGATCTCATAAAAAATATATTGATTTTGAACTGTGTAAGCTTATTATACACACGCAATTCCGCAATTTTCCGCATCTTATATTAGAGTTAGAATTATCATGCTGTTGATCATGATTATGAATTTCTGTTGATATCAAGTAATTTATTCGTCAAACATAAGCTGTAATCGATTTTGCAAGGTGATATACTATGGTTGTCATGCTCTATTGTTCCTAAATAAGTTATATAATTTGTCTATGATGAAAAACATTAAGATCTAAATTGGGGAGGGCTCAGAACAAAAAATACAAAACATAAAAAGATTTATATGTTAAAAAAGAGGAACCTCTGGAATTGAGGGCTTGGGGCGAAAGCTTATAAGGCGAAGGGGAGAGGGGGTATCGAAAAAAACTTTATATAACGTTTCACTGGCCCTGGGGGAAAGAAGAAAAGATCTCTAGGACACGAAAGCGTGTATATCTATTCTTCCTATATATAGAGTTCAACATATGTATTATAATAGTTTATATGGAAGAGAATTTTAAATGAATTTCATTCTTATTTGTTTAGAATCTGGTTTTTTAGGCGTATAATGGAAATTGTTAAGCTTTGAATTTCGGTAATTTTTAAATGACGTCTAGAATCTGAATTTTTTTTAAAAGAAAGGTAATAAAACGAATATGCGGCGCAACATAAGTAGGCGGAATATGGAAAATATTGTAAACTTCATTAAAGTAAAGAGATTAAGGTGGGCTGACCATATCAGAAGAATGACAGCAGAAAAAATGCCATAGAAACTGCTTGATATGAGAATGAATGGAAAGAGAAAAAGGAGAAGACCATGTAGCAGATGGGAGAATGAAGTAGCTAAAGATGTCGCAAAATTAAGAATAAGAAATTGGATAATAGAAGCGAAGGGCAGAGATAGATGGAGAAAAAAATCCAGGAGGCCAGGGGTTACCCAAACCTGTAGCGCCGAAGAGTTTTTTTTTATAATCCTGAATTAAATAAAGGCTCGAGAGTTAAACTAATACATCAAGTAGGAACTAGTCTGAAATTAAATATTTATGTATCATTGGAAATAATATCGTTCAAAAACAATCCAGATATTTGTTTAAATCACCAGATAAATACTTCCAATAGTCCTATTTCAAATTTGTTTCCAATAGGAACGGAAAAAAAAAAACAATTAGTTTTTAGTTAGGCTATAGTTAGGAAAAATCCAAGGGTTCCTTGCTCTAGGTCCAACCTTGCCCTTTCCACCATCCTTCCCTCTCTTGATTTCTTTCAGAACTCCGTTTTGACTCTTCGAGTATCAATGTATTTGATTTCTTGTCTTGCATTTTTTTAAAACTTAAATATATACTCCGGAATTCTATATGGAAGGTGGATAAGCGTAAAAGTTGGATTATTGGCGGTAGAGAAAAATAAACAAAAATCTGAATACACGTTATTTTTAATGCATGTAATATATAAAATATATGAGTAACATATATTAAAATACTTTAACAGCCTAAATACACATTTAAATACACACTAAAATTCCTATATATGGAAAAAAAAAAAAAAAAAAAAAAAAAAAAAAAAAATCAAAAGTTTTGCACGCTTAAAATTAAAAGTTTTTAATTTTTTTTTTTTTTTAATAAAAACTTGCTATGAATTTTTTTTGATTTGTTAAACTTTTTTTAATGCTGCTTCTCGATGCTACGGAAGATATAATAAACATGAAGATAGGAGAAATATATATATATATACATGCACATATTCTCCGAGAAGACATAATGACCTCAATGAGGAAGAGACGACTGACTTTCTAAGGACATTTAACCCGAATGAATACCAACAGACTCACAAACAGGATCTTCACTACGACAGGTAGAGGGAAAGCCTCCAAGAATAAATAGATCAACACAGTGAAATCAGACCTGGACCAACTTAAAATTCCAATGGAGACCATTCAGGATCGGTCCCAATTTCGGCAGATGATTTTACAAGGAGTATTCCCAGTGCACCTTACCAGTAAAAAGAGCTCCGGAACCAACAGACCAAAGTGGACGGAGGAGAGAAGGCTTGCTCGTAGCCAGAAAATGAATGAAATATATATAAATATTAAAAAAAAAAAAAAAAAACTGAAAAAACAATGTATGTATGTACAATTCATTCATATTTATAAAATGATTTTTAGAAAAAGTCAGAAAATTGACTGATTGTTGGCGTGCCTCATTCTACATGTGAGGTTACTGAGGTACGGGTTTATATAGAGCTTAAAATTGATAATAAGATTTAATTATATACAATTAAATTATTAAAAAAAGATTTGAATATACGACATGTGGATCTCAGTAAAGTTTAAAAATTGACATATATGTAGAAATTTTTCTTATTGTACATTTTATTGTAGTTAAAATTTCCTAGAAAAATAAAAATAATGTAGTTAAAATTTGGTACTAATAGGTTTAGTAGTTTTATTTATTTACCATTTCGCAATAGCGTCTACCATGGTATAACTATTGAACCCCAAATTTTAACTAAGAAGAAAAATATTTAGCAATAACAAAAATTTAAATGTACAAATTTGAGTGGCAGAAACGAGGTTCGTCACACCATATACTTCAATGGTTAGAAATTAAAATCCAACGATTCAATCAATTTAAAAATACATTTTCTTTTGAATAAAAATTATTACTAAATCAAAATGTCGATCCTTTGCTTTTTGATACTTCTTGTAAAAATATAATCTTTGAGCCTTTAGATGTAAGCACTGATAACGCATTGCATTATCAGCAAATTTCTTAATAGTCTGTTTCCATCTAGATTAGAAACTCATCCATTAAAATTGAAAATTCGATACTAAATTATGTTTTTACGTGAGCTTCGACCACTTGATTTGTACAATAGTACCAGGTTAGTTATTATTGAAAAGTGTGAAAATTAAAGATGATAAATAAATAAAACTTCAATTATTGACATTTTGAGTACTTTACTTTTGAGAGCGGGCGATGCCACGACGGGGGATGCCTATATTTTTATATTGTTTTTTTTAAAATTTCAAATCAGCCAATAAACAAGATTAAAAATAACTAAATGTAATTATTTGAAATTAAAAAAAAAAAAGTTCTTCTTACTTGCTAGTTCGGATTAGTGAGATTTCGCTGTATAATTTTTTTAACTAGGTGCTAGTGTTTTGTATGTTTTAGGATGAATGTTCAACATTAAAAACTGGTCTTTGGATATAAAATTCCAATAGAAGTGGCTATTAACTAATCAATCCTAAATATAAAGTTATTTTGTATAGAAATCTGATTTTTCTGAGCCTTCGTAGGTGTACAATGTAATAGTGATTAATGAAATGATAAATCCCGGATGTATATTTTTCTATCTCAATATACGAAAAAATTGTATGCATTTAATTGCAGAACTAATCATTTTATTAATTAAGCATATATATATATATATATATATATATATATATATATATATATATATATATATATGTTATATAATTATCTGAATTGGCATATGTTAAGATCCGCTTAGTTATAATAATTTATATTAACAAAAGGTAATTAGTAACACAATCCATGAGCTTACCTGCTCTCGAATTACGTCGGTTTATAATTCACCAAAGGTCAAACGTAATAAATTATTCCGCAAGTGCTTGGGATAAAGCATGGGCGGGTTTTTGTGTTATAATAAGGAATAAAATGAATAATACAGTATTCATCCGTAATAGCCTTTATTCAGCACGAGCGCTTTCAGAATTGTTCCTTCATGAGATGTTTTATCAACTGTTAATAAATGAGAGGGGAAAATGCAATGAATACAGATTATTAAATTAGTTAAATCATTTACATTTATTTATTCCTTCTTCTTATATTTATTTCGAATGTTGTCCGTCCAACGATATTGCACCTGCTAAATATTTCTTACAAGTACTGCAAAATTTTATTCGAAGAAAATAATCATTGAATTCTTAAACATTTTTGTATATTTTAAATAAAATTAGATGAAAGTTAAAAATTAAAATTTCATCTTCGTTATATTCCTCCTTAGGGTTCATCTTCCATCTTGGAGTAATCGTTTTAGCCCAGCCATATAAAATCAGCGTTTTGGAATTATTCAACAGGTAATACCTGAATATCATTTTCTCATAAATTAAGATCAAACTTCATTATTTGTTAATTATATGTATTTCGATTGCTCTATGCATTCTTACGATTTTTGGTTGGTTTTATTTAATAAACTCAGATCTATTTACAGATTAATGACTTGAGCCAAAACCATTAAGTGTACCTCAAACTTCATCTAAAACTAATTGCGTCGTGCCGCTGCCTCTCATGATTGGCCCTCTTGGACATCGCGTGATTGGCAGGCTTCGTGTTCATTCAATATTTAGGCCTCAGATGAGCTGTCAGTGATATCTTCCCTCGCTCCCGAACTTCTTCCTGAGCAAATATTTACGTGGTCTGAATTTGATGCTGATAAGCAGGATCGCCAATCTGTATTTAACTTATTAATTATTGATTTTATCTGCTCTACCTCTATGCCTTTTAGATTCGATCATCATCATCATCATAGGTGACGCGAAATCCCGTCACCGAGACCAGGCCTCCTGCAAAGACTAGATTCGATTAGTCTGCATTAATTTAATTATTTGATATTTTAAATTTTAACGCTTCGTGAAATCTGAAACCTTATTTTTATAGTCCCAAAAAGTTCATATTTTTCTTACCGTAGAATGCGTAGGGCAGCAGAGAGAGTGAATGGGAAGTGGAATATGTTAAAAATACTTGCTGCTATGTATCAAACCTATAGGGTTTAATTTAACAAAAATAATATTCGCGTGGTACGCAATAAACTAACCACTTCAGAGCTCCGCATGGGTGGTCCGAGAATTTACATCCTTTGTTTGGTAGGACCAAAGGACCTTTTCTCTACCTGCCTATCCCTTGCCGTGTAATATTGGGGTAAACAGGATATTTTAGTTTTTCTAAAATTCAAGAAACTGGGAAGTCAGTGGGCGTGTACTTGTTTCAGGGGGGCGGAACCTATTTATCAAAAAGAGCCGGAAAAATGTTTGGAGATCAGTCTTGGAGTCTGTCTGGTCTGTCTTGACTTGATTCCTCCGGAGCTGGTTCCTTGAGGTCTTCGGAGCTCGACCCTGGAGCTTCCGGCTTACCATGATGAAGCCACTTCCACCCACAATATAGCATCGCCCTCGTGTAAAAATAACTCTAGATTAAGTTTATTTGTTAACATATAAGTTTTTAGATTAACTAATGATTCTTATTTCCTGTTTGTAATTTTATGTGTCAACCTATAATTGAATACATGTTGTTTTTAGTTTAACCGTCATTCATTTACCATTTGCATGTCACTCATTTAATTATTATATTTTGTTTACTCTTATTTATTATTAACACACATAATTATCGGCCCCACGATCACTTTGTGGAGAAGGCTTAATTTTATTATTAATTTTATTTAAAAATACTTACTTATAAATTTTCAGGAAATTAAGTCCTGACTGGGATGCCATTTAGATTAATGCCGATCATTATGTGGATCAGAAGATGTGACTGTCTCTATTGTTTGTTTGCAACAAGTTTGATCAATTTGAAACTGATTTAAAATTTTTAAGAAAAATTGATGTGGAGCTACCTGTTTTTTTTTTTTTAGCAAACTTTTCAATTTTCGATGAAGTGAGTGAGGTGTATTATTGTTTTCTGGGCTGCAACTCAGGTCTTAGATAAACGTCTCGTTTGCACACGCTATAATAAATACGGCTAAGTGTGATATTTCTACTGCAGATACTGTCTTTATTGTTGAATTATATTACATATGTTTGATATTTGATTCTTAATTCTACATTGAGCTACTCCAGATAAGAATCGACCTCTGACACCCTGCCTGGCACTAGGTGTTTGAACTATGGTTAAAACTGCATTTTTCGTATTCTAATCAATCATTTTTTTGACTAGCCTAGGAGCTTTATTAAATTGAATGTTTAAAGATACTGTTAGCCGATAAATTATAAGTGTTCAAGGTTTTTGAATTTTAATTCTGTTGGTGCTGCTCGGATTGAAAGTTAACCGACCATTTCCTGATTGAAACTTTATTGGAGTATGTTATTGCTTATATAACATTTGTCGCTAGGACCTACTGTATAAAGGCTGGAGTGGTTTATACGATAAAAATTAAGGTTTTCCTGCAATTTATAAATGTTTGGGCTTTTTCAATATTAATTAATATTAATATTATGATGATTCTACTCAGATGTTTATTTGTTTCAATAATAAAATAAGTTGCTAATTTATCCGTTTTAATTATTGATATTCATAGCAATTATTTTCATATTTCTTTTAAGTGTTTTATGCCATGTTAAAATTGACATTTGTCAATTTTAATTGACTTAATAGTATTCACTATCCGTGAAATACTGGATTAATAGGAAAACATTTCATTTTATAAATAAACCTGTTCGCGCTAGCTGGCATTTCTAGTTTTTTTCATAAATGAGCTGGAAGGTTACCTTTCGATTTTGAGATCCTAACGCACAGATTTCAACGAATGGTCAACCCAGGAGGAAAACAGTTATCAAAATTAATGAAAATATTGTGCTAGATGTCAAGGAGAGATGTTTAAAGAACATTATTAGAAGTTCTTTCGTTTTTATAAGGTAGGGTTATATGTAAAAACAATGATGTAAATAGCATGTGACTGGACACGTCCCATTTTGTTTAAATTAAGATTTGTATATCATAATATTGATATTTTTTTATACTATACTTATTGTTAATTTGTAATAAGTATAGTATAATATAGACAATCAACTATAAAGCCATTCTCCAAATAATTATTTATTAATTTGACAGATTATATATATTTCTTTTTTTTTTAACGTGCCGTAAACTAAAGCATTTTTTAAACTATAACGATCTATTACGGAAAAGTATCCCTAAGTACCTCTTTGAAATTCATGGTAGAAGTTTCTTAGAAGGTATATTAAATAAACATGAAACGCTTAGCAGTTAATATTTCCTTTCTTTTCTGAAAATGAATTTTCAATTCAGCTAAGGGAGCTATTTAGTATTTTTCAAAACTGTAAGTGTATTGATTTAATAAATATTACTATATTGGAATAATTTTAATTACAGTATATTATTCCAATATATTCAGCAACGTAGAAGACGTATTTAAAATTGAAGTTGTTACGAGAATTAAAACGAAAAGGCAAGAAGCTGGAAAACCCCGGAAAGTCTAATTACATTTTATTGGCCTCCGATCATCTATGTGATTGAGAAAATTACTTTTATAACGAAAAACATTTTACTTAAATTTATTAAGTTATAATATACAAAAATACATACGAATGAATGTATGTAATTAATTTTTATGTAGATAAAAAAATCAGTAATTTTAGTTGGTTTTTTACTAAGCATCAATTATCAGTCCGTAGTAGGATAATTCTACTATAATCGGTATTCTTCTGTTTAAAGGCATTCTTCTAAGTCTTTTAATGAAGAGTTATTCATTGCTTTCAGAGGACAAGATGTTTGGGCTGACGAAGATACTAACTGGGGAACAATTCGAAATTCAGTGAATAACGATTAAACATTTTCACCTTTTTCTATTCGGTTTGTACTATTTTCTTCAGCATTAAAACGACACATTTATATTATATATATATATATATATATATATATATATATATATATATATATATATATTTTTTTTTTTTTTTTTTTTGTTAAATTTTGTTATTTCCTATTTAAATGGTAACTGAAGCACAGCTGAGTAAATAGTTTTTACTCCAGTAAGAGTATGACAGAAAGAGATGAAAACATAGTTTCATAATGGATTAGTACACTGGAAACATCTCATTCATACGATATGAGCTTGCTGTGTTTTGCCATTCATTATTTTTTAGAACTATAAATTTATGTAATCGTTAAAATCTTAAGTATTATTTTTAATCAATTAATATGATAGATAAAATAAATGGTGAAAAATTAATCCTTATTAACACTTAACGTCACAGTTCTTGTACAGAATTCTTTTATTTATGAATGAATATATTGAAAACCATGTGATATTTGATATAAGACTTCAGTACAAACATAGTTACATACTTCATGAATATTGTAATGGGCACTCTAGAAATTGTATAGAATGCTGGTGCTTTGTGATTTCCCTGCAATTTATCAGCTGAATAGTGCATTGTAATATTGCATATGTGCTAACAGCTGCATGTTCTGTATCAGTGATCCTGTCTGGCATTTACTGGAGCCGATTGGTCTATGTTAGAGTCGTTAGTCTATTGGCTGGAATCCATTGAAATAGACCATTGTGTTCCATGTGAGGGCAAGTTGATGCAAGCCATTCACGAAATTTACATCAGATTGACTCTTGCTTTAATCCTTATATTTTTGTTTTAAGTTTGATTCTTATAATTAAGCACAAAGTTGGAAATGATATCTTGCAGAAATCTGAATACAAAATAAAACAAAAAACTCAATTTCAGACAGAACAATAGATCATGGACATGCCTATCTATAATCTACAGCTGGTACCATTTTAAATTTTAGAATTAAAGTACGTCTATAATTAGTTAAACTTAATTGAAAATGTTGCATTATACGAAATAAACGAAATCGAGAAAAAGTATGGGTTTCAAACGTGACTTTTTTCATTCAAACCAATATTGCTCCTGAACGGTAGGTTCTAGCGACAAATGTTATATAACAAAATAATATTTTTCATGAAATTTCTAATTGAACAACAGCTCGTATATATATAGTTAAGACAGTAACCTTTGTAAAAGGGGTCATCACCCCTTATCCTACGCCCTTCGCTTCCTTATTCACTATTTGCTTTCACATCGATAACAACCCCTATAGTTAAGACAGTAATCTTTGTAAAAGGTCATCACCCCTTATCCTACGCTCTTCGCTTCCTTATTCACTATTTGCTTTCACACCGATAACAACCCCTATATATGACTTCGTCTTTTAGGACGAAGAATAGAAGTAAGTTAGGATTGTAGCGGTCAGTTCGACACGTCTTATTATTTTAAATTTATTATGTAAATTAAAAGGGAAAGTAGCCGCAGCTGTACATGATAAAGAATTTAATAGCGTAGAAGGAATTTTAAATTTTCTAAAAAATAAATATCAAAATCCTCGAACTCGAGAACAATTAATTGCGGAATTATTAAATGTCAGGCCACATAGTAACGAAAATCCTCATAATTATTTAGAAAGATTAATAGAACGACGTTGTGACTTACATACTCGAGTTTACACCGACGATACGATCTTAGGTAAACAAGCAAAAATGAAAAGATATGATAGACAAATATCCCATCACGCGGTGCATAATCTCCACCCTTATTTAACAGATTTCATTTATCATATAACATGAAATACATTAGAAGATATTGAAGATATCCTTAAAAACAGTGCCGCACACATTGTTCAAAGGTTATGCGGTAAACATCAGTATAATCCACAACAAAAAAAAATTCAAAATTCAAATTATAAAGGGAAACATTTTGATCCCAATTTTCAAAAGAAAAAGACTGGGAACATCAGAAACCCCGCTATGAAAAGCCAAGGTACGAACAAAAACCGTATCAATTATATAACAATCAAAACCCAAACTATAAGCAGTATCAAACCCCAAAACCATTATACAACAAACCATGGGACCCGCAATCTCAACATCAATTTTTTAACAAACCTCCATCAGGAAACTGGAGAAAACCAACAAAATCCAAATCGAGAACAAGTTTCATTACCGCCAACTGAAAAATATTCCAATACAGTATCTATGAGAACTGTGTCCAATAGTGTGCATTATACAGAAAATGAAAAAGACGAACAGATTCGAATCCTAACGGAAAGACTGAACGCTATAGAAGCTCAACAAGATAATTTTTTAGACTCAGGTCCATGCAACAACGACCCGCCGGACCAATAGAAGTTCACGAATTGAATAATACGAACAATTATCTACCGGAATTAAAAGATGGCAAAGGAAACAAATGGCTGATCGATACCGGAGCAACGAAAAATTATATTAATCTGAAAGCATTACCAAAAGACGCCAAAATAATAAATGAACGCTTTGCGATAAAAAACCCCTACAGGTCGCGCAGAAGGTACAAAAAAGTGCACTAATAAATCTGCTTCCACTGATAGGAATAAATTAAGAAGCAAAATTTCTTATTTTTCCCTTTAGTGATCAATTCAACATACTACTGGGATATGAAACAATGAAAGATTTACAAATAAGTATCGATTTTAACAAAACAGAATTAATAGTCAAGGAAAGACGATATAAATTAGAAAACGAAATATTTTAAATCGAAGATAAAAACGAAATAAAAAAGCTAATAAGACTTGACCACATCGACGAGAGTTTAAAAGAAAAATTAATTAATATAATAAGTGAAAACGGAGATATGATAAAAAAGGAAAATGAGTAATTAAAAATAACGGGTTTATTAAAACATAAAATTATTACTACCAATGAAAATCCTATTTACACTAGGAATTACAGATACCCGGAACAATTCAAACAACAAATTCACGAAGAAGTGGAAAAATAGTTAAAAAATAATATTATTAGACCGAGTAAGTCGCCGTATAACTCTCCAATGTGAATAGTTCCAAAGAAAATGGACGCGTCGGGAATAAAGAAAGTAAGAATGGTGATAGATTACCGAAAGCTAAACCAATCTACGATAAAAGATAAATTTTCATCTCCCTATTTTTTTTTTTTTTTTTTATCAGAATAATTACAAGCTGCCTCACTCAAGGGCAATGAGTAATATTTATGACAGAGACTCATTCACACAATATGTACAATGACAAGAAAATTAAAATAAACAGCCTTTAAAAATACAAGAAATAATAAAAAAAAAAATATATATATATATATACAAGAAATAAAATAAAATAAGCAAGATATAAAAATAGAATAAAATAAATGATAGTATACAATAGGTGATGATTTTTGTAGCCAATAAATAAAAAAAAAAAAACAAAAAAAAAAAATTAAGAAGAAAAGAAACAATCGTAACTACATTCTTGCTTTATATACAAATTTACAAACATTCCAGGGAACACCCTGATCCAAGCTCGCCACCCCCCTTAAGGAGGGGAAGCCGGGAACAGAGAGTTCCCAGCGCTGTTCTATCAGCTGCCTCACTAGTAAAATCCAGTGGAGGCTGAGGGAGAGCGCTATGGTACAGTCACACAGGACTTAAGTTGATAAGCTGGCCATTGTCAGAACTCCAATATTAAATATTTACAATAGGTCTCGGGGCCATTGCCTTTTTAAACTGCGAGGAGGGTTATAAGGATGTGGTGAATTGGATAATGAATGGGTCAAAGGGTTGGGATTGTTGGAAAGATTTTGATGGAATTTGGAGAATTTAAAGGGTATAAGGTCAAGGACAAAAGGTATATTGAGATCATTATGAAGGGTTTTGTTGGAGACATAATATGGAGCATTTACGATAGTTCGAAGGACTTTGGATTGAAAGGATTGAATGCGTTTGATATTCGATTGTTTTGCTGTCCCCCACAGTTCAAGTCCATAGGTCCAAATAGGTTTAATGATGGTTTTGTATATGAGGAGTTTGTTTTCAGTGGAGAGCTGGGATGTCCTATTTAGTAGTCTGTACAATTGGCTGAAGCGTCTGTTAAGTTCTTGCCTTTTAAGTCTAGTGTGAGGGTTCCAGGTAAGTCTTTTGTCTAAGTGGAAGCCAAGATACCGTACTGTGTCAGATATAGATAATGGAATATTATTGATATAAACAGGAGGGCAGGGTGTGCGGCTGAGGGTAAAAGTTACATGGGTACATTTTGATTCATTAACTTTGATCCTCCAGCTGTTACACCAGTCTTCAATCAGTGATAAGTGGGTTTGGAGATTATAGGAAGCTATTAAGGGATCTGGATGGGATGAAAGGATCGCAGTGTCATCGGCAAATGTTGCTAGGAAAGTGTCAGGAGTAGTAGGGATATCTGCAGCGTAGAGGATATATAGGACTGGACCAAGAACGCTACCTTGTGGAACACCTGCCTCAATTGGATAGCAGTGAGAGTATTCCATTCCGCAGCGGACTCGAAAGGAACGGTTAGTGAGGTAAGATCGAAGGACTAGGAAAAGTGATTGAGGTAAAAAGGTTTTAAGTTTGAAAAGCAAACCGGCATGCCATACCCGGTCAAAAGCTTGCGCTATGTCCAGAAATGCGCCGGAGCAGTATTCTTTGCTTTCAAGTGCAGAGGATATATGGTCTACTACTCTAAGACCTTGTTGGACCGTGGAATGCTTAGAACGGAATCCAAACTGGTGTGAGGGAATATTTTGGGATTCAAGGATGGGTAGAATGCGCTTGAGAAGGAGTTTTTCAAAAATTTTTGAAAGGATTGGAAGAAGGCTGATCGGTCTGTATGATGATGGATTGTTGGAAGGTTTGCCCGGTTTCTGGAACAGGATAATGATGGAATGTTTCCACTGTAAAGGGAAATAGGTTGTTCGAAGAATGCAATTATACAGGTAGGTAAGAAATATGACTGCTTTATGGGGAAGTTGCCTGAGGATCTGTGAGGTAAGGAGATCATATCCGGGGGATTAATTTTCTTAAAAGGAATTTAACCTCAGAGGGGTTAATTGCCTTAGGAGGTAAGGATAGAGGAATCGGTGAATCGAGGAATTCATGGAACGTTGTTGTGTGGGTGGGATTAGAATCAGGATGAGGAACAAATATGGTAGAGAGGTGCTGGGCAAATTCTTCGGATCTGTCCTCATCAGAAGCCGCCCATGAACCATCTTCACGCCGGAGGGGATGGGTGGTGGGTTGATATTTTAGGATTTTTTTAGTGGTAGTCCAAAGGGAGTTATCTGAAGAAGACAGGGAAGAAAGAAAGGAATTATAGGATCTGGATCTAAAGGTAGCCATATTTTTTTTAAGGAGTTTGTTAAGGAAATTATAGGATTTCCGATCATCTGGATGCCTGGTTCTTTGCCAAATAGCTCTGGCATGGCGTTTAGATTGGATAAGGTCCAGCAGATCTTGGGGTAAGGGATTTTTCTTTCGAACTTTGGGAGGGGAACGAGGTGAGGATGCAGCCCAGGCTGCTTGCTGGATCGTGGTTGTGAAGGAATTAGTAGCATTGTCAAGGTCCTGGGAGGTTTTTAAGGATACTCTGAGGTCTATAGTGTCGGCTATTATTTGTCGAAAAAGATTCCAGTCTACTAGCCCTCTTATAAATGAGGGAGGAGAAGGTTTTGGGATTGGAGTGACGGAAAGGGTTAGAATTAGAGGACTGTGATCGGAGGAAAGTTCATCCAGGCGTTCTATGGAGTAATGAAGAGGTCCTAGGCCTGAATGAATGAAGAAGTCAAGAAGGTCAGGATTTTGGTTAGGATCTGTGGGCCAATAGGTAGGAGTGCCGGGAGAAATAAAGGATCTTCGGGAATTAAGTGCAGACTGCAATGCTCGCCCACGGGAGTTGGTGGTTCTTGAACCCCATTGCTGGTGCTTAGCATTGAAGTCAGCACCAAGGAGAAAGCGTTGACCTAAGGAATTAAAAAAATGAGTGGAACTGGGATGTGGATATTGGTTTATTTGGGGGGCAGTATGCCGCTACAATAGTGAAGGGAAAGGAGAAGGTTTTCATAACAACTGCTGTGGGTTGTAGGAATTCATTTGCTGGTAAAGGGAATACGTGGTGAAAAAGGGAATGGTGAATGATGACAGCAGTTCCAGCATGGGCTCTACCGTCAGGGTGGTCTGTTCGGTAAGTTTGGTATTGTGATATATTGAGGCGTTGTTTACTGGTCAGTCTAGTTTCTGTAATTAAAGCTACATCGATTTCTTTCTCATGCAGCAAGGATGTTAGTTCGTCGGTGTGGTTACGAATACCATTCGCATTCCAAAGGAGAATGGATAAGGGTTTTGTGTGAGGCATTTAAGGGTTTTTTTGGAGAGGGATAAGCAGAGGAATAACATTTGTAAGGAGTGATATCAGTGGAGTAATGACAGTTTTTAGTTCTGATAAAAAGGAGTTAAATAAGGATGTGAGATCTGAGGTAATTGTGGGAGGAGGAATATGAGGGATCTGATGAGGGGTATAAGGATTAGGTTGGGTTAATGGTAATGATGTATGTTGAATGGTCTGTTGATATTGAGATTGAGGCAGTGATTGCTGAGGTTGGGGGTCATGAAATTGAGGTTGTTGAGGATGAGGCGGCATGGCCCCATTTTCATTTTGACATCCACTTCTTCCAAGCATTTGGGCGACAGAGACTGATGAGTTGGCTATTTTGGAGTGCTGTCTTCCTGTCGTTGGTCGAACTTCTTCGTCCATTCTCTGATTTTTTTGGAATCTGCTACGTAGGTTTTTGTACGTTTGACACCCTTTGTAATTGGCTGGGTGCCCTTGCTGGCATAGGGCACATACTGCAGGTACCTCTCGTGTTTTTTTTGTGCACTCTTCAGATTTGTGCATTTGCCCACATTTCACACATCTAGGTAAATGATGGCAGTAGGTTTTTGTGTGGCCGTATGTTTGGCAGTTATGACATTGTACAATGTCACGTTTCCGGTATGGTTTCTCAATCTGAACTCTAGTATAGTAGATTGAAGTGACATCATAAATCTTTTCAACTCCTGGTGCTGGTTCCAAGTCAACGAAGAAAAGTGGCAATGATATTTTACCGCCTTGTCCTGGGTGTTCCCTGCTGTCTTTTTGTACATTGGTGACTTGTCTTACTTTGAAGCCCATGGTCAATAATTCTTCCTTGATTATATCAACAGGAGTTGTTGGATGGAGGTTTCTCACGACCACTCTAAGCGATCTCTCTTCCTTGAGTTGGTAGGTATGGAAATTAGCTTTAGTTTCCGTCAGATATTTAACAATGTTACGGTAGGTATCGGAAGAATCGGGCATAATTTTAGTGTCATTTGTGCGGCTCACACATGAATACTTCCCTGGGCCAACTATTTTATTTAGGTGATTACATAGTAGTGAAAATTTCCTATATTACGTACAAATATTGGAGGAGGTTTAGGAGGCTGCGGTGCCGAAGACGACTCCATAGTTTCGGCAGCTGTGCTACTAAGTGCCTGAAAGGGATTTGGAGTGAAAAAGGGAGATTCTTCATTAGATGCTTGGGTTGAAGTCCCTGGCATTGATTCATTCATCGGTGGTGAGCTAGGAGGCGTTTTGACCTTTGACCTCTTCGACTTTTGCTTGGCTGGGCTCATTCTTACTGTTTCAAGTGATCTACTTCGTTTGGTCTTGTTAGTTTTTGATGACATAACCATATGGAAATATCTCATCGGATATCATTGAATAGTAGAGGAAAAGGTGACAGAAAAGGAAAAAATAAAAAAAAAAAAAAAAAAGAAAAGAAAAAAAAAAAAAAAAATAAAAATATCGCAGAGTGCGCGTGTTAAAGAGCAGTCTGAACCTCTCCGCACAGAAGGCAGCCAGCCACTGCCAGGCTAATGTCAAGGTGGCTGTTATCTATAATCCTTCCCCACCCTACCTGTCCATAGAGCACATGTTAATTTACGTATTAAATATTTAAACGTTTAATGGCTGTACTCACTGTTTTATATAGTCTATGTTCACCACAGCTATTAATAACAACTGTTGTATACTTTTCTTAATGAAAAACTAAGAAAAACCTCACTAAAATGGATAGTTATTAGAGAGCGATATGAAAGCAGTTGTTCACAGTTGACGCATGCGCAAACACTCCATCTCCCTATTATAGAAGACCTCTTAAACAGATTAAAAGGAGCAAAAATATTTTCGACAATAGATCTAACCTCAGGTTTTCATCAGATTGAAATGGATCCGGAAAGCATAGAAAAAAAACAGCCTTTTCTACGGAAAATGGTCACTATGAATACACAAGGATGCCATCTGGACTTTGTAACGCACCACCTACGTTTCAAAGAGCCATGACCATGGTGATAGAAAATATACCGAACGCTATGATTTATGTAGATGATATTATAGTTTACTCAAAAACAGAGGAGGAACATTTAAGAAATTTAAAACAGATTTTCGAAGCCTTGAAAAAACATAATTTATCTATACAGTTAGACAAAACTGATTTTTTTAAACGACAATTAAAATTTTTAGGCTACATTGTAACACCGGAAGGCTTAAGAACCGACCCCAACAAAATAGAAGCGATCCTAAATTTTCCTTTACCAAATGATGAAAAAAACGACACGTCAATTTCTGGGTATGACAGGTTATTATCGAAAATTTGTCAAAGGATACGCAAAAATAACTAAACCATTATGCCAATCTTTACAAACGAAAGTTTATAAAACGACATATATAAAGAACGCATGTAAAGCCGTAATCGATCTCATGACAAATGCACCAATTCTAAATTATCCGGATTGGAACAAACAATTTATTCTTACTACGGATGCAAGTAATCAAGCTTTAGGATCAGTATTATCACAAAAGGACGAGAATGACGTAGAACACCCTATAGCATTTGCCTAGAGTTCTACAAAAAGTTGAACTTAACTATAGTACAATGGAAAAGGAATTGTTAGCTGTAATATGGGCAACACAACATTTCAAACCCTATTTATATGGTACCAAATTCTTATTACAGACAGACCATAAACCACTGACATGGATATTCACGATGAAAAATGGAAACACGAGAATAATGAAGTGGATATGGAAACTGCAAGAATTTGAGTTCGATATAAAACACGTACAGGGAAAGACGAATCATGTAGCAGACGCGCTTTTAAGAAATAGTCAAATAACAGAATTAAACCTTTCCGAAGAAATGGATCTAGACGAAGTCTTACAACAACCTATCAGGCATTCACCAAAATACGAATCACTAATACAAGAATTAGAGATGCCACTGACACGAGAAAACTCGGAAGATCTTGAAACGATTCACTGACAAGAATCTAGCGCAGCGCAAGTATGGTTTTGCGAACCAGACAAATGCATAAACAGAAAAATATCAATTAGTAATAAAGAGAGGTAACAAAAAATATGAATACACTAAACCATTTAAGAAAAATAGATATACAATACATGTGATTAACAAACAAGGAATTAAAGAACATTTAGAAGAAATACTACAACCCGGAACGACATATGGAGTATACTGTTCTTCAAATCAAACGGTACTAGAAAATATTCTAAACGAATACTTTGAAGAATTGAGAAGAATCATAGAATCAGAATACCCCACGGTCAAAATCAAAAGATATTACTTAATGGACACAGACGTAGAAATCGAAGAAGAACAAGAAAATATCATCTCCAATTACCACCTTGGAAAAACCCAACATAGAGGAATAGGAGAAACGTATGAAAAGCTCAAAAGGGAATATTATTTTCCTTGGATGAAAGATAAGATAGGTGAATACATGAATACATGCACTACTTGCAAGAAAGTTAAATATGATCGGAAACCTATTTGACAAAATATATAACCATTTAAAAATTTTTAAAGGCCATAATCTTTATTTTATACTAAAAGATTTAACCAATAATATTAATCATCAATTAGAACTATTACAATATAAGCATAGGACAAAAAGAGGATTAATTAACAGTTTCGGAAGTATAATTAGTTGGCTAACTGGCAATATGGATGCCAATGATAAAGCACACTACAATAAAATAATAGGAACGATGGAAGAAAATAATTATAGAATTGAACATAATATAGAAACCTCAGTTAATATTGACAAACAATTAATATCTGATTATAAAAATAAAATTAAAACACTAAATAAAAATTTCGAGCTAATTGGTTTAAGTCACGACCTCAAATCTTTTATGAAGAAGGGATCCATAAGCTATCCTCACGCTGGGAAAAGTGTGTGAGACTTGAGGGAGACTATGTAGAAAAGCAGTAACATGTAATCATTGTTTTGTTTAGCTTTAATAAACGTATAAGTTAAAATTCTTGTTTATATTTGACTGACCCTCGTATATATATATATATATCATTAAATTTCTGGCCAGAGCACTGTCGTCGAATTTGTGTATCAAAAATACCTACACTAAAAAAATGTTGAAACTCAATTTTTTTCGTTCATACCAATATAGCTCCTAAAATGTAGGTTCTAATGACACAGCGTGTATAAAAAGAAGATTTTACATAAAATTTCTGGTTACGAAACTATTACACTAACAGAGCTAAATTTGTGTCAAAATGTTACATTTTTGAAAGTAAAAAAAAAAAACCTTACATCAAAAATGAACTGACTCCCAACAGCTAAAAGGCTTATCTATGTCAAAAACATAAAATAAATTATAAAATATTTCTTTATTTTTTTATTTCTGACATTGCAAAAAAAAAAAAAAAAAAAAAAAAAAAAAAAATTGCTTTTCAACAAATATACGTGATTTATGTAATGTAGTTCATTTGTATTCAATGACGAAGAATGCTAATAGAAAGTATTATAGAATGTTTTTATTAAGATACATTTAATGCGCTATTTTCTATATTTAATTGAATTTTATAATAAAAATGTATAACCATCAGTTCTTTAATATAATAACTTTATAACTAAAAACTGAATATATTTTGAAACTATCCACTATCTCTTCAGAGATACAATTTGTACAAAGGTGGTTCTGAAGCAGTGTGAGTATTGAGGATTGTTCTGCAAAGTCATCTCTGATTCCACACAGCCCTTAATTGATTTCTGTTTTCTAATCAAATGAAATACAAACAGATCGGTTCAAAAGGTACTGTAGCTTTCACGTATTGTCTTTCTCAAAAATATACTAAAAAAATAAGCTTCATTAATGCTCAACTTAATACTCAAAAATTAAGGGTTATATTACATTTTTTTAAATTTATATCATTGATAGGAGTTCTGAGTATTACAGTCAAATACAAGGTGTCCAAAAAGAGTATCGGGTATTTGTTACTTCGATAAAACAAAAACTACATAAAACAAAATAAAAAGTTTATTGTTAATTATTACAATATAAAGTGTAAAATTATTTGGAAAAGATGATGTTATCTAAATGGTGACCGTTATGCTGCTGGCACTCTTCTAATCGGGAACGAAGATTGGTGATCACATGCTGACACATAGCTCTCGATATTGCTGCTATTTCTGACCTGATGTTTTCCTTCAATTGCGCCAGGTTTGTCGGATTATTCTCATATACCTTATTTTTAAGGAATCCCCATGCAAATAGTCAAGTGGACTAAAGTCGGGGCTTCTGGGAGACCATTAGATGTTACCCCTACGCTTAATGACCTTATTAGAGAATAATGCGTTAACAGCTTCCATTGCTTGATTTGATGTATGGTAAGTGGCCCCATCTTGTTAAAACCACGTTCTTGAGTTGAAACCTTGAAATTCTTGTAATTCTGCACCCAAAAAGTTTCGCAGCATACCGCAATAACTGACACTACTCACATGTTTTTTTTTTTTTTTTTTTTCAAGCTCTAGGGATAATGTTTTCAAAAATGTCTGCGCAAAAGTGACCTCCCATTTTTCTTCAGCATATATTACTCCGGAATATACTCCAGCAATATTTATTGGGGCAAGAAAAATTTATAACTAATCAGAACGAGGGCCGTGTGTTGTACTCCGTGCAAACCTGATAACAATAACTTACTAAAAAGTTCCATGCAAGCTCACCGAGATGAGGAGGAAAGAAAAGCTCTGCTGTATTATGTGGCGAGCCCGGTAGAAGGTTACGTTTAGCTACACAAATTACTAATTTATTTGGCTAAAGGTAGTGAACTTAAAATGGAGTCTTCCCCCACCCCTTCATTCCACCTACAACTATTAGCTCTAAGACAATAATTCAACGGGTTTGCTAAATTACACAAAACTCAAGAAAGTCGCTTAATATAAAAAACGGTTTTAAGACAGTAAAATATTCCATCGATTTGTCTTTCTTATTTTGTTTTCCGATTCTATTAGGTTTTACAAGTAGCATATTTCGTTCATTTACGTTATTACGATTATATTAGTGTTAGTAATTTATTCATTTCCTACTATCTCTTCTTTCTAGGTTTAAGTATTAGAAATACAAAAAAGAGAGATGAAATAGATATTACTAAGAAAACGTCTGTAGGATATAATTTTAACAATGTTCGTAAAAAATATGTTTTTTTTTTTACTTAAATATTGACAAAGTTTGATGGCGTGGTTGCTCAACAGCCACTAAATGTAATTAAAATGTCCGGCCATAGTATTGACAATATCTATCTTATGGCACAACTAATTTAGGTTAACGAAATTGAATATTAATTAATTGCAAACTGTCGAATGAAAGATGCACAAGCACAGATGAGTTGTGATATTGTTGAATATTATGCATAGGTTTGATTGATTGCTTATGACAAAATATAATTTTAATGACACACGAAAACACACCTAGAAATTTTTCGTAGTTTTCGACAGTTTTTAACATTTACTTGAGAAACTTTTTTCGCTTCCAATTAATTTAAGACTCATTTTCAAGGCAGTAATTAGGCCGATTTGGACATACGGAGTTGAGCTTTGGGACTCTACGGAACCTTCCAATTCTTCTCGTATCCAGATCTAAAATCTTATCTAAAATCATCTATACTCCTTATTATGTCACAAACTTATCTCTAAAGATCTTAATTTTCCATATGTTGCTGATTCAGCCCTAACCAGGTACCGATCCTTTCATACAAAACTCATTCCCTCTCGGGGCCATTAGATGCGCTTTAGGGCACTAAAATAAAGCATCCGATTATTTTCTTATCTGAATATTACAATTCTAGATCGCGTATTATATGTAGCTGATTTCTCCTCAACAAGATAACTGTCTATTCTTGATAATCTCTATACCTACTCTAATCCAATAGTCTCGCGATGTGCGATAACCCGCCGAGGCGTCTAAAAATAAGATGACCTAAGGAATTTCTAATTTAGAACATTATTAAAGCGTTATTAATTGTGTACAGTTGTTAATATCAATTAACATTTAAAAAAAAAATAAATATTTCTATGTCACTTTTTTATCTATGTTTTAGCTACATTAGATTCTTGGTTCCCACTCAAATCCTTATTACCTATCATGGTGTCTGAAATGATGATGGCTTAGGGATCTTTAATATAGGACTTTTATATTTATATATATATATATATATAGATATATATATATATATATATATTATTAGGCACGATCTGGACCTAAGAAAAATCACGTGAAGCTCTTATGGTTCCTCTCTCCTTACGACGCACCCAAATGATCTTCATTTTCTCCCCATGTTCTCTCATCCTATCCTCCGACCAAGTTCTCCCAGTCCTCTTGACTCCGTTTTCCGGCTGTACTTCCCGCGCATTCCCCTTTCTTCCGTAAGCCTTTCTGTCTAGAGCTTCTTCTGGGTTTGTTTTTGCACTTTTTAGGTCTTTCTTCACTTGTGTGCTGCATGCCCTCGTTTTAAGGTTTATATATATATATATATATATATATACATACATAAACTTTATGCCATAGTTGTGTATCCTTAAACTAATAAACATTTAAAAAATTATATTTATTTTACACATGTATTAGTAATCAAGGTTTTTCTGATCCCTTAAAATGAATTATAATTTGATAACTTGATAATCTTTTGACTTACTAATTTCATGGTAGTATATATTTTTCAAACAAATTTTCATTTTATTTTTATATAATGTAATCACTATTTGTCAATAAGGAAAAATAAATCCGACGCTTTCATGAGTTCATTTTCGTTTACTTGAGTTACATGTTAACCCTAGTTTTTTTTTTTGTACTTATTTTTTTTTTAATCTTATTTTGTCACGAAATAATAAATATCCTTTCAAGCTTAATTTGAATTTTCAGAAGCAAGTTTATGTTAAAGCTCTACAAATCAGACAAAATATTGTTATGATTTATTCAACAAAGAAAAAACAATGGAAAAACTTTCTTTAAAAACGTCAGAAACTCCATTGAAATATTGATACAGATATAATGTTGAGAATTCCTGAATTAAACTTGACCAATGAATGCTATTATCCCAGAGAGAATGGGCCCAAGTTCTGGGGTCACTTGACTTAGTTCTCTGTTTGTTAGTTTGGGGTGTTATTCGTACGTGACTGAAATACATTCTAGTGGGGCGAAAGTTGTAAACAACTTTTTTTTCCCCCTCTGTTTTAAAATATAATTTTGAGATTTTACTAGACAATTTTAAAACTCTCTCGTATAGTCTCTATTATATTTAAATTTGTTTTTCTCACGTTATTACACATTATGATTTTCTCATAATTTAACAGTATCTCTCCCCTATCGCATAAATTTATCAGTTGAATCTGACAAATAATAAAACTCATATTATTTGTCTGATTGAAAATCTCTTAAACTATTATATAGGCCTTAATTAATTATTTGAATATCGCCTTACATATATCCGAAAATATTCAGATAGGAAACAGATTGAATGATTTAACAGTTTTTTTCTTATTTCTTTTATTTTAAAAGATATTATAGCCTGACACAAATAAGGGGAAATATGCAATAGTGCTCAAAGTATATATCCATCTCTATTTACAAATAAATTAAAGCAATAATAGTAAAACTATATATATTTTTTTGTAAACTAAACTATTTATTAACATTTTTTTACGAGTTAAGTATGGAAATTCGCTGTAATATGACAGGTTAATCCTCTATCTCCACTTATTTTTAATACAGCCCTGGAAGCAGCTGTCCGTGGTATTAGGACAAATCCAGAGGGGACTATATATAATCGCCTGTCATCACACCTGGCATATGCCGATGATGTAGTTATAATTTCTAGAACCCAAGAAGCGTTGAACAGAGGTAACTTCTAAGCGTTCGAAGAGGCAGCTACTAAACTGGGTCTTGCAGTGAACGAAAATAAGACAGTCTACATGAAAAGGTCAAGATGGAGTGAGAGAGGAGTGGATGGAGTATGGAGGAGAGAGCACAGAACCGAAGAGATTGGTTGGCTGTTGTGGACGAGGCCCGGGTTCTTCTAGAAGCTTATTGCCGATATAATAAACAAATAAAAACTATTTATTGACTTTTACAACTCTATATACATATAAAATAAATAAATTATAGAAAATCATTTCAATGACTTGTCAATATCATGTAAAGACTCTCTCATTAGTACCCCTTCAATAGTTATACATTAGACGGTCTCTTAGCCATCTTCTTTTCCGACACCTTCGGAGGATTATCCTGAATTGAGTGTGAAGCAAATTGAGAAACTATTGAATTCGAGTGGGCATGGAGTTTACAATGAAAGAAAAGATATCTGATTCGGAAATCAGCAACATATGCAACATTAATATGTTTATGGCTAAGTTGATTTATGACATTAAACAGCATTGAGGATTTTATGAATTTTGGATTGTAAGGATTGAATTCGAGAAGTGTTAGTGGAGGAAGGTTTAGTGGAGCCCAAAGCTCAACTCCGTATGTCCAAATGGGTCTGATTACTGCCAAGTAAATAAGTCTTTTGTGATTAATTGTGAGCTTTGAACACTAGTTTGATAAATGTTCGGGTCATCGATAACGACGAAGTGTTTCTTGGCTTTAAAGTCTCAAAATTATATCGTAAAAAATATATATATATATATATATATATATATATATATATATATATATATATATATATATAATAAAAATATGATACAATAAAAAATAAATAAAGCAATGAATAATGTATATATATTCCCACACATTTTTATATATGTACAATATCCACGTTCAGGCTGAGAATCCTCTAGCCATGTTAAGCAGGATAGGGACCAAAGGTTTTTTTTTACCACGACGCTGATTCAATATAATAAATTAGTATTAAAATAAAAAAAATTGACACAAATGTTACCTGCGTTATTATGTCCGTTCGTAATGTTTTTGAAAACCTATTTATTTTTTAATTGTGTTGGAAATGTAAAAAATAACTAACAGGATAAGTTTTTTTTTTTGTTATTTTACCTACTACAGATTACAAGAAATCCGAAAAAAAAAAAAGAAGCCCATAAGCGTATCAGAATGATCGTAAAAATATTTATTTTTAGATGTCTTACTCTAACATCCAAAAACTTCCCTTTTCTCGAATAATTCACTGTAAAAATATATAACCTGAAGACAGAGACCTTTACTGCTATGCTTTATAAAAAAAACTATGAGAACATTTTTCATATTCTCCAAATTAGTTTCATAAAGACTGATTAAGTGGATTCAATATCAAAAATATCTTAATAATTATTATTTCGTATACAAATTTTCAATTTGTTATATATTCAAAAATATATAATTGAGGATAAGCTTATCGTAAGGTTTAAATAGAAAAGTTTTGCATATTCAATAATTTTTATTAAGTATATCATGACTGGTTATGTTGAAACCATTAATTTTCAAAGCAAATTTAATTTTTCGGTGGTTCTATTTTTATTTTCCGTTTGCTAAAAATTAATTGTTGCCAATAATAGATAATGTATGTTTGTATAAATTGAGATGTAAAAATTTGTTTATATTTTAAAATTAGTATGAGATGTTTTTTTTTTTTTTTTTTTTTTTTTTTTTTTTTTTTTTTTTTTTTTTTTTTTTTTTTTTTTTTTTTTTTTTTTTTTTTTTTTTTTTTTTTTTTTTTTTTTTTTTTTTTTTATTTTTTTTTTTTTTTTTTTTTTTTTTTTTGTTTTTTTTTTATTTTTTTTTTTTTTTTTTTTTTTTTTTTTTTTTTTTTTTTTGAATTGAGTGAATTTGGTGATAAAAGTTAAAGAGAATGTTGAGGAAAATTTGCATATCCGCCAGCTGACAGCATGCCAAGGTTCCACTTAACAAATGACAGGTAGATGATAGGTTTTCATCCGGGGTCTGGACAACACAATTTCATTTCCATCAATTCAAAAATGAAGAATGGTTTATGAATTTCATTTTTTTTTTTTTTCTCACATTTTCTAAGCTTTGTCAATATTTACTTATTTTTAGGCCTCGTGAATATTATTTAGGAAATAAGAAAAGATGTTTTACTGTTTACTATAGCGTATTAAGAAAATCTGATTAAGTAAAAGTTGGAAACTTCTAAGACATTTAAAGCCGATTTGAGCCTAAGTCAGTGTACTAAGTTAAGAAACTTGCCAAACTTCTAGTATCTACCTTAAAATTAAAAGTTTTTTCAGTTATGGATATTGTATGAATTTCTGAAAATATTAATAAACTCTTATTTAAACTATGTTACTGTGATTGAGAAAGCCATCAATATAACATTGATTAGAAATTATATGTGTTTTCTTATTTATTTGTTCATGTGTTTGTGTTTATCTATTATGAGGAATTAATAATTATATAATATAGAAATTTTAATTAGATAATTTATTGATGTGCACTACACCATAAAAATAGAAGACAAGTTGAGGATATATAAAAATATATATATATATATATATATATATATATATATATATATATATATATATATATAGATAAGTTCCTATGAAAGTTATTATTGAAGTCCCAATAAAAATAGAATAAGGCCCATAAAGTCTAGATAATGAAATCAAATCAATAACTAAACAGTAAACCATTATCAAGCTCTTTATAATAAAACAACATCGTAAATATATCTTCCTCTTCCTACATCAGAAAAGAATCAATTTTTTTTTCTAAGAAACTATAAAAAAATTTTCAAGTAATAAATTATTTATTTGTTTATTATTTAGGATCTATGCTTTGTGCTGTTGCGTTTCTGAATTTAAATTGTTGATTTTATTTTCTAAAACATGAGTTATTGAACCTACTTGATTCTAACATATAAGAATAACTAATTGTAAGTATTTATTTGAGTAATAAAGCCAAGGACTCCGAAAAGTGACAGTAAGTTCAAAAACTAATTTTGATTCTTTCAGTTAAAAAAAAAAAAAAAATCACCATGAACATATTCTATATTTTGCTACTAATGTCTACCCATTATAATTAATTGTAATAAAATGTAATTTATATTTTTATCTATTGTCCATTTAATGTCTACTTTTTTACACTCTGAGGAGTGTGGTAGTTCAGTAGGTACCTTTCTAAACTCAAAGCTTCCAGAGTGGCTAAAGGCCTTTACGATTTAATTCTTGTAATAAAACGTGAATATCTACCTTCATATGATTATATCTTGTCCTAATTCGGTTTCCTACAATTTAGAAAAATACTAATATTTGAACAATCAATTCCCCTTTACTCATGCTTGTTAATTTTCGGTCTTAAAAACATTGAAGTAGGGTATAGGATGAATGAATAGAAAATAAAAATAACCTTTACTCTGGGGCTAAATGTCCAAGAAGAGATATAAGAAACGTTCGGGTTCTGGAAACTATTTTGGGGCGCACTAGGGTTGGGCGATAGACGATAGTTAGCTCTATCGATAGACCGATACTATCGATTACTATCGATAGTTTTTCGACAGTTGCTTCCTTTTTTTCCAAAGCTATTCAATAAAGAATTTCAACTAATTTGATTAAATTCAATTATCTACTTAATATTTAAAAATTAAGGATTATAAATTACAAGATAATAACATAAAGTTGAGAAAAAAAAAAAAAAAGTTTATTTGAATTTTATAAAAGTATTTACTATTTACATGGTTACAATAATAATGAACAAATCAAATTTTTAGAAAAGAAAAATAACAAAATAATTAATTCCAAGAGTCAAGTGTGATCCTTGAGCAACATATTTGCTTGAAAAACTAGCATTTGCTTTTCCTTTGGTTTAATTTTTGAGAGAACCCTTGAGCCCTAGGAATTCCAAATTCAATTTCAAAAAAACTCGAATTGGACAGAGACAGATCAGCATAATTTCGAGAGTTTCAAAACTTGAGGGTAAAAAAGATCTATCGATAGTCGACACTATCGATAGTGACCATCGATAGGCATGACCTATCGATATATCGATAGTAAATATCGACTATCGCCCAACCCTAGGGCACACCTAGGCTAGTTAATGTGGTTACTCTTAAATTACGAGAAAATTGAACGGGATTCCTGATCAGAACACCTCTTTGTATAACCGTTGGTCTCGAACTATATTTAATTGGCTGTAGAAGTAATACTTTTTGTTACTCTGTAGTATTTTTTTAAGCTACTTGAGATGGAAAAATTTAAAAAAATTCTCACTGCTGGAGTAAACTTCTTTGAGTTTTCCATTAACAAAATAGCGTCTGCAATATTCTTTGTAATTTAACGGCAGATAATATATGGAGCCTCTTGGATCAGCTGCTTGATGGCGTAGCTATTTAGGAATATGGCAAGAAAAAAAAGAATTATTCCACGTTTATTGAAACTTACAACTGAATACAAAATAAAGCAAAATGCATCTAGTAAATGTGAAGATAATGCCAACAGATACAACAGATATCACAGAATAAACATTAAATCTATTTTCAGAGTTTTCTGCTGTTTATTTTTTTTTTTTTTTTTTTTTTTTTTCAGGATAAACCAAATATTGTGTGGGGGGAAATCTGCACTCACTACATATTTACAAAAACAAAATTGTCTAATGCAGTGATTTAAAAAAAAAAGAAGAAAAAAAATATGATTCTGTCCTCGTCAAGCATGTCAAATTCATGTTATAATAACATATTTTTAAAAGGTTTGTGAAAGGACGTGACCTAGTTATGACGCCTTAGAAAAAAACCCACGTAAACAGATAAACTGAAGGAAGATCCCTTGCTTTAGCTTTATCGAATGGAATTTATTCTGAACAATCAATTCCCTGCCTTCCCACCCACTCTATAAAAAGAGCGTTGCTGAGGCGGCGAGAAAGATAATAAAAAAGAAATAATGCTGTCGGAAAGAAACGCGCAAAAACCTCTTCAGGAATAGGATCATAATGAATGATTCGCTCATTCCTACAACAATTGATAAAGTGGTGACTAGAGACTTGTGTGATTCGGTCTGAAGAACTAGCTCCCTCACAAAAAAAAAAAATGATAGTGAAAATAATAGTCTCATCAAAGAGCTCTCTGTGTAAATAACTCGTATCAAAACAAGTCACAAACAGTTGAAATAATGATTTAATTTAAAAAAGATCCCAATTCTTTTTTTTTTTTTCCCTTGATCACCGATCACAAGCTCCGAAGAAAGGTGAATTTCTTTTGATCAATCAGTAGATCGCACCTCCCTATTTTTACATATATCAAACAACACAAAAAAAATAATAAGTAATAGAACTATCCACTGTAACTGAACAAAAATGCTAAAGTTTTAAATTTTGAAATAAATAAATTTATTATCTTTATCTATAGTAATAAATAAATAAAATCATCATAAAAGTACGTTCGCCACAAATTTTACTGCTTTTAATTCAATTAATATAATTCAAATTAAATTAAAATTAGAACTTAGTATTCTATCGGATTCTTTAAAAGAAATTTCGTTTTTACCCATCAGAGGACTTAATCGTATCAATCAATCAATATATATTTTGACAGCTGTTGGCTCGTTTGTGTAAAAATGTTTGATTATTTGAAATAGTTTTTGTTTGGTACCCGATCAAAGTAAGAAAATCGAAAGTAGCATTTTAGATATATTTTACTCTTTTACTTTTTTGACCGAACAAAAATGCAAAAATTAATTGCAAAATATAAATTTCGATGTAGAAGATACACCAAGTTCTGGAAAGGACGTTAAAGCCGATGAAGATAATATAAAAGCATTGATCCCGCTCTTCCTGCACGAGTTGGAGTACATAATAACGTTAACCCCCAATCAACAACAACAATGGCATTGATAGTGTCAACCCCGCCGAATATCAACTCTAGAGACTACTGAGAGGTTAAATTTGTAGAATTCGACCGTTTATTAGATGTCTCGGTTTGATTTCAAAACTTAATATGGGTTCCACATGTTCTTACAAATGAAATTTGCTTCGTTGTATTGACAACTGTGCTCAAACGTCAAGAAAACAATCCATTTTTGAAGCAAATCACTACTGGTAACAATAAATGGGTTGTTTTAAAAATAGGAAGCTCATCATCAGCTCATGGTGAAAAAAAGATTAAGCTCAAACTTCTTTGATATCAGTATGGTGGGATTTCAAGGGGATCTTTTTATTTCTTTGAGCTTCTATGGGACGATATCACGACTAAATCTACAGTATACTGTGATCAACTGAAAAAAATTGAATGATTAACTTAAACATAAAACGCCAGCATTGATAGAAAATATATAGTGCCCCACCACAATAATATGAGACCTCGTGTAAGTTTGGTAAGCCGCCAAAAGCTTTTACAGCTTGAATGGGATGTACTACCACACCCACCATAGTCTCCAGATTTGGCACCTTCGGACTATTACTTGTTCCGGTCTCTGCAAAAGGGTTTAGACGGGAAGACCTTCACTTCAAAGATATCACTTAGACCAATTTTTATCCCGCAACGATCAGAATTTCATGAGCGGGGAATTATTCTGCTGGCCAAAAGATAGCTAAAGGTATTAGACCAGGATGGAGAATATATAATTTAATACAATTTTTATACACTCTAAACAAAATGTATTTCATTTTAACAAAAAAAAAAAAAAAAAAAAAAGACTTTCCGAACAAACCATTATTTTAAAATTTGTAATTTTACTATTCAGATATTACCTAAACAGGTAATGGTGTGTTAAGTATATTTCAATTTTTGATTTTAATTTCATTCTTATTTAAATAAAATAAAACAAAAACAAATTTTTTTTTTTATATGCCTGAATTTGTAGTTAAATTAATAAAAGAATCAAAATATGTTTGAAATACATGCTGTGAGCTGATGAAAGAGATGGTAATTATAATTATTCTTATTAAATAAAATTTATTTCCATTTCTTTTCAATTTATTATTCTAGTATTTGATTTAATCTTGAAATTTTCCCTCAAAAAAAGTTTTTCTCCCAACTAAACAATATTAAATAAAAATGTTTTATAATTGATTTCAATTTTGCATTTTTTATTTTATCTTCTTGCTAATGATCGTTTACATATTACATAACGTCAAATATCCAAACTTATTATTTTCTAACTTATTAACATTTATTTCTATGCATTCTTTTTTTGTTAATTCTAAAAAAAAATCTGTTTTTTTTTGTTTGTTTTATTTTCAGAAGAAAAAAATGTCAACGGTCAGTGGGACCTCCTGTAGAAGCAAATAACTGAAACGAAATTTAGAAACACTGACAAATTATTCTGAGGCTTCCAAATATAAGGGCTCTACTCCACTTTTTGAGGTGGCTCTAGCAATATTTCATAATTTACCATCACCATAAAATCTGTACGGATTTATTTTAAAATTAATTATTTATGAGCTGTTACGGTAGGAAACAATTAGAAAAAATAAAAACAATTAACACTTTCTACACATTTTTTTATTACAAACTCTAGTACAAAACATGTGTCTATGTCATGAACAGCGAGGAGATATACAAATAGAGCTGCTATTGAGATAGGGCGGAGCTACAGGCAGGTGGGACTGGTATTCCCCCACCACTATGCTACCCAGGGTTAGCCCAGTTCCTAACTCACCAACATTATTTTAAACTGCTGCTGATGCAGGTATAAGTAATAAAATTCCTTCAAAGACAGTGTGTCATTTTTTACTTAAACTTTGTTAATAAAAAGGATTTATATTGAATATAAAAGATATGATATCAAATAAAAATTCAAATATTTCAAAGTATTGTGATACTTTTGACGTGGAGTTTATTATAAAAATGTAATTGCATTTAACACCATCGCGAACTATTTGACTAGGTACAATGAAAGAATTTTGCTGCTTATCATTTTTAGTCCCAGTCTTGTTGTTCTTACATCCAATTGCAGCACAAAAAGGCATACTTAATGTGGAATGAATTTATAAACACAATAAAAACTCAACGAGAATAGGTTTACGTTAAAAAATAAGAAATTAAAAGCATTTAGTTGTAACTTCTGAGGTTAGGGTAGCATAGTGGAGGGGGAACGAATCCCACCCCCACTCCACTCGTGACTGCTCTATTGTATATCTCCTCGCTGGTCATGAATAAACTATTTGGAGGTTATAATTGTTTTTTAAGCAAAGTTCTTGTAAATACAGAACATTAAAAAAACATTATAATAAAAACAAGATATTGTAATGCATATATATATATATATATATATATATATATTTTCGTCATTATGGAAGATTTTCTTCAAAAAATTTAATTTATATGGGACATTTTTAATCCCATTTATTATTAAAAGTAAAAATAAATATTATGACAACTTAAATTATTAGAAGATATTTTAATGGAAGAGAATGATGAAAGTTCTAAAATGAGATACCGTCGCTCATAAATATTCCTCGTAGCTGTATGAGTAATAACGGCCTGTGGACGCGTGAGATGAATACAAAATGGTCAGAATTATCTTTAATAATATTATCCTTTGAAATTAGAAAGGCAATAAAAAAAAAAAAAAAAAAAGAACGAAACAAAAATTCATTTTCATTAGTGGAAGCCTCGGTTTCGTATCCGTTGAAAAAGTTTTTTCAAAGATGGTGGAACTTCATATCGAAAGTTTCTTTAAGGAAATTGACCATTTTATAATTTATTAAAAGATATCCAGTATTAAATTAGTATTTTTAAATAATTGTCATTATATTAGGACATGTTAGAATTTGAGAAACGTTGAATGTTTCTTAAAATAAGAATTGAATAGAGGAAGATGTATTGCTGAGTATTCTATTTCTGACGTATGTCCCCTAAAAGAAATATGAAACAGTTATTATTTTTATATGTGGCTTTATATTGTTGTTGCACCCTTAAAAAAAATAAAAAGAAAAAAAGAAATTATTGACTTAAATAAAGAACTTAAATAATTTTAACTAATAATCCAAGTTTTGTTTTTCTATCGATAAGAATCTTGTATTTAAGAGGGCAATTGAGCATTATTTCTTTATTGTTATTTTAAGTCATTGCAGTAATTTTAAACCTATTTAAAACTGCACTGATTAGGTATAAGAAGAGTACGTAGAAGCATAATTAGACATCTAAGTTTTTGTAGTTTGAGTCTTTGAAAAAAGGATCTGTAAAATTGAAATATGAGATAATAATATTCACCTTTTTATAGAGATTATTAACTGAAACATTTCTATCACGAGTTACTACACTTAACATAGATTGAACAATGAATCTTTTTTTCAACAACGATTTTCCAGCCACCGAAAACTGTCTAAAAGGATGTCTAAGGTATGGTACAATAGTGTAAAGGAATCTGTATATATTATAAAGATGCGTAAAGAATTTAAATTATGTAAATAATAGGAATTCTGGCTTGGAGTTGGTAAATATGCTGATTGAGAGGGGACCATGACGGCCCAGTGCATTTAATGTCCAGTAAAATAAGGGTTTGCCGAAGAAAAAACTGCCGAACTTTTACTCTGAACGGATCGTTATGTTTTTTGGGGTGATGAATCCGATTCTAAAGTTTGCCACCACGGCAGACGTCGGCTTAATACCGGAAATCGCACAAAAAAAACAACTGGTTTTTAACCTATAGCATGAAAATGAAGCTTTTTTTGATGAAAGCCTTTAAATATTAATTGTAGCTGGAATTGTTACCTAATAAATAAAAAATAAAAACTACTCCGAAATCGGACGATTTACCGCGAAGATTTGTTCATGGAAAAAGTCAATAACACCGAAACTATTTGTCCGATTCAAAATTACTTTTTATTTATCTTAAAGATGATTATATTTACTATTAGTCTGGTGTATTTGAAGTTTTAATAACGTACCTTTAAACTACGCTAAAAAAAAGCCTGTAGTGTTTTGAAATCCATGTTTTTTGCAAATTTTTCACTGTAACTCCGAAACTATTCGTCCGACTCAAAATTTCATTTTTTCATCTCAAATCTGGTTTAATTTACTATTAGATCATAAATACATTTATATTATACACCATGAACACCAACGACAGCCCACTGAACATGTCATAATTTTCATATTTTGCCAAAAGATACACATTTAGCATGCTAGGCGTGGATCTTTATCTAATAATATTAAAATCCTCTCTTTTGATATTCTCTTTAATAAATTATTTCATATTTTTTTATTCACTTAAAGTCAATCAAAACTTGATTTTTTTATATTCCCTGGAGTTGTCAGTTGGTAAAACGCCCTCAGAAAGAATATTATACTGGAATACTACAATATCAATTTTTCAAACAAGTCCGAAACCAACCCTTACTTAGACAAGGTTCAGAAGACAGATGGTGATGGGAAAACTTCGAAGAAGGCAATGTATGGGGGACAATATGTGAAGGATGGGGCAAAAATCTGTTCTTTTTCGATCTTCTGCTTTATATTCTATTTTTACTTTGTTATGAAGTTTTTGCAAAACTTTTAATTAAATTACTTACTATTTGAACTCATCACTTTTATTTTAATTAATATTAGATTCATGTAATGTCCAAGATGCATGGTGCATGTACAAATATATAAAAACACAGTATTAATGTAAGTGGGAAAAAAGGAGAAAATAAAACATCACTTTATACTATGAAAAAAATTCCATGCTTAATTGAATTCTGTATAAACAATAATTTTATTTATCTATACTATAATATATAAGTACAAAACATTTTTCGTTTGTGATCTTTAACCACAAAAAATAATGAACCATCTCTACGAAATTTTAACCACATCATCATTTCCAGGAAGGTTTATCATTAATAAAATGTACTGATTTTCAGGAATTTATTCTCTATTTGCCCCACTCAATGATTTGTAAAGCAACTATCTGTTAATAGAGCCACAGTAAATATTCTATGTTGAATGGTCCTTAGAAGATCTTCATAGATGCAATAAATGATTGTGATGTATGAAATTAATTGGAAAGAGTCAATTGGAAGCAGCAACATATGGGGCTTTATGGTAATTATGAATAATTAATTAGTAACCTTATAAGGAATCCCCAAAGGGGTTTGGATTGTAAGGATTGAATATGAGATGAATAGGCATGCTTAGTTGAGACCAAAGCTTAATTCCATATCTCCAAGTCGGTCTAATGTGAGTAATGTAAATGAGCTGTCTTTAATTAACTAAAATTTGATAAAAATTGTTTATTGGATGTTGTACTGGGTTAGTGCAAAAATAATGCAGGATTTTAATATTCATTTTGTTTAGGTATAGCTTGCCAAATATAATCCTTCAATCTAAGGATAATACTCCAGTCCAGTTATATATACATATATATTTAAAACAACTATTTTGGCGACGTTTCGAGACTATATTGTTCTCATAATCATGTGCTACAGTGAAAAAACGGGAACAACATAAATATATTTTAGTAGATAAAAAACTGATGTGAATGAAAAAATCTGAGGTCAGCTATAACTTGAGATATCTCAATAATGGGAAATCCTGCGACCTCCGGATTTGAGCTAAGCTATGTAGTTTTACGGCTTCTAGGTGACCTTAAAATTTAGTTTTAATCGGTGGCGAAATGTGTGAGATAGCACAAATACTTTACATTGGTTTGGAAATTGACAGCTGGAAATTGACATCTTGCCTTCTAAAATACAAAATTTGAAAGGTAAAAAAAAATTATATTTGATTACGACAAAATTTAGTTTCTACTTGTTTTTTTGAGATAAGGAATCTGAAAATAATATCAGTTTTTAGTTTAAAAGTGTTCCTCTACTATATTATATAAATAAGACATTTTAAAATGATCTATTTCTATTATTACTTTAATTTTTACCCAATAAATTTCAAATAAGACCATTTAAAAAAAATATAGGTAAGGGGAGTTTTTTTTTTTAAACCAAAACCAGATATTACTTTTAGATTATTCATCAATCTTAGGGTTTCAATGCAATTTGAAATAAAAATATGGGTGAGGAAAAAGTTTACATGGTTGTCATATAATAGTTTTATATGATAGTTGTTACGGCCGTTAGAAATTGTTGATCAAATCTCAACTTCAAAATTTAAACCTCCTCAAAAGGGGTAAAAAATCGATATTTTTTAATTTTGATAAAATTTAACATATAAGGGTTTTATGGTGCGTTAAATCAAGTTTTGAGGTTAGTTGTTTATGAAAAAAAATTTCCACTTGGAATTTTTTCATTTTTTAGATTTTTTGAGCACCCTACAGCTGCGAGGTTTCTTAAGCATAACGGAAGTATTTTTATATCAAATAGCATACCTAACTGCAATTAAACGTGAAAAAATCATTTCTCTATCTTGGCTGAGTGCTTAGAAAAAAAATAAAACGTGACTTTCATATTTTTTTTTCTGGGCTCCTAATGCTCATTGGCGGCTATAACTCTAGTTTTGCACTATTATAGGTCTCTACTACCCACACACAAATCGGCATTCAAATCTATGAGTTACAACTCCAAATGTCCCCTTGTTAGTAGGAATGTCCTAGTATAAGATGCAGGGCATGATTATGAGAACAATATAGTCTCGAAACGTCCCCAAAATTGTTGTTTATTTATTGACTGAACCTCAAGAACCTTACTAAACATCTAATAGTAACAGTCAAGAGATTTATCCATATACATAGTATACATATGTTCTTGAAGATTTTGATCTCGAAGGCAAGAAAGGTCGCTGTAGACCCTTCTGTTGTTGATCACGACCATCTGAAGGCTTTGGTAAAACTACCAATAACTACTGGACATATTGCGAACATTATAGTATTGTTGACCACTGAAAATCATAACATATAAAATATTAAAATAAACTTTTTTTTTGCATATAAAAACCTCCATTATTTTTGCACCAATCCAATTAATTTCGTTCAGGAAATATTGGGAGCTTCTTTTGGGCAAAATATTTTTTTTATATATTTATTTTCATATTTAAATTTCTAACTGCAATAATGCAAAGAGTAAATTATCGAAATAGTAAATTTGTTGGCATTTCAATAACTAAATGAATGAATGAATAAAAATACAATTATGTATTTGACATATTTATAAAGTGCGTCTCATAACTATAAAACCACCTTTTTTTTTTTTTTTAATAAAAAAAACTAAGTAGAAACTAAAAATTAAACGTATCTATTATTTTGGTACATTGAATGAAAGATATAATATGACATCTTTTTAATTTTACAAATTTAACCATAAAACATAAATCTAAAAGAAATAACAAAAATAATACTGTCTCATAACTATAAAACCAACTGGGTAAACTGCAAGTAATCTGTAAGTAAACAAATATTTTGAAAAAAAAAATCTCAATCCTCTTATTGTGATAACGCCTTGCTTTAGTCTTTCTTTGTTTTACAACCAAGATGCCTCGGGGTAAAGTGCTTTCGGAAGAAGAAAAGGGTTAAGTTTGGTTTTCGCCTTTTAAGAAATTTATGTCTTCGAGAAATCGCTAGAAGACTGCGGAGGCCCTATAATTTGGTGAGGAAAATTTTAGCGAACAAGCAAAATTATAGTAAAAATAGAAAAGGTGGCCCTAAGAAGACACTTTCAGTACGTTGTGAACAATGCATCATTGACAATGCTAGCGATTCTGTTAAAAGCATCTTCAAAATGATTTCTAAACTTCAACTGTTTTGAGATCTACAGTTTATCGTGTTGTAAAACGCAGCCAAGTTATTAAATGCCAAAAAATGCAAAAGCACCTGAACTTTTGCCTCACCACATCGCAGCTAGGTTAGAGTTTGTACGCGAAAATATTTCGAATGATTGGGATTCTCTAATTTAAATTATATAGTCCGGATGGTAATAGATATTATTGGAGAGATATGATTGTGAGAAAAGACCCTTTAATGTGTTCTTAGAGAAATTTCGGCGGTGGGAGTGTAATGGTTGGGGGGCATTTTGTTTAACCAGAATGCTAATGTTAGCATTCCCATCGTTTAAAATGAACCGTAAAGAGTACTTAAATGTACATGAAAATCGATAGTTACCATTCATATTTTTCATATTTTTTATTTTATTTTTTTATTGATATTGTTATTTCTCTGAATAAAAATTATTACTTTTAGGTTATACTGCTCCCATTACAACTATAAACTTTAGGAAACGATGTTAATACGAAATAGTTTAAGTCAGGACTGAATATAATCTCAGATGGTAAGGAAAACTGTTTAGGGTTAGTTACAAAACTAAATGATTATATGAAGTGTTTATAATATTTTTCTTATTATAATTCAAGTATTATTATAATTTAAACAAATTTTCCTAAAGGGTATTATGCTGATAAAATAAATAAGAAATTGTTTTCAAATAAGTTTGTTTCCCGGCTTTCAAAAGGAGCTCTTTGAATTTTCAAAGCAACGAACTTGAATGCATTTTAATTCTATATTATCCGTGACTTAGGAATTTCCGTTTCTTTGAGCAACTCGTGGAAAAGGGAAAAGAGGCGAGGAGGGGAAGTAAAGTGTTGAACCAACCAGTAACTGCTATGTTTGTATTGAATTAAAGTGATGGTTTTAATTTAAATTCTAGAAATAGATTAAAGTATTTTCAAGAATAAAATATTTTAAAAAAAATTTTTTTTTCTTTTCCTTCTTTTTTATCATGTGTTATAAGGTAATCTGTATTACTAGTTTTCAACTATGTTCCATATTTTCGAAAATGTGATGAGGGAATTGAGAGGAACCACGGAGTAGAAAATAAAATCTACAACCGAAAATTTGTTACTTAAAACAATTATCGCAAATATTTCCTCTTATTTTCCGCATTCTATAAAATGTAGTAACATAAATGGCAAAGAATAAATAATATAGATTACAAAAAATCCATTTGTGCAATCTAAACATAGAATATAGATTAAGAAATAACTAGATTTAAAAAAAAAAAAAAAAAACTATGTAATGCATAAAATAAAATAATATAAATGATCATATAAAATAAATAGAAATATTTAAAAGAAACAAACTATTTTTTTTTTTTTTTTTTTTTTTTTGTGGCTCATTGGCATCACCCTTGAGAATTGATCCTGTAGAGTCAAGATCGGAGGTGGATCATCAAATAGATTCAATGCAGTTAAAGGTTAAAGAAAAAATGATATATCAGTCTTGCTCTTCAAACTAGTGTTGAGGTTCAAATTTGTAAAAAAAGAACAAATCTCTGATTTTAAGAACGCTTAAAATTTTATCTGGTGCACTAGAAGAGTTCTTGGGACCTGCTAAGGAACACAGGGTTGAGATCAATATCAGAAAGATAATTTATATTAAGACGGGAAAGAGGTAGGGTAAGGAGCTTTGTATTCAACTGAGAAAGTTCCAAGTACAGTATTAACAAGAATTCAGTTTCCCGTTAGCTTCATAACAATCGATAATGTGATGATATCCAAAACAAAAGTTGGGAGTTCTTGCTGGAAACCGCTTTTTTTGGGGTTCGCAAAAGATCCTTACGTTCAAAAACCTCTCAAGAAAGGGAAGCTTTTAATCCATAAAACAGTAGTAACACCGATTATTATCTGTGGTAATGAATTGTCATAAGTCATAAGGAGAAACCTTCTTCGTCGAATTTTCGGTGCAGTAAGAGTTTCAGATATCTGAAAACAAGAAAGATTGAGGGACCAAGACCGGTTGTGAACACTGAGTAATGAATCCCAATAGAATTACCAAGAAACTTATCTAAGGAAAGCCAGGGGTACAAAAGGTAGTGGGAGGCCTCTACTTTGATGGTGGGAAGATGTTAACAGACCAGGAGGCTGTAGGTGTGGAATCGTTATGCTAGTGACAAAACAGAAGGTGGTTATGCTAGGAACAAGCTGATGGTGGAGGCTAAAGTCCCATAAGGACCCAACGAACTAACGAAGTGTCGAATTTTTTTTTTTTTTTATCATCACCAGTATCTAGTGTGGTTAGTGAAATTTGTTATAGGCAATAATAATATTTAAAAAATATATAAATTATTGTTATGGCAACATTAAGAAATGACTTCTGGTTTTATTTAAGAAAGAAAAAAAAAAAAAAAAAAAAAAAAAAAAAAAAAGTACTGATAAAGGAGGAAAAGCGCTGAGCCAGCAGCCGTCATTCAATAAATGAGCTGAGAGTGATGAATCGCTCTGAGTGGGCTGAGAGATAGTGCGTCCCAAGGAATTGCCAGAAATAATAAATAAATGATATTTTCTCTCTCCTCCCAACTTCAAGTGAAGAGACATGAGAACAATAAATATTATGGTGTTGATATCAACAAAAGTTCTTTACAAGAAATAATAATAATATTGCTATCAAATAGTGTTAAAATTTTGATATTAAAATAAAAATCTCTAAATTGCTAGCATATATAGTTAAATTATTGTTATGTTATTATATAACTTAACTTTAACATTTTAATTTTATATGATGATGGTAGAAATCGATTCTTTACTAGTAAACATCTTATTTCATTATAGTGAAAACTATGCATACAGCTTGCACAATTCATACAATAGTGTTACAAATAATAATGATAAAAAAATTAGTTATTCCCAGTTTGTATGTAGTGCAATACTTTAGAACAAAACTGGCCTACTTTTACCTATATTTGCTCTATAATAAAACTACTTCTATCTTAAGCTGTTAAATAACACTGAAAATGACCATAACAAAAATAAAACCTCTTCTGAATCTAGCCAGACCTTTACTATTATCGACCAGCTGGGAATAATTTTCGAAAAGAGACTTGGTCGATTTGGAATTCTACGCCTCAATTCGTTTTTTATTAAACAATATTAACTATTTTTAGTGATAATATTCTATAAATATTTGGAACAAATACATTATACTTCTAGATAGACGTCCCTCTGGTTCGAATCGCAATTTTAAATGTTACAAACGTATCTCTTATCAAGTCTAGTGCAATCACTTGACTGATATTCTTTCACATTTAATTTTTTAAAATATTAAAAGCTGCCTCTGTATTCCCAATAGAGCATTGAGTAAAATGGTTGACTCTGAATTCATTAATAAAATATTTTCTAGGATAGTAATACAAAATAAAATAAAGAAATAAAGTAAAAAAATAAATAAATAAATAAACATCCACTAATTTTATTAAAAAAATAGAATAAAAAAGAAATGCAATAAATGATAACATAAAATATATAAGGGTTATAATTGTTGAAATAAGTACACTAAAGTAGAGAAACAACTTAAATACATTCACACTATACAGGGTGAGTACCTCTTAGTGAAAAAAAAAAAAAAAAAAAAAAAAAAAAATGTGTGAAACTAGATCAAAGATGTAGAAAAATGCCGCAGATCTCACCTTTCTATTCCTAACCGTTACAGATATACTTTAAATCAAAGAATTTTTTGAGGAAACCACGTTTTTTTTTACCATAAAATCTTTAAGATCCCCATTTTCTTTAAATATTTTTCACACTTCGGACTCATTTTCGGATTTAGCATTAAATTTCCTATAAGAGCAGAGTACACGTAACCTTGAATTTTACGAACTTCTGACCTGAACCACAACTTGATCTTCACCTTTACTACTACTAGGATACTCACCCTGTAAATACAATTTTTATAAGCATTTCAGGTAAATCCTTGTCTTTCATAATGATTGGATATTAAATTCTGAAAACAAACACTACTTGTCATTTAGCACCGTACAAACAGTTAAAAAAATATATAAGTATGCATAGATTTCGTACTCATTTCAAATAATTGCAATTGTTTTCAGTTCATTCCTATCTAATAAACTGCACGATATGTTTTCTCCCAATCCTCCATAACTCTATTATAGCATGTTTCGTTTTATCTGATTCTAATAGCTAACTTTCTTATCTTATTCTTACTTTAATAGGAACTTTATCTCATTGCTCTTAGCAATATAAGTTTGTATTTGGGGATATATTCCGGAAACTAGGCGCACGAGTTTATCTGATTTCTAGTATTTGTTCCATGTTTCTCTAGTCTGGAGTAAGATATGATTAACGTCTGAGTCTACAAAGTCAGTAAATTAAATAAAAGAAGAAGATTTTTTTTTTTTTTTTTGGATTTAAAAAAGAAATCTAGACTAAAATTGATAAATATCATTTAAGTAATATTATTTATTCTTTAAATATCTCCTAATTAAAAGATACAACAAAATCGTTTAAAACCAAATCATATTTTTATTTGATTGACAAATAAATATTTACAGAAGTCCAATTTTAAATTTATTTCTATTAAAAATAAAAAAATATATTGCCAGAAAAATACATGTTTTGCCACTTATTATTACCACTTGTAAGTTTCTAATTCCCTTATTCCTATGAAAACATTTTGACAGTCTTCTACATTTTGTAGCATGTGCAATTTGCTCTTCTACTGACGTAAGCCATGGTAAGCACTAACATTTAATTCTTTACTTCTTAATTCATTTTACTACGCTATTATAAATTTAATATATATTTAAAACAAATGATATAATTATTTCAAACAAATTTTTAAATCGACTATATTGTGCTCAGACATGACTCTTATCCAGCTGTCTTCATCGACAATCAACCCATAACACAGACAAACGTTCATTACTTAGGACTTACGAGTACATTCCGTAGAGAAATGATCTGGGGCCAACATGTTTCTGTCTAAACAAGATACCGAAACTCTTCTATCCAATCCTTCATAAGCGGTCGACATAAAATAATGGATGCATAGACTTTAAATACAATACAATTAGATGAGATAAACGGGTACTTTCAAAACATAATCTTAGCTACAATATAAATATATAAAAACATGCGTTAGAATAATTAGCTCCATATAATTACAAAATATGGAGGATTATGAAACTAATTAGAATGTTACTGGTGGGTATGCTGTTGGTTTCTATTAATCAACTATTACTATTCTTGTACACAACTGAACTGAGGAAATGTCTGAAAAAAATGTAAAGGATGGGAATTCCCAAACTACTGGTATTCCCAGGTACAGGTAGAAGGGATTTTTGTATTTCTGAGTTATATATGAATGGATAAATGTAATGTATATTGATATAAATATACATTTTTAGTCTGAATGTATTAAAATGGAAAAAAAAAAAAAAAAAAAAAAAAAAAAAAAACTGTTGAGATTTAGGAAGTCTGATTTTTTGTTTATTGCGTGATTTTTAAATTATTCTATTGTTATTATTTCTTTAATATTTAATATAAGCAAAGTCATTTTTTTTTTTTTTTACTTCATATATTTATTCACACCTGTCAAATAAAATTTGACAACCAGTGAATTTGCTGTACGAATTTAAATGGCTTGAAAGGCATGAGAGTAAGCAGAACCCAGCGACACCTCCAGTCTTTACTTTATTTTATTATTTTAGTCAAGGAGGTCTCTCATCCAGCTCCTTTTTAGTCTTCTCTGTGTGTTGTCGGGAATATATGTTGTGGCCATGTTGTTTATTTGTGTATTAGGATGTCCATGTAGTTTTTCGTGGAATCATTTGAAGTAGGTTTGTATTTGTTCTTTAACTGTTGCAATGCGTAGGTCAGTATGTAAAGTTATGTTGCTTACGTTCAAAGTCATTTAAAACGAAATATTAAAGGAATTATAACGATAGAAAAATTTAAAAATCAGGTATGATATTTAGTTAAAAATTTTAATGCATGTTTTTATACATGTTTATATTGTAACTAACTTCATGTTTTGAAATAATCTGTGTAACTCATATATTTTTATTGTAAACCGTTATTGTTTTTTTTTTACTGGAGGGCAACTCTATTTATGAATAATATCACTAAATATAAGAAAACCCTTTTTAAATGATGCGATTACATTCATAAAGCAAAGAGATCCGTTGGCCTGACGAGATGGGGCAGTTTCGACTAATCTTACGACTTAGGTATTGCAGGGAAGGGATGGACAAGGGTCACATAATGTCCTCTGTTTATCAAACTTTATAAATAGCTTGGTTTTTTTTTGCCTTCTGTGAATTTTATATAATCGACTTTTGGTCGCCTAAATTAGCTAAATACCCCTTTGTGTGTCGCCAAAATAAGTTGTTGGTTTATTGATTGAACCTCAAGAACCTCATTAAACACCTTATTATTAGCTGTATATAAATTATAGCTCTAGAAACTATAACTTCATGAATAAATGTATATATTTATATTTAGTGTTTTCTAAATTTAAATTATAAATTTATAGTTTCTAGACATTATGAAGTTTTATGTTGTAAATTCCAGATATTTATAAAAAATAAAAAAAAACAAGATACGTCATTTACAGATTAATGTAGTGGCTACAACCTATAAACTCTAGAGATTTATATTTGGTAGAAGTTCCATTAGGTGTAGAGAAAAATAAACCCTACAATAGAAGAACAAAGGAGTGGAAATCTATTGAATGTCGACGTTATCAAGAGCAAGACAGGGGGTGGTTTGACTGGGCTAATGCAGATGTCAGAGCTAAGTTGGGCCTACAGGTAGCCAGCTAGTACCACCTTCCTCTCTTCCGGCTTTTAGCTTTCAGGATTTATGATCTACACTTTTGTGAGCTCTCTTCTCTGATTGGACATGGTTTGTGGTTTAAATGTTTGCGTGTTATAATGTTTTAGAGTTTTAGAACGAACTACATTAAATTTTACTGACATCAAAAATTCAATAATTGAAATTACAACTTAAAAATAACCGTAAATGCAATAACGACTTGCGAGAGAAATAATACATCAAGTAGGAAATATCCTAAAACTAATCCAGATTTTTGTTTAAACGACCAGATAATTATTGAGTAGTTTTTTAGTTAGTATTTTAATTTCCAACAGGAACAAAAAAAAAATTAGTCTTAAGAAAAACCTAAAAGACACTCTTCCACTCTTCATATCTTTCAAAAGTCTGTTTTACCTCTGTGAGTATCAATGTATTTGATTTCTTGTCTTAAATTTTCAAAAACTTGAATACAAACTGTGGAATTTCGCTAATCCGAACTAATTGTTGCTAGAACGTGGATTTGCAAAAAAATCAAATTATAAAGGTTATAGAAAAGCAAAAGGAAAACAAAAAAAAAAAAATTAGAATATTCGTTGTTTTTAATGCATGCTATGTGTAAAATATATAAGTGATATAATCGCCCCGTCAAAACTATTGCTACACCCCTAATTCTTGAGATTTTCCTGGTTTTTACCTTAATCCATACTTGGTTCATATTCATAATAGTATTATTAATTAAAGGTGAGGCATTAGGGATTAGACACATGAATGTTTTTCCCTTTTAATAACAAACGATGTAATTAGATTTTTTTTTTTTTTTTTTTTCCTTCAGTCCGTGTTTATGATTCGTTTTGGTATTTACAGTATGCCAAGGCTAGTGGAAGCACCCATTCAATATGTCTTATTAAACGTAAATTTAAAAGTTAAAATAGTAAAAAATGAAAATTTTAAAAATTAAGTTTTCGAACTTTTTTGTTTATTGGAAGAAATATTGTAATTTATTTTTAAAAAAACTTGTTTATATATTGTTTAGGAATGTTTATTATAGACTTCAGAACCTTTCTTTTTAATGAAAAAAAATAAGTTGAAAAAAAAAATGAAATATTTCAAAGTGTTACGATACTTTTGACGGGGGGTTTAATATTTAAAATATACGGAGTACAAAGTCTCCGGCGGAGGGATTATTCAATTGGAAGATAAACAAAAAGACTTCGACGGAGTTTGGGATCATTTAAATTTTTTTATTTCGTTTTGTTGTTTATCTTCTAATTAATCATTCATATCTATACTATTATAATAAAAGACATGTCATTTTTTGTTTGTGATCACTAACCGAGAAAATTACTTAACCAATCTGTACCAAATTTTACCCACATCATCTTTTATAACGACAGAAAAGTTTAGCAATAATAAAATCTAATAATTTTCAATTATTTTTTTATTAAAAAGCGATAATATGTGGATAACACTGAAGTTTAAAAATTGACCGATAGGTGGCGTACCCCATTTTACATGAGAGGTTACAATGGTACGGTGTTATATAGAGCTTGAAATTGATAATAAAATTTTATTATATTCAATTAAATGATTTTAAAAAAAGATTTGAATATGTGGTGCGACATGTGGATCTCAGTGAAGTTTGAATATCGACTGATATGTGTTTAGTGCCATTCCGCAATAGATTTTACAATTTTAAAACTATTAAGCCCATCTGTACAAAATTTTAGATTACAGTTCTAGGAAGGTTTAGATTCAAATTTATAAAAATTTAAATGGTGAAGGTTGAGTGGTAGAAACGAGGTTTGGCACACTATCACATACTTTTGTGGTTAAAAACTAAAATCCAACCTAGAGAAATCAATAAAATTATTTCTGCTGAACACAAATTATTACCAAAACAAAATGCCTTAGCCCTTCGATATTTTTGTAAAAATTGTATTCATCGATTTTAATTGTAAGCACTGATAATGCAGTCTATTATCGGCAAATATTTCTTAATAATCTCTGTTCATATAGATTACCGACTTATACATCAAAAGTGAAAATTGGATGTGTAATTGTGCTTTTACGTAATCCTCAAACAGCTAATGAGTGCAATTTTAATTGGGTTAAAAACTACTGCTATGTGTGAAAGTATTGTTGAAGAACAAATGCTTAATTGCATACTTCTTTTCAAGATTTTTATCTATAAACAAATAAAACTTCAACTATTAGTTTAAATTATTCAAGTTCTTTAGTTATGAGAGCTGGAAAAGCCATGACGGGAGCCAATATATAATAATTGTATTTATCAATAAATTATTTTATTTTTTTAAACACTAATAAAATTATATAAAGAATAAAAATAAGAGAAGAATTCTGAAGATGGGTTTAGTCCAAGTTTAAAAAAAAAAAAAATAATCTATAGCTAACATTTTATCTGATTTGAGTGCCTAAACATAAAATTATATGTCTTTGGATCTTATTATTCCCATCTCTAAAATGTCTGCGTATAGAAATTTTAAGATGAAAAGAGAAGACGTCACAAAATCTTCATAAATCGCGAAACCGACTTGATTCACCAATCACCTATTTATATTGTACATTCAGCAGTATTCGTAAACTTCTCAAATCCCTTAAACCGAGATGTTTATTGTATCAGTTGCCTCACCGGGCGGGTAAGTAGGCCTTAAAATAAATATGCAATGGACTTAGCTGGATGGACCTGCTTCCATAATGTAGCGTCCTCCTACAGCTCCAATAATGGAATCGTCTTAGCTCCCTTCCAGAGCGGCAGTACAACTCTGTTTTACTTATTATTTTTAGCACCTTTTCTATAGACTTTATCAGTGTAGTTTTAAAACTAAAAATGTTTTAATCAAATGTCATATATAATTACAGGTTTATGTATATAGTTTAAAAAAGTTTTTAAGGAAACTTATTTTTAGTCTCGTTTCGAGACTATATTGTCATCATAATAATGTACTGAAGTGAAAAAACGGGAACAATATAAATATATAAACACGCGTTAGAATGATTAACTACATATAATTAAAAAATATGGAGGGGAATGGAAACAACTTAAAATGTTACTGGTCAATATGCTATTGGTATCAACAACTAAATTATAACAATTCTAGTACAATACTTATTTAGGGAAATTTCTGAAATGGGATCGGAATTTCCATACTATTGGTATTCCCAGATGCAGGTATATAGGGTTTCAGTATTCCTGTGATATATATATATAGGACGTCTGATTTTTTGTTTATTGCACGATTTTTAAATTTTTCTATGGTTATTATTTCTTTAATATTTCTTTTAAAATTATTTTGTTTAAGACGAATAATTTTTGGGAGAATTGAATTTAAAATAATGTTTTGTTTAATAGGGAAAACCACAAGTTTTGGAAAAACCTACCCTCTCAACCCTTACCTTTTTTTCCGAAATTTCTAAATTTAGTAGGAGATGCCAATAACATATCCACCAGTAACATTGTAAGTAGTTTCATACTCCTCAATATTTTGTAATTATATGTAGTTAATTATTCTAACTCATCTTTTTATATATTTATGTTGGAGCTAACTTTATAACTTATATAATTTTATTGTAAATGTTTTTTCACTGTAGGGCATGATTATGAAAACAATATATTCTCGAAACGTCTCCAAAATAAGTTATTTTATTAACTGAACCTGAAGAACCTTATCAAACATATATATATATATAAAACAAAATATACTTTTTCTTGGTGTACGATGATACAAGTATTTTACCTTTTACTGGATGTATAATCTAATTTAATACAGCATATTCAATAATTGTCTTCTGCATAAAGACTGGTGTGAATCAATAAATTAATGTAAAAAATATTAACGTCTCTGCAAATCATCTTTGTTTTGGAATTAATTAATCAATGATTTCACTTGAATATAGTTTTCTTTTTCTTTTTTTTTTCTTTCAGACATCCATATTAAATTCTTTATTTTTCCTCTAAATTCAGATATTAAGATTGTAATTTTATTGACTTGTATCAGTTGTCAGTAATATTTTTTTTATTTTGATAAATTAATATACTCTTAAAATAATTATGATACATTTATATTTAACTCTGTGATAACAAGAGTCATACAGCTTTAGTTTTACTAGCGACCTCTCATTGATTTTTTTCTCGTGTGAAGTTGAATAAAGTGTGAAAACAATAATTAATAAAAAAAAAAAAAAAAATAATAAACTCTCTTGATAACACATGATAGATTAATAGGAAACGTGTAATGAAATCACGCAACTTGAATTTTATCAGATTTATTCTGACTGTCATTCAAGTAAAAGGTGGTCATTTTCTTTTCTTTTTTTTTTTTTTATTTTTTAATTTTTTTTTGTCATTAAATAAAGTCTAAAAAGATAAAATAATTGTAAAAATTGGACAGTTCGTAAATATTGTATATAAATGGAAAATAATATTTATTATAATTATTTCTACCGGTGACATATATATTTTCTCGCTCTGAAATATATAGAGTATTAGTAGTTAATTATAATTATTACTAAGATATTGTTATTATTATTATGTTATGCTTGAAGTTATTATTATGATAAAAATCCTAAATTATATTTATAAAATCTGAACCCTGAGGACAGTGGCTCCTTAGGAAGGGAGTATTAAGATCATCTATCACCACCTTCATTAGTTGAGCGAGTTAATTAATCCGGCTTATCTTCTCCAAACACAATACCATTTTTCTTAGTTTAATGATTTCCGGCAAAATCACAAATATTATCAATCATATTAAAGTCAATATTTATGCTATATTTTTTATCAAATTTATTTTATCAATAAAAAAAAAACTTGTATTTATATTTAAATAAGCTACAATATTTAGCTCCGGGAGTGCGTGTGTTTGTGTGTGTGAAAGAAGTATTCATCTGCTGCCTTGAATCAGGTTAACATTATCTTATTTTACAGTAATCAGTTAAAATCAATGACGAAACAAAACAACGAAAGCTCCATGAACATTATCAAAAAGTAGAATAAGTTAAGTATTACAATATAAACATATATATTCTTTATCGGGTGCTTTAATCCGGACCTGGGCCTATCACTCTTCTCTGTCAGTGGCCACGTTCCTCCAATTCTTGATATTTAGCCGACGTATGTCTCCTTCTACATCATTCCTCCACATCTTTTCGCCTATTCTCCTTGTTCCTCCTGGTGTTTCAGTCCACATTTTCCTTTGCCTTCCAGGTTCCATTCCTTTCTAAATGACCTATTTATCGCAACAGCTTTTTTTTGTAACATTACCAATATCTGTTTCAGCATAGAATTCTCTGAGCTTTTCATTGCTTCTGATTCGCCACCTTTGTTGCTCTTTGATTAGGCTATTTATCTTTCGATGAACTCCTCTTTCCCATGCTAGCACAGCTTTTTGTTATTCCGTTTTGAGAGTCCATGTTTCGCTACCATACGTCACAACTGGTCTTACTGCCGTTTGATATTTAGTTAAGCTTTCTCCTTCATCTGGTTCTCGCAGCTAATCTCGATTTCGGGTCAGCTTCTACTTCATTATTCTCTGTTACTATGTCTCCCAGCTATTTAAATAATCTTCAGGTAGGAAACATATACTCTTCTATTGCTTTATTTTCTTTACTCTAATTTGGAATGCTCGTGGTTTCTATAAATATAGTTTTTAATGCGTGGATTTCGATGCATATCCTCTTTGATGTTAAGCTGAATTATGCATCGACACACGTAGATAACGTTCTAGCAGAAAGCCTTATGTCACTTTCATTTACCATTTATATCTGTCTGATCTGCTGCGTGAGTTTCTTTTGAATATTTCCTCCTGGACGTATTCTCATGTTGCGGGTAATAGGTCAAATAAAGGGTCCCCTAGTCAAAGCCTACTATATTCCTCAAATTTGTCATGTATACTATATCTAAAAATTGGCAATAATGACTAAGCAATATAAATTATAATACATTAAATGCATATAAACTAAACTTACCCAAGTAAATGGTGCTTAATTTTGAATATTAAATTTTATAAATTTTAATGCAAGATAAATAACTAACCTTGGAATAAATGTTAAATATAAAACTCAAGTGAATTTAAAAATATATCTTTTTTTCTTCTTCAGTATAACTATTTTTCAAAATAAATAAAAATTATACAAAATTATTGTTAAAAATCAGGAGCGATGAATCAGGAGGAACAAAAGTAATTTTTACTCTGGAGTTTTTGCTTCAAAAGAATAATGCTCAACAAAATAATGGCCGCATTAAAAAAAATATGAGAATAAAATCAGTAAAAAGTTTCCAATCTTCGATTCCCAGATCTTTTATAAATATAATAATAGTAAACACAGGAAACACTTCAATAAGTCTCTTTCAAAGGGATTTTAATCTTTCATTTTTTTTTATAAGCTTCTATTTGTTTAGTATTATTTATTTATTTTATGATTTATCAAATGAATTTTAATATTTATTATATCTTTTGAATTCAACTTTCAAACTTAGTATATCATTTATTTATTTATATAATGAATAAGTCATTCAGTTGACAGAATGACTAACTCCAGATCCAATGTTTTTCAGGAAAGCACATTTAATAATATTTCTGTTTAGAAAATTCTAACATTTTTCTTTTGCAAAACTATGGCTGAAATATTAAAATACAGCAGTTCAATAAATTGAACAATGTGCTTGTAACCATTTATTCAATGTTGGATAGTCATAAAATCAATATTGAAAAGATAAGGACAGTAATTTTATGAAATTAGTCACGTCGTTGACTGAAAACTGAAACGATCAATTTCGTTTCGTTAATAATAATTATGATTTTTGTTATTATTATTTATATTGAGTTTGTTTAAAAATTAATTATATTCAACAAAAAATGGTTTGTTAAATAAAATATAAAATGTTTTCTACAACTTCACTTTATCCTGATCCCCTTGGTTTTAGACAATAGGAACATTTATAGTAAATAGGTGGAATATATGTAACCAAATCTATTATGACTTTTTTTTCTTGAGTGATAAAGTTCGAGTTGTTGGATATAATAAATCCTCATTTACTCTAATAAAAATATTTCATTTTAAAACGTCTTATTTATATAATATAGGTGAGGAAAATTTTTAAACTAAAAACTGAAATTATTTCCAGATTACTCATCTTAAAAAACTTAATTTTGTCGATCAAAAATAATTTTTTTTTACCTTTAAAATTTTGTAGGATTTTAGTCAAGGGGGCTGTCAGTTTTTGAAGACACGTAAATAATTTGCGCTATCTCACATATTTCGCAACCGATTAAGACAAAATTTTAAGGTCATCTAGGAGCCCTAAAACTGCATAGCTTAGCCCAAATCCGGAGGTCACAGGATTTCCCCCTATTGAAATATCTCAAGTTATAGCTGACCTTGGATTTTTTCATTCACATCAGTTTTTGTCCAGTAAAATCGGGAGTAAATCCAATGTTATACGCATGGATAAAAAGCAGAATGTATGCTGATTCTAGTGATGCTATTGCTGTTGTGATCGGTTGAACACAGCAGTTGTTATGGCCGGTAGGAAATGTAGATGAAATTTCAACTTCAAAATTTTAACCTCCTCGAAAGGGGTAAAAAAATCAATATATATTTTTTTTTCACATATAAGGCTTTTATGGTGCGTTAAATCGAGATTTGAGGTCAGTTGTTCATGAAAAAAAGTTTCCACTTATTTACAGCGTATTTTGTAATTTTTGAGCACCCTAAAGCCGGATAGTGTCTTGAGCATAATAAATGTATTTTTATATCTAATAGCATACATAACTGCAATCAAATGTGAAAGAATCATTTCTCTATCTTGACTGAGAGCTGAGAAAATGCTCATCGGCTCCTAATGCTCATTGGCGGCTATAACTCTAGTTTTGCACTATTTTAGGTCCCTACTACCCACACGAAAATCGGCATTCAAATCTGTGAGTTACAACTGCAAACGTCCCCTTGTAAGATAGTTCCGTTGGTCTTTCTACATTTTTTTTTTCATCACTGATTTTCATGAATTAATTTGCATCAAAAGAATATGTTATAAATATTTTGAAAGGATTGTTCTTTGTGAAAGTCATATGTTTGGCAAGTGTCTTACGATGGTGTTTTAAAGTATAACTTAAATTTACTACTAAAGACGTGGTAGCACATTTTTTCTTTTACTGGGTTTGTGTTAATGTTTTTGCAATATTGTGACTATAAATTGTAAATTTTCTATTTGGGTCTATGATGCCTTGTGTAATGACTGGTATAGGAAATGATAATCTGTGCTCTATAACACTTGTGGTTGTTACTTTAACTGAACTGAGGTAATAACATAAATATCTCCCAGAAGAATTATTGATTTTAAAAACATTCAGTTGGAATTTAAAGAATGGACATGAAGTTGAACATTGAAAAATATAATCAAATAAGGAGATAGACGTTCTGTCTACTGAAAAAATATTGAGTTTTCTTCGGAAATTAAATTTTTTTTTTCCTATTTAAACAACCAACATAACAGTTTTAGTATGTTTATTTGATCCAACTTGAAAAGCACATATAGAAAATATAAAATATTATTTTCGTAAAAATGGTGGTTAGAAATTCTGTCTACTGAAAGGCTCACATAATGGAAGAGATTTAGGGTTTAAACACCCTTTATGTCATATACGTAAACCAAGGCAAGATGGGTTATATTACAGGTTACCAACCTTTTCTAGCCATTGTAAGATTCATTCCGTTAGTCTAGTACAAAATAAATTCCAACCCGCCTCATGGGATTCGAACCTGGAAATGTTTTTTTTTTTTTTTTTTTTTTTTTTTTTTTTTTTTTTTTTTGACTGTACCAAAGTTATAATAAATGAAAGGAAAAAGAGTTTTGGCTTGTTAAGTATTTCTGATGTTTGTTTACCGGGAATGAAAGACAGACAACATAAATTAAATTCTGGTTTACCAATAATGTGTTAAAAATCTAATTGAATTAAAATAAGTACTTTTTCATCCATTTTACAATTGCATACTATTGTAATTTATTTTATTTTTAATGTTAAAAAGAAGTAATGTTTTTTTTTCTTCTTTTTCTTTATCTTCTATTGTTTGAAATGTTAAAAATAAAGGGAGTGTAAATTGGAAAGTGTTCCCTAACATAAAGCTTCACACATTAAAAGCAAAAAAAAAAAAAAAAAAAGTTTGCGGTTGGTGTTAGGTCCTCTCTTTCTTTAACTGGACTCTTTCATGTCCTAATCCTTGATGTAATGAGAAAACTTTTTGAACTTTGATGTTTCTGCCGCTCAGGAATTAGTTTGCCGGGAAATCCTCAATCTCACTGTTGGAGTTGACTAAGCCGCGGAGTTGTAGCTTTTACCGTCACTAATGTGATTCACCTTTTGTTTTTAAAACATATTTTTTTTACATTTTTTTTTTCACGTTTAAAAAAAATATCAATGGTACGCGAAAAGAAACTTGAATTTTATTTACTTCTATTATTCATATGTGAAGTGATAGTTACATTATAAAATTATATAACAAATAGGTTTGATTAGTATCGACTACAATAAACGAACACAGCAATTATAAAATAAAAGTAGAAATCATTATAGACTGTGCTTACACGAATAAATCAAATTTTAAATTATGCGCAATTCAATAATATTAATAAGAAACTTGTAAAAGTATAACCTTGATTTATTAATGTCACCTTAACATATGCACAGGAAACCTTATAATTTATAATTAATTAAGAAAATATTTGGTGGTGGTTATTTTTTTTATGCTGTAACTATTAAATATTTTTAAAAGCATTTATTAAATCCAATCCTGACATTTGTTTCCGGTTTGTTTCCGTTTCTAATAAAACACTTGTGGGATACGTTTCGTTTTCTGTTGTACCTAAATATTTATTTTATTCTCGAAAATGGTGAAACGTAAAACCCTTTCGTATGAAGAAAAATTGAAAATTATTGGAGATTCTTACAAAAGAAAACTGTGATGAATGATCGGGCAATACAATTCATTGCTGTTTTGGATGATGAATTAGACAAAGTGTCGTTTACAGGTAGACAAACTGCTATTTCAGATTTTTTCCAAAGATCCGCTTAAATGTTTCACTAATTTAATAATTATTCTTTCACTATTATAATTTCAATAAAATATGTACATATTTTCTATAGTTACATCAAATGTTTTATTTTGAACCTCTTGCCTTTATATATCGAAGTCAGTCAGAAATCACCTTAATAAATCGAATATCGATGTATCGAAATCCTGGATAGTTCGAAGTTTTCTCGTTCCCCTTGATATCGGGGTTCCGCTGTATATATAAATATTTCAGCTTAGTACGTTCATATAAGGAATGGTTCGAGCTATGTATTGTCTATACACGGGTTAAAGTTACGTATTAAACTATGAAAGCTGTTTAAAAAACAAAAGAAAACATATGAGCGTCGTTAGAGACTGTAGCAAAGGTCTGAGCTAAACCTCCCTGGAAGAAAGTTAGAAGCGCTATTTACGCACAGCGATCTTCTTTACTCACCGCCAGGACGGTATCTTCTCTTAGTTACGCGCGATCTTCTCTAACCTCTGCCTTCACACCGAATTTAAAGGACGCTGCCACCGGTTTAAGTCTTCTTTTGAGTATTCCACATTCTATTACGTAACTAGAAAAACTCTTGTTTTTTTCATCCATGAAATTTCATTCTTTATAAGTTTTAGTTATACAGTTTAATTTTAATTTATGTTAATAATTATAGGAGATTTTTTTTTTGTTTCTTGTTTCAAATTTTTACCACATTTGTTTTTATTTATATTTATATTTTATGGACTATAGGAGATTTCCTTAATTTTTAGTTTTATATTAATTTCATTCTTTTTTTTTTTTAATGTACATGTTTATATACTCAGAATTTAAAAAATATAATTATTTTATTAGTGTTTTTCTTCCATAACTGTTTTTTTTTTTTTTTTTTTTTTTTTTTTTTTTTTTTTTTTTTTTTTCAGGTTTCCAAATTTTCATATACAACATATTTGTAATATTTTTATTTCTCTAGTTATATTTGGGCATCGTTTGGCTGATAATATTTTTTTACCAGAGCTCATTCGGGCCAGTGATTGTTTTTCAAAAGATAGAAGTCCCCTCCTCAACAGTATTAAACCAAAATAATTCTAAAAAAAACTTTCAAGGACACTTTTAACTTGATGAAGGATCTGATAATTAGGAAAAGTAATACGTTTGTTAAAACATTTTCCTCAAGAGGGTTTGGGGTTGGAATTGTTTCCTTTTATTCCGATTGTTCTTTATTCCTGGTTACCACAGGGAAATTCCTATTTTTACTAATTAAATTTTAATTAATTTAACAGTCAACTAAAAAAAAAAATTATATCTTTTTATTTTAGATTATGAATTAAAAGGTATCCTAGATTTTTTTCTTCTTTTTTTTTACACATAACGGCCACTCAGGACCACGCGAATATCATTGGTTAAGCTGTTTACGGGATTTTGACTTCCTTTCTTCCCATCTTAATTTCATGATCCTCGAATGCATCTCTTTTCTTTCTTCGGACCACTTTTTTCTCCCCTAATACAGGTGAGATTTTTCAGTTTCTTCCTGTACGTGTATCCATCGTCTCTATCCAGACTCTCATTTGCATCGTATATCCTCTCATACTTTTGTAGCTGAAAATCCTGTCAAAGATCCTCTTGTTTAATCTTTCCTTCTTCATCCTCCTCATGTGCCCATAGAACATCAGCCTTATGATTCTTACATCAGTTAATATTTTTTTTTTTTCAATATATTTGAAGAGTGAATTTATTTTGGGGTGTGGTGCAATTTTTGGGATGGGGTAAAAAAGTCAATTTGCGTCACGTGTCGAACTGTACCTCGTACTACACCCATAGGTTTAGATTTACAATCTAGATTTAGATCTATTTACAATCTTAAAACCTGGATCATAGGAGTGGATGGCAATGCAATAATCACAGGGGACCACGATGAGCAGTGCGCAGTCATTAAGACACTAGTTGACGACAACTTTTGACGTCTTCGTCCGTTCTTTTCCTTGTAAATCATTGGCGGAGCTACGATTGTCACAGGCATACCGTTTTAAACAGATAGAAAACTTTTACATCTCGTTTGTGCATAGTATAGATCCTTTTACGTTTTCAAACATTTTAATACAAAGTTGGAGATCGCCTCTATGAAACTTTCGATTAGTTTATTTCGTAAACTGGAACTGCTATCTAAATTCTATAGAAGTCTAAATGATGCCTGGTTTCACATTATCTTAAAACGGTATCACATTGAAAATTGGAAAAAAAGAGGAAAACAATTGAATTTTGACTATAAGTTACCCATTGGCATCGCTCGCGTGACTAAAACTTTATTAATCAGGGGTCACCTTTTTAAATATAACCACTTTAAAAAAGGGAGTAAAAAATCTTCCTTCGGATTAACGATGTCAGGTACTCGTTAAAGATCCCTATTCTAATTATTCTTGGATCAAAATTTATGACTAAAGATTAAAAAACAAACGAACAAACTTAAAATAGAAAAATAAAATGTGTTACCTAGACGCATCCGCAATACACACTGTTCAAATAAATACCTATTTCATTAAAAAACAAAATTCATTTGAATTGAATATTAATTTTTTAAAAACATATTTCACCTAGTTCTCCTCTGCGTTTATCTTTAGGTCTTTTTGGGAGTGCCAATCGGTCAAAGATGTTTTCACTTCCAGCGTGTGGTCTTACGAAAACACACTTTAATTTGTTTTTTATTATAAGTTCGAGCTGACATTCAAAATTCCATTTGATGAGCGATAGGTCAACTAATTATTATGATATCAAGGCTTAGTTTACTCTTAAAATGGTCATATCAATTCTTGTCATACTCCGCTCTCTCATAAAAAAGGCCGAAACATTGCTTTCCCTAGTTCGGAGGGAGTCATTAGTGGAAAAAAACAATGCAATAACTTGGTGGGGCGATTTCCGCAATGTAGTTGTTGCAATAGATTATAGCGAATGTTGCCGGGGCTGGTGGTGACAAGTTGGGCGGGCTGGCTGTACCTGGACCTCGGCCAGCAACAGCTGTTGTCCCCTGCCTTTTTAGTATATCTGAAGGGTGGGGTACCTACTTTCAATAAAGACTGCATTCTATATCAAGAAGAGGAAAATTCTTAAATTATCTTTGTGTAAGTCTATACTACTTTATATCAAGAGTATATATTTTATAAAACATAATAACGTAAATCAAATTGCTTTGTTCTTTTCTCTTGGCCCTTCGACTGATTTGAATACCATCGATTGATTAACCATTTCATGCTTGAATGAACCATTTAATTGATGAACCATTTCATAATTGAAATCCTGAAAATGCCTTCTTTCGGAGGAGCGTAGATACTTTAACTAATTTTATTTGAGACATAAGCTATAAAATCGTTTAAATGTGTGAAGTTAGGATTCTATAGTTGTACACCATAACCATTATTTAAACCATACAAAACTTGTTCGGCCTTCACTTAATTGACCCGTAAAGCTTGGTTCAGTGTTTTCCCGAGAAGCTTGTAAATATAGTATATATAATATACATTTTTTTTTCTCTTAAGCACTATTCACATCGAATTTTGATGTTTTCATAATTATCAAAGCTCCAACAAAAAAAAAGAGGCATTGATTTGATCACATAACTATCTGTCGGTGCATTATCTGGGTTTTACGGAGATTTGAGGTGAAACGTTTACACCTTATTGGTCTTTCCTAGGTTAAACGAGAACAATCTGCTGACATTGTCTTTTTGAAGAATGGCTGGATTCCTGTTGACCTAAGCGGGGTACTTAGCACCACATAAAATTACATAAGCTCTGTCTAGCTTTTCTCAGTAAAAGTTTTTTTTTTTTTTTTTGCATTTATGATTTGTGTAGCGTTATAAAATTATTGGATATATCGGTTATCATTAATGCGAATCTCTAAGGAAATTTGTATTTTGTTGCTGTGTTGTTTATTTATTTTATATTCTCATTTTTTATATTTATTCTATACATTGTTTTGCAATATGACACCCACAGTTAGGGAGACCATTAAATCCTTTTATTTTGACCAATAAAGATCTTGTCCTTAGTGACTGAATAGTCTTCGCCTATTGATGTCTGGGGTCTATGTCATATTTTTTATTATATCTATAGTGCTAACCTTTTCTGTTCTAATCAGTGGCAATGACGTTATGTTTAATTAATATTGTTATTATAAATATATTTTATATTATGATTTATAAATTTATAAATATGCAACTATGGTTTTATATTACAAATGACCTTCTTATGGTTCAGTACAAAATTTACATTAATAAATTTATTCCTGACTATTTACAATATATGGTACTTATCGTTAGTGTTGAGTTCTAAGTTGTCATCTTAAAGTCAGTTTCCTCCTGGTCCCAATGATTCACTTCTGACAGGGTACCACATCCCTCCGGCGTCTGCTTCCTTCATCCCAAGGTCTCCAATAGACCCTTTCTTGTCCATCTTACATTGGGTTATATTTCTCTATCTTTTCTTAATTACTTCACTAAACTTGGATAAAGTCAGCTCCTAAAGTGACACTACCCTTGAGCTTTCAATTTATAATAATTACTGATTAAATATTTACATTTATGTTGTATTATTAATAAATTATATTATTTGAAATTAAATACCGAATTATGAAAAAAATAAGTTGGATTTTTATATAATAACAATATAAAAGAAAAAAAAAAAAAGTAGAACAGAGGTATATAAAATTCGTTTACACCTTTGACCGTTTTCTAAAAAGTTTTTTTTTAATTAATACTTTCTCAAATGTTTGAAATGTTCAATATGAATAGATGAAAATAACTCTTTTTTTTTTATTTTTTTATTTTCTGAAGAACCTTAATAAGTTTCATTGGAAAAAATTTCCGCCAATTACCTTTTATGTTTTCCAAGTTGTTAGACTTCAAATGGAACCAAACCGTGTTCGTTTCCTTTTGAACCCTTTCGATATTCACTAGAGCTCTTTTGTATCCCTGCGTATTCATTGGTCTATATCTTCAAATAAAAAACGAATTGCTTGAGTGGGCGGAAGGCAATAGGAAAATTAATATTTAACTGAAATGAAATATATTGAAAATATTTAAAATTAGTTTGTTTTTTTTTGGCATATTATTTAATTGCTTAGCAATTGTTTATAGATTAGATAAATATATTGGTTTAAGAAGAAATGAGATTAGTAAAATTTTTTAAGTATTTTTTTAAAAAACATTTATTGAATTGACAATTGTATAAATTGTGAACAAGTTAATTTGAGGAGTAATGATTACAATGATATGTCCATAACTTGTAAGAACTACTTATAGCACTTCAAAAAATATTCTACATTCGAAGGTCTCTTGGCTATATTCTTTTCACACGCCTCAGTGAGTTATCGGGAATTAAGTGCAAGACAAGTTGAGGGTCAAGTGGATTGGAGTAGCTTTGAAGTTGACTATAAAGGGATAAATCAACTCCATGTTTAAGGATAAGCTTAGGCCGATTAAACCATATACATGAAACATTAAGATTTATGGAATTTAGGGATAAGTTTGTTTGTGACATAGTAAGGAGCATTGAGGATTTTACGAAGGATTTTGGATTGTGATCATTGGATACGAGAAGAATTAGAAGGTTAAGTAGAACCCCAAATACGGAGTTATGTCCAAATGGGTCCTAATTACTGTCATGTAAATTAGTTTTTTGTACTTAATCAGGAGTTTTGAACGCTGGTCTAGTATATGTTGGAGTAGTCGAAAACGACGTATTTAAATAAAATAATTGTGATAATATTTTTTTAATACTATGTTGTCTAATTGTTTTTCTTTATACAGTTGACTTTTTTAAACTAACTGATTATTTTTTTCCTTTCCAGGTAAATGAAAAAATAAATCACTTTGCAGACAAGGTAAGGTTCACACTATTCCACTAAAGTTTCCCTATTTCCATCATGGCCTCTTGTTGTGCGATTATCCCTATGGTGGATAATTGAAAGACCGTTGTTGGACGCTTCAGGGATTCCACTAATTAAACTGCCAGTTTGCTCTGAGGAAATCCCTGCGAGTGGAAATTGGATTCCCTGCACTGGTCACTCGAAAGAATATTCTGTCATATGGAGTACTGCAGGTCAGGCACCTATCAGTTTAGAGTAATCAACAATGGGCCGGAGAAAAAGAAGCTCGTGTAGACTATAAAATATTCAATCTCTCTACCCTTCTTTTATCAACTGTCTTTATTAAGAAAATTAGATAAAATAATGATACATATTATTTTTTTTTATAACATCGATGAAAACTGTCTATATGGGTGAGACAGGATTGATCTTGAACCTAAAATATTATGTAGCGGAGAGATTATTGTTCTTGCAAATACAGATCAATCTTAGCCATGAAAAATTAAACACGGAACAGCTTAGTTATTTCGTTTACCTTTTTTTTATTTATCGATACCTTTCAAAACACTTATTTACAAACAACCAAGTGTTTAGATCGATAAAAAATGTTTATAAGAAGACATGCTAGGGATGATGAAGAATGTTACCCAGTTACCCAGCATCAATTTTTCTTGGCATTCATTCACTTAAGAATAATTACGAATGTAAATCTCACATCCACCTTCTTTCCAGTCTTCTAGTCTTCTTTCTGTATTCCATTTAATGATTGTTCGTTGGTACGAATTCGTAATAAACAGTCATTGTAACTTATTATTATTATAATCTTATCCTTGCATGAAGTATATAACAATTTACATATATCTCTCTTGCTAGTTTTTCAGAGAATATATATGTTTTGTGATTCCGATGAATATGTACAAATATGTACATCAAGAAATGAGCTGATAACGATTACAATTACATGTAACAACTTGAAAAGAACTACTCATCAGTAGCACTTCAATAAAATTTTACACTAGAAGATTTCTAGGGTATCTTCTTTTCAGAAGCCTCGGAGGATTATCGGGAATGGAGTTGGAAGCAAGTTGAGAAACTAATCGATTTTAGTGGTTATAGAGCTTACTATGAAAGGATAGGTATCTGGTTTGGGCTAACTCAGCAACATATGGAACATTACGGTCTTTATGGATGAGCTTATTGGTGACAAAGTAAGGGGCATTTAGGATTTTTCGAAGGATTTTGGGTTTGTAAGGATTAAATACGAGATGGAATTATAATAATATCTGGATGGTTTAGTAGAGCCCCAAAGCTCAACTTCATAATTTATTTTTTTTATCAATAGTTCATTTTCAAAGGAGTTAACTTTTACGGGACAAAAAATTACGAAATACTAAATTTTTCGTTCATATGGGCTGTTTGGAATCAAAACCGATTACGTTCATTTTCAAAATTTTACGGGACAAAAAACTTGATCATAGTTTAAACCTATCGTCAGTATATTGTTCTTGAATTGGGTCTTAAACTTCTGAATTTTAAAATTTAATGCATAATGGCATAAGCCGAAAATTTCTATTTTGTGTTGGTCATAATGGATTTTGTTATGAAAGTAGGCCTAAAAATTAATGGTTCGGTATTTTTTTCGTTTGGTAAAATCTTTTTAATGTGCACCCTACCTCTTTGAAGTGTGTACCTATCCCTTCATTGTGTTAAGGAAAAAAACTTGTTGTTTGATAATAGAAGAAGAAGAAAATGAACTTTTTCTGGGACAGTCCCCTAGGAATATAATAGGGGAGGACCTCCAAATTTAGTCAGTAGAATGGATTTTTCCTTCCTATATCACAGCGAAATATACTATTTTTCCATTTTTTATTATTATTATTTTTCATTTTTCTCCGTTTAATTTTTTTTTTTATATATTTTTTAAATGCTTAATTGTTTAAAATATTATTATACATATTAATATTTGCTTATAAACACTTACAGTATTAGTTTATAATTAGGCAGACCACCGTTTCATTATACAATATTATTCAAGGAGACAGCAGATTATTTTCGTTTCATTATGTTCCGTACTTTCATTTCGAATTTTGTTAAGGGCAGATTCTTTGGATTTGAACAATAAAAAATTCCATTTATCAATAATGTAATAAATATTATATTATTTATAAAGCATTTGAGATTTTTTGTTATAGTTTTTTTTAATTACATAAACTTTTTTTTTTTTTTTTTTTCCTAGAACAAGAAGCAATCTGATTGGAATTTTAATTTATATTCTTACGTGTATACATGCATTATGTTAATTTTATTTTATTTCGTTATTTTTTTCTATTTTCACATTTTAATAATAATTAGGGTATCCTTGTAAGTACGAGTAAAAGGTTGGCGCATGTCCTAGAAAATATAAGGCATTCATTATTAATAGAGAAAAAGGAAAAGCTAATACTTCAACCTTTTACTTAAAAGCAATACCTTGTACTTGAAGTAAAATATTATCCCCTTTTTTAAGAATACGACCCAATGGTTAAGTATGCCATTAAATAAACTAACAAAAAAAAATTAAAATATAAATGGATACTGTTATCTATCATATTGTTTTTAAATTAAGCTGATTGCAGGTTTGTCAAACACAACTCAGTCAATTATGATATTTATTGTCTTTCAACAGCAATATATTTCCTTTATAAAATGTTATCAATTCTATGCAATATTATTGCATTCCTGTATATTGTTATATTAATAAATTTACCATGATTTCATTCCATGAACTGTAAGACAAGAGTATGGAAGAGTTTATGGTTTAGATATTTTATATTGAGGAAGTATTGACGGGGATATTCTATTATTAGGTTATAAAACTTTCCAAATTAAAAAAGCTCTTATTTAGCGTTATGAAGACGTCAAAGTTGGTATAAGTTTCGTTTACGTTCATTAACTTGATAGATATAAAAATAAAACCGACATCAGAAAATTAAATTTCTTATAAAATTAATAGACCCTGCAGTATGAATTTTTTTTTCAATTTTAATTCTTTGAGAAAAAAATTGTATGTGCTTAATTTTAAGACATATATATATATATATATATATATATATATATATATATATATATATATATATATATATATATATATATATGGGTGTGTGTGTATAATACGGTTCTAGAGGTTCAGTCAAGAAAGTAACAAAAACAGGTTAAGATAAAATTATATAATTATAAAGGTACTTTAAGGATTGTAGTTAACAATTTAAATATATAAAATACATTTTTTAAAAAATCTATCTTTATATAATTCAAAATTAAACAGGATAAATCTGCTTACAATGTTAAGATGATATACATGGATGAAGCGACATGGATGTGTGAAGGCTAAACTAACTAACTATACCTATAAGTGTACAATATCAAGGATGGAAATTGTAATTAGCAGGTGAGGGGTACAGGTTTGGAAGAATAAAGGAATAGTGTTTGGAAGGGGTAAAGGGTTAGATGGGTTTTATTAGAACTTTTTGATATTTATGGGTTTATACAGGTAGATGGAATTTTCGTTTGCTGTTTAATTATTTAAATGGATACATAGTTCCGACCATGATAAATTATATATATCATCCCACTGAATAAGTGGTTAAGTCGAATTTTGACCAAAATAAGTAAAGTAACCAAAAATAATCGTGGAAGTTTTTCGGCATTAGTGTTTAAGTAAGATATTCATTTTAAATAACATATGTTAATGTTTTAAGATGAACATTTTACTTAAACAATTATTCCTCTAGAAGAAAAATCTCTATAATTCTTCTTCGTCACTTAACTCTTTTTGGCCGAAATTTAACTTAACCACTGGAATGACAGATATATTAATGTATACAAAAAATTTCCCTCATTTTTTTTTTTTTTTTTTTTTACACTAAGAGGGAATCGCCCTGTATATATATTCAAAATTAGAAAAAAAAAGTGGAAATATTAGTGCTTTCATGGCGTTACATTAGTTCGGTCAGCGGCGTTTTTATTCATTATTTTTCTGATTTCCCTCATTTTTGTTTAAACTAAGAGGGAATCACCCTGTATATATATATAGATAGATAGAGAGTGAGAGAGAGATAGCGAAAATATTTCCAGTAATTGAGGTTGTTCCTCTGAGTTCATTTAACCCATGACTCCAGCGCAATTGAATTATTTGTTACTAAACCTTACGCACACTTCCGACCACTAATGAAGGGACTTGTTCAAGCCCAAGCAGACAAGAGTTTATCAATCTGTGACTTAAAATACTGCCCTTCCTACGAGAAAATCGGTGACTCAAAAATTATGAGAATATGACATATAGGCATGAAATGAAATGAATGAATATTAAATGAAAAATAAACTTTATTCTGGGACTTACTGTCACCTTAGAATGGCAATAATGAACAATCACAGGTACAATCTGGTCGTATTATTTACTAGTTAAATGCTTCAGTAATTATGACATTTATTGTCGACAGAAAAAAAATAAAATAATAATAACAACAAATGAAATGAAATGAAAAAAAAAATCTTTATTCTGGGACAAATTGTCCCCTAAGAATAACAGACATGTATAATAAGTTGTACAATAGTCTGGCTATCTTAATTTCAAATGGACAATAATAAGCATAAAAGGTAATATATGAATATACAATTGAAAATAGAACTTTGTGATAAATATATACATGAGAAAAGAAGAGAGAGAGAAAAAAAAAAAAAAAAAGTAGGAAAACAAAAAAAAAAAAAAATAATAATAACAATATGCTAATAGAATAATTACAATGCGTTCAGAAAAAAAAAGAAATATAAAAAAAAAAAAAATAAATAAAATAAATATATAGTGAAAAGAAAGGAAAAGATATATAGAGAAGAAAAATAATAAGACCTATTTGAATGATAATATACAAAATATTTACAAATATCTAAAAGGTAATATATATACAATTGATAATAGCACTTTATCAGTTAGAAGAAAAAGGAAAGAAATAATAACAATAATTTATAAGAGAAAAAAAAAAACAGAAACTATTGTTGGAGAAACGAATTTAAATTTATATAATGATATACTCATTGAAGCAAACTCATCGGCATCGGATATGCTTAATTTGATTAACTGACTTTCAATTATCACTCATATTGGCGGGCTGTAAACTGGGATTTAAGGAGATATCGGAATAGAAGAGTTTTGAATGAATTTAAGGAAGAAGCATGTCTAATTTCAGGAGGGATCGAGTTCCAGAGGGTAGAGGATCGAGCTTGGAAGGAGTGTTGGTATAATGCTGTTCGATGGAAAGGAGTATATAGGTCAGAGGAACGTGATCTTGTTGTGAGTTGGGAGTGGACGGAAGACTTGAATATCAATAGGTTACAGATGTAGGGTGGGCAATGGTTATTAATGACATGGTACAGGAAGGTGCCCAGGAAATATTGTCTACGGGAGGAAGGATTGAGCCACTCCAGGGCAGTGTAGAGGTGAGATACATGGGAACGTCTCGGGGCTCCGAATACAAATCTGATAAAACTGTTCATGATACGTTGTAATCTGTCCCGGAGCCCCATCGTGAGGCCCCCATACACCACACACCCGTAGTCAAACTGAGGAAAAATGAATGAGGAAACTAGGAGTTTTCGTGTGGATTGAGGAAGAGAATGGCGGGAACGATGAAATAATTTGAGGATTCCTATTGATTTACGGGCTATTTGGGCGATTTGAGGCTTCCAGGAAAGGTTTTGGTCAATAATGATTCCTAGGTTTTTAGCGGAGGAACAGAAGGTGATAGGTTGATTATTCAGGATTAGGGTAGGAAAATCGGAGATGGATCTGAGAAGGGGATTTGAGCCGATTATAATAGCTTGAGTTTTTCCAGCATTTAACTTTAAATGATGCAGGTTGGCCCAAGCACTGATTCTATTGAGGTCTTCCTGAATCTTAGAAAAAGCTTCATATAATTCAGTAGGAGGAAAGGATAAATATATCTGGGAGTCGTCTGCATAAAGGTGGTGGGAACAATGAAAAATTGACTGGGGGAGATCATTAATGTAGGAGTTGAAGAGGAGAGGCGAAATGCTGGAACCTTGGGCTACTCCGGAAGAGAGGGCTAGGAAATCGGATAAGGGTTGATTAGGGATGGATACTGCTTGAGTGCGGTCGGAGAGGAAAGACTGGAACCAATGGATTGTGCTATTGGAAAATTTTAAAGCTTTTAATTTGGAAAAAAGGATACAATGATCAATGGAATCAAAAGCTTTGGAGAAATCTAGGAGTATCAGGACGGTCAGTTTTTTTTCATCTATGGCGGCATGGATATCGCTTATGATTTTGGTTAGTGCAGACTGTGTGGAATAACCAGGACGGAAACCAGATTGGAAAGGGTCGAGCAAATGGGAACCTTCAAGGAAATAGGAAATTTGGGATTGAACCAGTCGTTCTAAGGGTTTTGAAAGGTTTGAAAGGATGGAGATTGGGCGATAATCTGAAGGTTCGGTGGGATTAGGAATTTTGTTGATGGGATGGACAATAGCTTTTTTCCAGGGAGTAGGAAATATGGCGTTTTGAAGGGAATAGTTATAGATGTGGACAAGGACCGGTAAAATTTCTGGGAGGCATAATTTTATTAGTTTAACGGGGATACCATCTGGGCCTATGGAATTGGTATGAGATTTTAAGATAGAGGAGATAATTTCTGTAGGAGTAATGTTGGAAAAATAAAATTCATTGTCATTGAAAGGTACTTCAGAGGAGAAACTGGTATAAGGGGAAGGAGAGGTGAGAGCAGATGAAACGAAATAGGTGTTTAGGTCATTAGGTAAAATTGGGAAGTTGGATGAGGTTGAGGATCCGGAGGGGTTATAGAGGGAGAGTTTTCGAAGGAGTTGCCATTTTGACTTGGAGTCGGAAGAGGACAATAGGGCTTCATGGAAATAGGAAGATTTCGCCCGTCGGATTCTTACTTGCACCAGGTTACGGAGTACTTTAAATGCTTGATAGTCGTCCGTGAGTCTCGTTCGTCTAAATCGTCTTCGTGCAGCTTCACGCTTTCTCTGCAGATCTTTAATTTCTTTAGACATCCATGGTGCAGGCCGACGGCGAAAGGTGGAGGTTTTAAGCGGAGCGTAGGTATCGAGGATAGTGAGGAGATTGGTTGTGAGGATTTCCACCATGGTGTCAATGGAAGAGGTTGAGTAGACTCCACACCAATCTAAGGTTTCGAGGAGAGGTAGGATACTATCGCGGTCAAGGGCGTCAAGGTTGCGGTATGTTATGGTTTTAGTAGGAAGCTGATGGGTTTGGAAATCATAGGATATTTGGATTAGGTCATGGCAGGATAGGAAGGACACAGGACATTGGGAGAAGGAAAGGAGGTTTTTTTGAGAATCTATGATATATAGGTCTAACCATGTATCGGACCAGCGGGGAATGGTGAGTAGGAGCGAAAGGTACTATGAAAAGACGGAGGGAATAGAACAAGTTATCTAAGTAACGCTTATCGTTAGAGTCAGCAAGGAAATTTGTGTTGAGGTCTCCGGAGATAATAATATTGGAATAGAGAGGAACAAGGTTAAATAAGGAAGATTCGAAGGAAGGACCGAACGGAACAAGAGGAGGGCGATATATCACAGCGTATAGTAGGTGATGATTGCCAGATGAAATTTCTAGGATAAGGTATTCAATGTGTGGGTATATGGATGAGGGAGAGAAATCGAGGATTTTTGTTTTTAAGCTATCGTGGACATATATGCCAACACCACCACCAGTCCGGCCAGCCCGGTCATGGCGGGTAAGAGAGTAATCAGGAAGGGAGACGGAAGAGGAAGGAATGTGGGGCTTAAGCCACGTTTCGGAAATAGATATAATATGGTAAAAGTTATGTGAAAAATATTGATAAAATTCTTCAAAATGGGCAGGCAAGGATTGGGAGTTGACGTGACAGGTAGTTAGGATACTAGACATACTGGAGAAAGGTTAAGGAAAAGACACTTATGTTTTGGGAGAAAAAAAAAAAAAAAAAAAAAACTTTTATATGAGTAATGAGCAGAGAAGAACATTGTATATTGAAAATTGATTAAATAAATGAAAAATTTAGATTTAAACTTTGTAACCACTAAATATGAAAAGTTATGAAAATAAAATGAAAAAAAAAAATGTGCAACTATTGATGTTGGAAAAAATTTGAAAGTCGAATGTATGAGAGAAGCAAAATTCAAAAGTAAGCATAGGCGATACCACGAAATAAGCCAATATAGTGCGAAAAGGTGACAGAAAGCGGATTAGCAATGTAAAATTGGAAATCAGTAAAATAAAATGAAATAAAAAAAATTTACAGAATGAATTAAAAATAATAGCGTAGGCATAAATTAGTGAGATATATATATTGGGGATATCAAATTTAGGTGTCAACGATACCATGCAATTAGTTTCAGTGATGTTAAGGAATAACAGTTTCACTCGAGCTATAACGGAAAGTCAGATGAAAACTTCAAGATCCTGGGGCCGGTCGATAATAGTGACAGGGTGGCCATCGTCTTTCCTGCAACGTACTCTACCGCCCGCGAACCAGACGTATTTTACTTTTCCTGTGGATTTCTTTTGACGAGCCAGCCAGTAGAGGTGCCTATTGGTCGGTGTCATCTCTTCTCCGAGATAAATCCTGTGAGAGTCATTTTCTTGCCAGCCAATTTCCCGTGTGGTGAAATCTCTTTTCACTTTCCTTCTTTGCACCAGATCATCCCGTACTGTTTGCCTCACAAAGCGTACGATAACGGGAGGCGGCCTGGGATCTTCTTTTCGAGGTCTCTTACGCTCTACAGAGTCTAGGTCCTCTATATTAATCTTCAGGCCAAGACCTGCTCCCACGCTGGTGACTAGTCCCGCCGGAGTCTCACCCGGGCGAACTGGGATACCACGGATCTCGAGAGACCTGTTAAGCAGCCCCTGCTCAGCCCTATTCACCCTGACCTCTAAACCCTCCACCTTTAATTTAAGGGTTTTATTTTCTGTTGTGACCTCTTCTAGACGTTTTGCTTGACTTTCAAGATGTTTTTCAATCTTATTAAGTCTTTCACTAAGATCGAAAGTCAGCTCGCCGTACTTCTCGAGGGCCGTTTTGAGGCTGTTGATTTCTTCTTTGGTATTGGCTTCCGCTCTATTTACCGCTGCGAGTATTTCTGACGCTGATGGCTCACTGTTCAGGTCTGGATGAGATTTAGCCGGACTTGTTGGTTTGCTAGTAGACGAAGATGTTTTTTTTTTTTTTTTTCCTTTTCACATTTAGAGCACAACCAATTTTTTTTTAATGATTTTATATCATCTATCTCCCTTTCCTTAAGACTAAAACATTTTCCATGATAAATTATTTTGCATTTATGGCAACTTATATTATATTTGTCTTCCCGGGTTATTACCCCTTGACAAATAGAGCACACAGCCATAATAAATAATATTTACAATAGAACTCACTGTATATGTAAATAAATATAACCAGCCAGCAGCGCTAATACCTTCAGGATTAAGCTTCTTGCCTTCGGGTATTTTCTCTCTTTTCAATAGATGAAAAATAAAAAACTTGATAAACAATTAAAATGTTGAAAATAACTGAGTTTAATTAACTATTGATATTTAAGAAACGGGCAACACAAAAAAAAACCCGGTGAAAATGGATAAGAATACAGTAATGACGAACAGCGGTACACGATGTTAACTAGGCACGGTCTCTAACCAGACTGTTTTTTTTTTTTTTTTTTTTTTTTTTTTTTTTTTTTTTTTTTTTTTTTTTTTTTTTTTTTTTTTTTTTTTTTTTTGGTATAAGTGTAGAATCTGCCTTAGTAAAGGGCAATGGGTACAGAGATAAATGTGCACATTCATACACAAACACACACACACACACACCACACACACACACACCAAACTAATAATAATAAAAAAAAATAAATAAATGATTTCATAAAATAAAACTAATAACTATTTACAATAATCAAAAATAAAACAAAAATTAAATTAAAAACTAGAATACAAAAATTATTTTACATTCATACTTTATGTACAATACAAATACACTCAGCCTGGGGAACCCCAAATCGAGCCTATTAGCACACCTATTGGGAGTCAAGGCCAGACGCTTAGAGATCCCAGCGCTGCTCTCCAGCTGCATCACTGGTAATATCCAGTGGAGGCTGAGTGGGAGCGCTATGGCCACACATACTCAGGACTTGAGCGGAGAAGCTGGTCATTACCAGGACTCCGACGTAACTTTATATATTACAAAAGGTCTCGGGGCCATTGCCGTTTTAACCTTCTTGGAGGGTTATAAGGATGGTTATGACTGGATAGGGATTGAGCCAGAGGATTAGGATGATTCGATAGATTTTGATGAAATTTCGAGAATTTTGAAGGAATGAGATCAAGGACAAAAGGTATATTTAGGTCATTATGTAGGGTTTTATTGGTAACATAATAAGGAGCATTGACAATTGTTCGGAGGACTTTGGATTGGAAGGATTGAATACGTTTAATATTGGATTGTCTTGCTGTTCCCCATAGTTCAAGTCCGTAGGTCCAAATAGGTTTTAATATTGTTTTATATATGAGGAGTTTGTTATCAACTGAGAGATGAGAATTCCTGCCTAGTAGTCTGTAAAGTTGGCTAAATCTCCTGTTTAGTTCTTGTCTTTTTAGTCTAGTGTGAGGGTTCCAAGTCAGTCTTTTGTCAAGATGAAAGCCAAGGTAACGTACTGTGTCGGATATAGGTATAGGGATATTATTGAAGTGGATGGGCGGACAGGATTTGCGGCGAAGAGTAAAAGTTATATGATTGCATTTGGCTTCATTAACTTTTATTCTCCACTTGTTGCACCAAGCTTCTATCTGAAGAAGATGTGTTTGGAGGTTGAGGGAAGCAAGTTTAGGATCTGGATGGATGATAGGATCGCAGTATCATCTGCAAATGTGGCTAAAAAGGTATTAGGATTGGTTGGTATATCAGCAGTGAAGAGATTATAGAGGACAGACCTAGGACACTACCTTGTGGCACACCGGCATCAATAGGATAACAGTTGGAGAACTCTGAGCCACAGCGAACTCGAAAGGAGCGATTTGAGAGATAGGATCGTAGGACTAGGTATAGGGATTGGGGTAAGTGCGTCTTGAGCTTGAAGAGCAAGCCCTGGTGCCACACCCGGTCGAAAGCTTGCGCTACGTCCAGAAATGCACCAGTGCTATACTGCTTGTTTTCAAGGGCAGAGGATACGTGATCAACAACACGAAGACCTTGTTGAACAGTGGAGTGACCAGTCCGGAATCCAAATTGGTGGGAAGGGATGCTTTGGGATTCGAGTATAGGTAGGATTCGTTTTAAAAGGATTTTTTCAAAGATTTTGAAAGGATGGGAAGAAGACTTATAGGTCTATATGATGAGGTTTTGTTGGAGGTTTGCCTGGTTTTAGGAACAGAACGATGATGGAATGTTTCCATATCAGAGGAAAGTGGGTTGTGCGAAGGATACAATTATAAATATAAGTAAGGAATATGATCGCTTTTTGAGGAAGTTGCCGGAGAATCTGGGTGGTGAGAAGATCATATCCAGGTGATTTGCGGGGTTTCAACTTTTTTAAAAGAAATTTGACCTCAGAGGGGTTAACAGCTTTAGGAGGTAAGGAGAGAGGAATCGGTGAAGTGAGGAATTGATGAACTTTAGCAGTGTGGGAGGGGATTTGTTCGGAATGGGGGATAAAGGTGTGCTGGAGAGGTGCTTGGCAAATTCTTCTGCTCTGTTCTCATCTGAGGCAGCCCAGGATCCATCTTCACGTCGGAGAGGATGGGAAATATTGTGATATTTGAGGATTTTTTTTTGTTTTGCATTCCAGAGGGAGTTGTCTGAGGTAGAGAGGGAGGAAAGATATGAGTTGTAGGATTGGGATCTAAAGGAAGCCAATTTCTTTTTAACTAATTTGGTATAATGGTTATATGTTCTCCGGTCTTCAGGATGCCTGGTAGTTTGCCATAGGGATCTAGAATGACGTTTGGTTTGGATAAGGTCTATTAGTTCTTGTGGTAGAGGACTTTTTATACGGTTTTTATAGGAAGGTTGGGGAAAAGATGAATTCCAAGCTGCTTGTTGAATCAAATTCGTAAAGGAGTTGGTAGCATCATCTAGTTCTTGGGGTGTTTTCAGGGACACTCTGAGGTCTATGGAATCGGTTAGGTATTGACGAAAGAGGTTCCAGTTTATTGGGCCTCTAATAAATGATGGGGGAGGAAGTTTTGGTATCGGTGATAAGGATAGGGTGAGGATTAGAGGACTGTGATCAGAGGAAAGGTTGTCTAGGCGTTTTATGGAGTGATTGATAGCACCTAGACCTGTGTAAATGAAAAAATCAAGGAGGTCAGGATTGCGAGTAGGATCTGTTGGCCAGTAGGTAGGAGAGCAGGGAGAAATGTAGTGGCAATGGTTGGAATTGATTGCCGACAGTAACATTCGGCCACGGGAATTGGTGGTTCTGGCACCCCACTGTTGGTGTTTTGCGTTGAGGTCAGCACCTAGAAGGAAGTGGTTTCCCAGTGAATCGAGGAAGGAACTGAATTGGTTGTTAGAGACAGTTTTTCCAGGAGGACAATAAGCTGCAGCTATTGTAAGAGGGAAGGGGAAGGTTTTGATAATAACTGCAGTTGTTTGTAGGAAGCTATGATTCGGTAAAGGTAGTAAGTAATGGGAGAGGGAATGATGGATGATGACGGCAGTACCACCATGAGCTTTTCCGTCCGGGTGATCCGTCCGATGGGTCTCGTATTGTGCTATTTTGAATGTTCTGTTACTAGTTAGTCGAGTTTCAGTAATCAGGGCTATATCAATGTTACTGTCGCGTAGTAGTGCTGTCAACTCGTCAGTATGATTCCGAATACCGTTCGCATTCCAGAGGAGAATGGATAGGGAAGGTATCATTTAGGGATTTCTTTGGGCAGGGATGATAATGTGGGATAATGCATTGGTTAGGAGTGATATAAGGGGTGTGATCATGGACCGGAATTCCGAGAGGAAAGAGTTGAGTATGGTTGTGATATCATTAGCATTAGGAGGAGGCGGGATATGAACTATAGGTAGATTATTTTTATTGGGCTGGGTTACGGGATTTTGCGGGAGCTGGTTCTGAGGCTGAGGGTTCTGGTTAAGGGTTGGATACTGGGATTCATTATAGATATTTTGAGGCTGGGGTTGTGGCATGGCCCCTGCTACAATAGGTGCTCTCCGCCGCCCATCATGTTAGCGTAGGAGATGTTGCCGTTTGCTAGTCTAGAGGGTTGTCTCATTGCTGGCCTTGCTTCTTCATTCCTTGCTTGGGTGGGTAGGAGTCGAGCCTTTAGTTTCTTGTAGGTTTCACATCCTTTGTAGTTCGCTGGATGACCCTGGTGGCATAAAGCGCATACTGCTGGATTGTCACGCGGCTTGTTACAATCTTCCGTTTTGTGTGGATCCCCGCACCTCACACATCTTGGCATATGGTGACAATACCGCTTTGTGTGTCCATACGACTGACAATTATGACATTGTACAATGTCCCTTTTTGGGTACGGCTTTTCAACTACTACATTTGTGTAGTAGAGCCTCTTGATGTCGTAAATTTTTTCAACTCCTGGGGTGGGCTCGAGGTCGACAAAAAATAATGGTAAGGGAATTTTGTTACCTGCTCCAGGGTGCATTTTATTTCTTTTACCACATTGATAATTTGGCGAACTTTGAAGCCCATTGCAGTGAGCTCTTCTTCTAATATGTCTGCTGGTGTTGTGTGATGCAGGCGCCGAATCACCACTCTTAGAGATTTTTCATTTTTAAGCTGATACGTGTGGAAATCAGCTTTTGTTTCGCTTAAGTATTTAACAATAGCGCGGTATGTCTCAGGTGTTTCAGGTTGTAACTTGGTGTCGTTGGTCCTGTTTACACATGAATAGCCTCCAGGGCCTGTAATTTTATTAATCTGTTCGCATAACAGTTTGATGCATCGTATGTTTCTGATATATATTGGTGGGGGGCGGGGTATCTTTTTGCTAACAATTGTTTCCATCTCTTCGGTTCCTGTGTTTTTGAGAGGATCAAAAGGATTAGGGGTAAAAAAAAACTGGTGATTCATCTTCAAATGCTTCAGATGAAGTCCCTGGCTGTGGTTCTTGATTATTAGGCGAATTAGGCGTGGAAGGGGGGGGGGTGATCCTCTTCGCTCGTCTAGTCCGGGTTTTGTCGGACTTGGTTTGGACTCCAAGGAACGACTTCTCTTGTTTTTACTGGACATTACCATGTGGTAATATCTCATTGTATCATTTTATACAGGGGAAAAAAAAAAGATAAAAGTAATAATTTAATAAATAAAAAAAAAATAAAAATAATGAGTTCAGCGTCTTTGCGAACTTGACCCTGATGCCGGTAAAAAAGCATAACAGCTCCCACGGCTGCCAAGTGAGTACTGAGGCCGTAGGCAGAGTGGGGGGGCCTGTACTGCTGATAAGCTGCTTCAGCTGGTCAAGCCGACATATTGGCCGATTATGTTTAACACTATTTATATTCACTGGTTAGTAAATAAGAAAGTACTCACACTGATAACTAGTCCAATGCTTCGTTCTTCCTATTCACTATTGATTTATAATAATTTACGCTTTGAAATGAAGGTAAATCACTATAATATAATGACAATTGTAAGAGGCGATCTAAAAGCATTAAGCACTATCTGGCGCAGGCGCAGAACTCGAGGGAAGGGCATTAAGGATGAGTTTTGAACCGATGAGGATAGCCTTGTTTTTGACAGCGTTGGATTATAAGTCGTTGAATTATTAACTTGATATTTACAGTTTCATCGGATCGAAAATTTCACAACGGCTCCAATGATACTAATAAGTTATTATCTTACAATTTGAGAGTAACAGCTTCCTCTTTGGCAAGGCAGAATAGTCATAAATAAAAAAAAGTATATTTTTTACGAATTAAATGAATAAGTAAATATTTTGTAAATTATTTAGGGCATATAAAGCATCATTTAAACATAAAACAGTTGCTCAGACAGTTAAGGATCCTTTTTATTTTTAAAGCTGTGGATAGCAAGATTTTAAAAATGTATTGTTATTATTTTTTTTTTTTTTTCTGCACCACTTTGGAGTATGGTTCACGAAATCAAACCTGGCAGATACGATAAATATTAAGTGAATCAATTCTACAGTTATTTTATGTTAATTTATTTAAACTATTTATTAAAAAAAAAAAGAGTGAGATTTTGATCTTCTTCATAATTCTTTCTGGAAGACTTTATTTGGAGGGAGTAATAGTGAATCCGAACGTTTAATATTAATCAACTGATATTTATTGATATATGTTAATAATTATAAAACTAAATACCCAGGCCGTTTCAAAAAAAATCCTCTTGTTTTTTTTCATGAATTAAGATTTATTTGGTATGTACTGTATGTTATTTCTTTATTTTCAATTCGAACCTTTTCCAATGTAAACATATCGTATACTGTACTTTGAAATAGGGATCAACTTTTAATCCAGTTACTGCTAAAACCTTTAAAAAAATATATTGAAATGGTGAGTGTTGAATTTCAATTCTGTCATTTTGTTACATGAATTCAAACTCGGTTCCAAGGCAACTGAGGCCGCTTGAAAAATAAGCTCCGTATTTGATAGGAAGGTATTCTAAGTGTAAAGCTCAATTTTAGTTTTTGCGAAGATGATGATGAAGCTCGTTTGGAAGACCACAAGTTGCAAATGAACAGGAGATACGAAAATTAATTGATTTGGATCCACGTCAAACATGTGCGTAATACGCAGATAAATATCTCACAAGCAACAGCCTTTAGATACCTACATCAAATGGGAAAAATAAAACTGGATAAGTGCGTCCCTCACAAGTAATCAGAGCCCATACTGCAAAGTTAACTAGGGATAAATTGATGGAAATTGGATGGGAAGCATTGCCCCCCCCCACCATATTCTCCCGACATTTCTCCCACTAATTATCAACTCTTCAGATCTGTGAACAGTTGTCTCCGGCAGAAATGTTTTAGTAACCATCAAAGCCAAGGATTAGAATTAAATCAGCTTTTTACCGGCAAAGATGAATATTTTTTTTTTTTACCGGTATTTGGGTCTTGCATCACGCTGGGATCATGTTATTAGTTTTAATGGAGGTTGATATAATGGAATAAAGTTATTGTAAAGTTAATGGTTCTTTGAATTTTTCCAAAAAAAAAAAAACACAGGAATTTTGTAACGATCTGGTACATGTATATAAACTAATTGAATGTTTATTCAACTAAGAATTGATATATACAACTGTATGCAATATATTCAAGAATTAATTGTGTGAAAAATGATGAATGTGTCAATATTGATATAATAAACATTAAACTATAAAATATATAAATCTGTGGTAGCCTTTTTCGCTGAGAAATATCTCCTAACGATTAGTGAAAAAGGTTTTCGCTGCCATTACACATTTTCTCCATTAGGAACGGCTGATCTTACATCAGTGGTGTTGACTTGCGACTTCTGGGGCCAAAGCCCGGGCAAACTGACCAACTGTACTTCTCTACTGTGGCTTTATAACTTCAGTTATTTTATTTTATATTTTTTCTTGAGTAGTATTCTAATTTTAAGTACTATTTCTAATTAACTTAGCCTATTTCTAATTAACTTAGCCTAATTAATACACCTCTAAAAAATATATGCATAAATACAATATGAAAATAACCTTTTCACATGCATTTTCATATTTATGTTTTAATGTTTATGAGATGATAGGTTAGTATCATCAATATTTAATAAAATGTATAAATCGTTAAGAAATGATACTGAGTGCCCAATTATGGCCTGCATCCTGACATGACCTATTGCGGAAAAATATAATAAAGGCGCTATTTTATAAAATGAAAACAAGTTAGCATGAGATTAACTATACTATGTTCAGTGCCTATAAATACCTATTCATAGAACATCATACGATCCTGATGTTTGTGACATGTTAATAATGGACTTGAACCATCTAGCTCAGACATCATTAATATTCACATTATATCTAGCTTCATATTACGGATATGGATATTTCTGATTATAATTAGATGTTTATAATAATAATAATAATATATCAATTATTGTTACGGGGGGCCAATCACCCGTTTAGAGTATTAATGATTCAAAGTAAAAAAATAAAAAATTATGAAAAAATAAAAAAGCTAAAGGACTAATCGGATTCTGGGGGTCTCCCTCCTCATAATTATAATCCTAAAAATATGATTGATACTTAAAATATGTTAAATGTTCATTATTCATATTTATTGTTTTATGTGTAGATAGTGTGCAAAATATGTGTACCTACAATATATACTATATTTTTATAATATAGGTAAATATGATATAAATTTTATTACTTTTATGTCTTTATTCGGTTTTCAATATGTTGTTCTACAAATTTTGTTATCATTGAGATAATTCTATCAGAGAAAGTTTTATATATTGTTACGGTCAGGTGAGGTTGGGGGTACTCTGGGCGGCCCGGGGGCAGGTAGCTGGAAAGGCCGCCAGGGTGGCCTAGACTTGGTGGTGCCGTGGGCATGGGCGAGCAGGTAGCCGAAAAGGGGCGGCAAATGGCCTGGAAGGGTCATGGCGCCCCAGAAGGCCCTAGACCTGTAATCTGGCTAGAACGATCTAGAATGTTCGGCGTACCTTTAAATAGGCCGACTCCTAGCCCAGTGAGTCAGTATTGAGGTGACAGTGGTCAGTGAGTGATCGGTTGGGCAAGTGTCAGTCAGGAGTCTGTGATATCCTGAGTCAGTATCCATGTGTCAGTGATCAAGTAACGATCAACCAGTCAAGTGTCAGTGACAGTTCAGTCTGTGAGTTAGTGACAGTGATAAACAGTGTCAGTGAGTGTAGTAACAGTCCCTGTGTCAGTGTAATAGATTCTTATGTATAATTGTGACATCTAGTATTAAGATATTAAGATAAGGATTGTGTAATATACATATTAGTGTAATTAGATCTAAGTATAATTGTTATTAGATTAAGTAGCTTAAGGGACCTATTTGTATTTATTACGTTGTAAATAAATTAGTGTTTAATATTTAAGTTGTGATTTGATTAGTCATACCCCCAGTGGCCCGTATCAATATTAAATATAATATGTAAATATATTATTAAAAATAGCATCCCCCGTCGCAGGTTTGCCCGCTCTCGTAAATAAAGAACTTTTTTTTTTTAGTTATTTATTCAAATTTACAACTGTATATAGAAATATAATACATCAAATAAATATAATGATAATGATAAAAATGATACGTCACTTTTTTTTTAAGCAACTACCCATTGGTAGCACTTATAAAAGTTCTATATAATTAAGTACTATATTAGAAGGTCCCGAGGCCATCTTCTTTTCAGAGAAGTATGTAATTTCATCATTTCTTCAATGTACGCATAGCAGTACTTTTTAACCTGATTAAAATCACTCCGATTCTTACGTTAAAAATAATTGAACATAAAATTGTCAATTTTATGTATGATTTGGCAATCTATATATGCAGAGGCAATTACAAAACTATTGCGGATAATGGGTTGCATTATCTCAGTGCTTAGAACTAAATGATTCGGTAATATTTTTGGGGGGGAAATAATTTTATTAATTATTTTTATGGATTTTAATTAATTATGTTTTATTGGATTTTGGATTAACCAGAATATTATATAGTTTGAATAACTGTGCTGTCACTAACTTCGTTTTTTCCACACATCATTGTAAATTTAAATTTTTATTGTTGTAAATTATATTATTGCTAAACTTTTCTAGAAGTTTGAAAATAAAGTAGTGAAAATTTGGTACAGATGGGTTCAGTTGTTTAACCATTGTAAACTCTAATGCGGAAAATTAGTAACCATATATCGGTCGAATTTGAAACTTCAATGGTATCGATATGTTGCACCATATATTTATTGTTTTTTTAAAATAATTTTATTGAGTAAAGTGAAATTTTATTATCAGTTTCAAGATGTGACACCGTACCTTTGTAACCTCACATGTAGAATTGCGCGCTATCTGAACTATCGGTCAATTTTCAAATTTCACTGATATCCACATATCATCGCTTTTTTAACAGAAAATTAATAAAAAATCAGTAGATTTTATTTTTCTAAACCTTTTTAAAACTATAAAGATGATTTGGATAAAATTTGGAACAGATTGGTTCAGTAGTTTTAGCGGATAGTGATCACAAACTATAAATGGCTTGTCCTTTTATATAATAGTATAGATAATGCATTTTTTAAATTAAAACGTATTATTATTAAAAATTATGATCTTTTAAATTTATTTTATTATTTTAAATGAATTTATAGATCTAAAAAAACCGACTTTTGGAGTTTTGAGAGGATCGCCTTATTTAAGACCTCAGGGTGCGACGTTCCTGATGTAGGTTTATTGTCATGATATAGCTCTGGCAAAGAAAAAAGTTAATTACCCTTTTCTCTTTACTTCCAATACTCTACTCCTCTTTTTCTCCAGCCCTTCGGAAGTATTAAAAAACTTCCAGCCCTTGAGAAAGTAAAGTGCTTACCAGGTTCCTGTTTTCATTTCTCTCCGATCAGTCTTTATTAGTTCATCTTCCAACCCCTTATGCTTTTTTTTTGTTGTAAAGGTAGTCTGAAGTACCTCTTGTTTTACTGTTTTAGACTACCTGGTATTGAGGATTACATTTCAGAATTATATTCTCTGATAGGATATTGTATTAAAGTTTTCTCCTCTTTTAATTGTTCAGATCTTGATTCATTATTCAGAGGATTGTTAAAAATCTATTCATTAATTTTTTTTTTTTGTTATTTTTCCTTTATCTCTATCATCACTAACTAAATATATTCTGTCACCAGTATCGGTACCTAAAAAATCGATTCTAATGATAATAATAAATTTCTATTACATAAAATATTCGATTTGGAGTTAAAAATGCTAAATAAATCTTATTAAAATACTATAATCAACCAAGAAACAAATTACAACCCAAAAAGCATTTACTGTTCAGAACGTACAAAGTACTTATATATACACACACACAACGTACGTATAATGTATTTGATAAAAAAAAAAAAAAAAATATATATATATATATATATATATACCTATATATAACTATCGCTGCAAGAAACACATGGGGCCTAAAGACAGAGGCACTAAAAATTATCTATGAAGGGGCTATCATCCCAAAACTGCTTTACGCCATACCCGTTTGGGAATCGGGAGCAGTCAAACCAATCAATCTGAAAAAGCTTCAGCGGGTTCAGAGACTGATGGGAATAAGGATAAGCAAAGCATATCGCACTGTCTCTTACGACGCTGCCTGTGTCCTTGCAGGGATAAAACCAACTCACTTAAAAATTAAAGAACTAACGACATTATACAAAATAAAAAAACAAGGACTAAAATACAAGGACATGGAGCCAAGGGACATTGAAAACGAACTAACCACCAAACACTGGATACATCCTGCTATACACGCTAAACTAACACAGTACCTAACAGACACAGGAGCTGCAGACATAGACACAGGAAGTATTGACATTTACACGAATGGAAGCAAAGACGAACAGCACACAGGATGCGCACTAACTCTATATCACAATAACTGCTACTACGATGAACAATACAGACTAGGCCAAAACTGCTCTAATAATCAGGCAGAGAAATTAGCTGTAGTTAAGGCCACATAATATATTTTAAGACAAACGTACGTTCCTCAACACAAATACACCATTTACACGGACAACAAGATATTAATAGACTCAACTAATAACTAACCCCAAATCCAACGACCCACTGACACATCGACTCAAGACAAATTTCATTGAACTAATGAACCGTGGAACACCAACTAACTTGATCTGGATCAAAGGCCATAGTGGAATCGAAGGGAACGAGCGAGCAGATTTATGGGCAAAGACAGCTGCTCACGATTCAGAACTAGCTATAGACTACAACCGCATTCCTATCTCATTTATTAAGCAACATATTAAAACAGACTTACTTACTGAATGGGACAAACTTTGGAACAACTCAACAAAAGGACGACCTTTGCACAAATACATCCCAAACATCACACTACAAAATCACGATACACCAAAAAGTACACATCACAAATTTACACAACTGCTAACGGAACATGGACAAACTAATCACTACTTGAAACGATTTCACTTGAAAAACACAGATACATGTGAATGCAACGGACAGACTCCACAAACATTTCATCATTTACTATATGACTGCGCCCTTTACGAACACAATAGATACTTACTGATAAAGACAGTTTTGATGAATGGGGACACATGGCCTTATCCAGAAGCGAAACTATATAAAAAATTCAAGAAACCTTTAGTGAAATTTGCTACATCAATTGGACCACACAAGTGAAGAAAGAAGACCACCCTTCATCAAAAACTAAGAAAAAAAAACTTGAAGACACATCAGAAAATCACAGTCTACTCTTTAGACTCTTTATTTTTCTTTTTTTTTTTTGGTTTCTTTTTCTTTCTTCTGTTTTGTTCATGTTTTTTTTTTTTTTTTCCCCCGTTTGTTCTAATTTCTATATAGTACTTTTACAATTTGTAATATATCACAATTAAAAATAATATTGCACCTGTGAATTACAGGTAGTATGCAAATGCGCATGGAATCTGTAAAAATATCAAAATAAAACGACCTTTCCATAGGGTTACTATGGAAGGAAACAATAAAAAAAAAAAAAAAAAAAAAAAAAAAAAATTTTATATATATATATATATATATATATATATATATATATATATATATATATTTTAAATGACAATAATACTTAATTTTATCTTTACAATTTACAATACATATTAAGTATTCATGTTCCGGCAAATATCCGCTACATGATTAATATAATTTTATGTATATTTTATTAACTACTAGCAGCAACGGTGGATTAATAATTTTGTTTTATGTACATTTTTGAACTAAAAATATGTGAGTGCATGTATATATACTGCACGTTTAGTGATTTAATAAGCTTTTAAAGCTCTCAAATCGATTATTTTATCTATTTGCAATTTATTGTTAAAGGTTCCGATTTTTCTAGAATCGATTTTTTGGTACCCGCAAGTGGTACTGGTATTGCGGTGTTGCATGCAATAAACAAGTCCATAAACAAGTAAAACTATTTCAAAACTGATAATTTGAACTAATAGTTTTACTTTTCTATGTATAAAAAATCTTGTATTGTTGCAGGCAATAAAAAGGCATTATTTTCTCAATGATTTTTTTGCGCATTGCAGTAATTCTTAACGTAGATAAATTGCGTAATTATGCATCCAATTTTAATTTTCATATATGAGTTAGTTATCCAGATGGACAAGGCTATTAAGAAACTCTTGCGAACAGCTGATTACATTACCAGTGCTTAGAACCAAATATACCCATGAAAATTTTTTCACACAATATCATAAAGCAAAGGATCTACATTTTGATTTGGTATTATTTCATCTGGTTGGATTTTGATTTTTAACTATAAAAGTATTGACAAATCTCGTTAATTATGCAGTTTATATTTGTTACAGATAGTTTAGTAGTCATTGTGAACTACAGGGTGTCCAAAAAGAATATCGGGTATTTGTAACTTCGATAAAAAAAAACTACTTAAATAAAAATAAAAAAGTTCTTCGTTAATTATTACAATATAAAGTGAAAAATTATTTGGAAAAGATTATGTCTAGATGGTGACCGTTATGCTCCTGGCACTCTTCTAATGGCAAGTGGCCCCATCATGTTGAAACCAAGTTCCTGAGTTGGAACCTTGAAATTCCTGTAACTCTGGACCCAAAAAGTTTCACAGTAAACCGCGACAGCATTCACAGCGACAGCATTCACAGCGACTTTTTGGCTGTGCAGGGGTCGTTCATGCTCTCGTCTTGGATTTTCCTCTGCCTAGTACCGACCATTCTGTTTATTGGACATGACCATTCAGATGAAAGTTTGTTTCATCACTGATGAGTATGTTATCAAGATTGTTAAAGTAGTTTTAGTTTTATGGAAATAACTAATACCCGATACTCATTTTGTACACCTGAAACTCAAGAACGTGGTTTCAAACAAGATGGAGCCACTTGTCATACTTCAAAACCAAGCAATGGAAGCTGTTAACGAATTATTCCCTAATAAGGTTATTTCCTGTAGGTGTACCATCAACTGGCCTCCCATAAGCCCCGACCATAGTCCACTTGACTATTTTGCATAGGATACCTTAATAGTAAGGTCTACGAGAATAATCCGACGAACCTGACGCAATTAAAGCAAAAAATGAGATCAGAAATGGCAGCAATATCAAGAGCTATATGTCATGTGACCGCCAATCTTTGTTCCCAATTTGAAGAGTGCCAGGAGCATAACGATTACCATTTAGATAACATCATCTTTTCCAAATAATTATCCACTTTACATTGTTATAATTAACAATAAACTTTTTTTATTTTTTATTTCAAGTAGTTTTTGTTTTATCGAAGTAACAAATACCCGATTCTCTTTTTGGACACCCTGTATTTTGCTTAATGGTGCCAATCACATATCGGTCGATTTTTAAACTCCACTGGGATCCAAATGATGCACCACATATTTATAGTTTTTTTAATAATTTGATTGAATATAAGTAAATTTTATTATCAATTTCAAGCTCAAGATAACACTGTACCTTTGTGACCTCTCATTTAGAATGGTGTCGGCCGCCTGTCAGAAAATTTTCCAACATCAATGCTATCATATTATCGCTTTTTTAATAACAAATTTATTGAAAATCAATTGTAATTGCCGAACCTTTTTGGAACTATCAAGATGATGTGGTTAAAATTTGCGTGAAGATTGTTTCTGTGGTTTTCACAAACAAAAAATGGCTTGTCCTTTTGTATAATAGTATAGATTATCAAAGAAGATAATTGTTACAAATTTATGAATCGTGTGATTATTGGCTGTATTAATTAAGAAAGCCTATTGGTTCAACTGAAACCTTCTTCTAAACATTGTTCTTGGACCGATGCACTGATATTTTTCTGTGTGTTGATTTAAATGGGATACTGGAGTTCCAAAACTAGTATGAATATTTCATTAAATGAAAACTGATCCTTATTCTGGGATACAATTTGTCTAAGAATAACTAAAATGAATTATAAAATAATTCATTTTCTAGCCGATTTTTTTTTTAGGTGCTTCATCTTTGGCTGTTGGAAATAGTAAAATTTATTTCTTCATTTTCCTATAGCACTATCTTAAACAATCTGACGTTTGGCTTGCAGAAGTGAAGCTTGGTTTTATAAAGAATAAAATACTATGTTCTATACCGAGCAGCTTTAGACTAGAATAGCTCCGTAATTATAAGATATAATATATATATTTATATAAATTAAATAAATACGAAATCATATTGTAGAAGGAAACATAAATGTTGTTCTTACTCGAGCTTAATCGAAATATGAGAAAAACTGTATCCACAGGAAAATAAACACATCTAGTTTTTATTTACGTTTCATTTCCTACTCTAATTGATAATCTGATACAGGCTGACTAATTCGAAATAATGAATAAAATAATTATTCGATATACATTTCCCTGAATTCATATTACTATGGTTAGAAAAATAATTTAGGAGTAAAAAATATATTTATATTTATTATATATTTCTGTTTATTTTCTTAGTAGAAATATTACTGAAAAAAAAATTAAAGTATTAAAATCTTAGTCCCCGTTTAAGCTACAGAGCTTTTATTCTGCTCATATCGAACGTTTAGTTAAGTTTTGTTATTTACAGCAGATATTTGATGAAGCTTGAAAAAAGATCGAAACCCAGTTTTGGAGCTATCAATCAGTGAGTAAAACCGCTTCCGGGCCAAAATATGGATTTTTGAACACAAGCACAACCAACAATAAATCAAAACTACCCGACCCTTTTTACACCAAAATGTAATATTTTACTGGACTGTTAGGGATTCCGCAAAAAAATTGTTCACCCTACTGAACTCCCTAGCAGGGTCGGTTTAACCATAAGTTAGTTCAAGTCGGACTAGTGGGAGGCGGATTAGCGAGTTTTCTACTGTTTCAAGAAGAAAGAAAGTACCTGCTTTTTTTTCTAACTCTTTGGTTTATGAATTTAAATCCTTAAATTAATTTATTTTGATAACTTCAAAGTAAAGAGGTATAAATTTAAAAATATTTTGAGAAGGATACACCAAAACTTAGTAAGTTATCCGCGTACTATTTTGGCTAATTTAGCTATTTCAACTTTATAATTCTCTAAACGGATGAACCCGCCCTAACCAGATGAACGAGTTTATTCTGTATTATCTGGGACTTTGTATACTCCGCCTATAAAATTCTCAACGTCGGAAGTGGAATTATGTCTGCAACGTGGAACCGGCAACAAAACCTTCTAATCTTTTGTGTACATAAAATGATATTTGGTTCATGAATAACAACTTGTGGACTTTATTATTCGGATCACGAATTTCCATAAACATTTCTCTAGCAGAAATAATTCCCTCTTGTCTTTTATGTTCGCCTCTTTTGACTCCCCCGTTTTTTGTTACGAATTAATGATCCTAATTATTAACAATGCCGCAGCATAACGGTTTACTGGGACAAATGTTAATACAAATAACAGGTACATCAATAAACAGAATCACGTTGTCGCAGAATTAATATCTTTAGCAGTTTTATATTATTGACACAAAATGTCGCTATATTCATCATTGTATGGTCTTATGATATGTGTTAATTCCTAGGATCAACAAAATGCTTCCCCGCTCTGATAACTAAAAACTAAATATTAAACTAATATTTATTTTTTAAATAAAATTCTTGTATTTTAGGAAGCATGCAGAAATGACAAAAGAATTTATAACACTATTTCGAGTTTTGTCCCTTGATATTACAAGGGAATCCGTATTTGATTGTTTGAGTTCCCAGTTATGGAATGAAATGGTGAAGATCCACTAGATTATAGGAATCATTGGGATTTTACTTGGGTTTGAATAAATGGTAGATTATGCGGGATTTTAGGAATAAATCTGATTCTGTCACTATTACAGTGAGATTTATAACCGCAACATTTCCGCGCTGTAATTTTTTAAGCAGGTACCATTGCACAGGTTAGGAAGTTGAAGCTCACGTAAAAACATAATTGGACACTCAATTATTAATTTTAAAGTACGTGTTGGTAATACAGATAACCTGATAATATTTACTAACCTATATTTTAGCCTTATATCAGTCGATTTTCAAATACCACTGAGATCCACATGTCGCACTACATATTTACCTCTTTTTTTAATAATAATTTAATTGAAAATAAGTAGATTTCGTTATCAATTCCAAGCTATAGATAACATAGTGGCATTGTAATCTTTCTTGCAGAAAGGAGCTCACCACTTATCAGTCGATTTTCAAAATTCTATTTCTAAATCAACTTTTTTTTTTTTTTTAACCATTGGCACCTCCTTTTTTTTGTCAGCGTTATTTTTTATATTAGTCTAGGAGTTCTCTCATCCAGCTCCTTTTATCCATCTCAGAATGTTGTCTGGAATATGTAGTGTGATCATGTCGTTTATAAGTGAAATTTCGAGGAATCGTTTTTAAGGGATTGTATTTGTTTGTTTACTGTATATGGGTATGTCAGTTTGTAAAGTTATGTGAATTAGGTACCAGGGTGCTTTTACCACCTGTTTAATCACCTTTTATCCACCGATTACCAAAGTGATTGAAAATTTTTTGTCAAGGATGTGCTGTGTAAAATAAAATAGTTTTATTGTTGTAAAGATGGTATTGTAAATATTTAGTTCCTTTATAATTACTTAAGGGAATTCTTTATGTTTAGTTTCAAAAATATTTACTTTTTTTTTTTTATAAAAATTACAATTTTATTTCTAAAATAAGAAATTATTTCGTTCTTTTTCGTATTCACGGTTTATTTATTTATCTGATTATGTAAATATATTTATATGATAAAAAAAAAAAAAAACCTTTACAGCCTATATCAGTATCGATTTTCTAGCGCTCCTAGCTAGGATATAAAAGTTTTTAAGTAATTCATAATTTAACTGCTTTTATTATAATGATTATTTACCAGCAAATGTACATTCATGGTTTTATATATATATCTTTTATTGTCGGTATTCTATTTTTTTTTTTTTACTAAACCTTTTGTTAGAATTGATTTATTACAATCCCTATAACAGGTCACCTCAGTGTGTGAGTTATCGCAATATTTTTTTTTAATAAAAGCAGTTTTATATAATCATAATAAATCATTTTGAAATAACAACGAAATAACTTGATTGAAAAACGTTATTCGGACATATCAGTTTAGCTGTAAATTCAGCCTTTCGTTTCAGAATACATACAAATTTATTCCACTGAGCAATAAAGGAAGAATTATTCAATAATGTACCCTATATATGCTAAATAGTTGCATTCCCTAGATAAGTGAACAAGCTCTCCATACAACAGAATGTCTTTAAATTCTGTATGATAGAGGGAGTGATACACGTTTTTTAATACTCAAATCATTCAAGCGTATATAATTCCACCTTCTGTGTGACATGTTATATGTAATTCCAATTTACTTTATTAAAAACTCGTGTATTTTCAGTTACCTGTAAATTCAATTCAAATATCAAAAATAATTAACTTTAGCTCCATTAAACTCCATTACTCGAATTATCGTTGAGGATTTAAAATCTAATGGTTGAGATGAAAAGGCCATTAGCACAGTATCCATTTTCAGCCATTACCATTTTTTTTTTTTAAAGACAATAGTAAAAAAATGTATAACTACACCGTAGTAATAATTGCATTTTTTCATTGCACTAAAATCGATTACGGGTTTTGGCCTCCTTCAACCGCTTCCTCCAATCGTCACGGTCTTGTGCGAACGCCACACAGTGGTCCATCACGCGAAATAACTCCGATTTCTTAAAGTTCAAAAACGAAACTATCAAGTATTATAATTAAATCAAGAATAATAAACGAAATTATTTCGATGAGAAAAACAGTCGAGGTCTGGTTTTTCGTTTACACAAGAACGTTGAAAGTATACGTTGGCAATGAAACATCGGGTAGTGAAATTTGTCTCGTGACTATTTAATATGAATAGAATTCATATTGAAATTCGTATACAAATTTATATTAGGATTCATATTATATTACATTTGCTTTTCCTTAAGTATTCGTATTTTCAAAGTCCAACTTATAATAATCAAACTTCGAAAGTTTCTTTCAAAAAATTACTTGTGAGCGCCGTCTTCTGTCATGATTAATCCAGGGTTCGAAATCGATAATTAAAAAAATAAAAATAAAAATCAATTTCGATCAAGATTTTTATCTGCAATTTTTAAAATCATTTGATGATTTTTTATTTTTGATCATAAGTGATAAAAATCAAATTCTGACCATTATTTTTTTAACAAACTTTTTACAATTAAAAAAATAATAATCTTTGAGTAATTCCTTTCTAAATCAGAAAGTTAATTTTTTTTGAATTATCTCCAAGATGTTTTTTGAGTATTATGTATATAAACATATTAATCAATTTGTGTGTATAAAGTGATTTTTATTATCTGATCAACATTTTTTTTATTGAATTTAATCATTATTATTTAAGGAATACTATAACTCAGTCAGTGATAATAATTTTAATCAAATCAATAAACATCAAATATCGATTGAATTTTTTATTTATAAATCAGGAAAGATTTAAAATTAAAAATCAAATATAATAATTATTATATGATTTTTTTTGGAAAAAAGTGATTATTGATTTCAAACCCTGAATTATCAACTCAGTAGGCATTACCATAAAACAATGAGACCATCTGCTCGTGCGGCATTCTGCGACTTCTACCTACAAATCATTAAGATTAGGATTAAACTTGGTCCGTTAACATACGTATTACACTGCCGTGTTTACAAAGCTTTCACAACTCTTCTTGTTTTTCCGATGGAAAAAAGACGCAACTATGAAAAATGTAATTTTATAGAGTAGTTAGAAACTGAAATAAAATACTTTCAACCAGCTTTATAGCTATTTAGTAATATTGATATAAACTTGTGGATTGGCCAGAATACAATTCAGTCGATGTTTCTACCGATTTATTAAGCTTTTGGGAGCATTTCTGACGTAATTATCGTAATAATGTTTTCACCCAATTTCGCAGTCACATCGCTGTTCCACCTGAAGAACGATATCCAATATCCCTAATTCAAACATTCAATAATTATTATCAGAAGTATGCATTGTAATTAGTAATTTTAATCAGTTTTATGTCGTAATATATTTCGCAAAAGGGGTGGAGATATGGTTGTTCCATTGAACTCACCTGAGGCTAAATTAATTAATGTCGTATTAACATGTTATTTTTAAAAGCAAGTTTGCTTTATTATTAAACGTTTTTTTGTATTTCTTTTTAAATTTTTCATCGAAATCCGCAACGGTTTTTATAAAATTAAAAAAATGGATGATTATTGAATCTTTCCAATTATTTATTATTTATTTTTATGGGCATATATAACTCAGAACATTAAATTCCTGATCGAGTGCTCCCTTCCTGCACCAGAGCTGTCTAAATCAAATCACCTCGAATAAGCTCGCCAAAGGACAATAAGCTTGACCTACCTAGTATAGACATGAAAGGGCCAAAGTCAAAGGGATTCTAGATGGTCAAGCACTCTCAGCCTACCCAATAGATTAATCAGGAATGAAATTAAATCCTAAACATAGGACAGCCTAAATCCTTTCATGTGATGTGTGGTATCGAAAAATAATATGTAGAAGCTAAGTGAAGACACAAAACTGCTCTCGTCAAATTACATGACAGTAATTAGATCCATTAGGACATTCGATGTTTAGCTTATGTGCTCCTCTAAATGTTAACCAATTCTTTCCGAAATTCAAATAAATAATCTGAAAACCTATGTAAAATCCTTTATGCACCTTATTACCGTAACAAATAAACTTATCCGTAACGATCAAAATGCCCAATATATTTCGGATTTAGTAAAAATAAGATCCCTTTCCTTCAATGACAAGCTTGATATCCACCAGAATGCACTATTCTCTTCTCGTATCTAATCCTTGCAATCTACATTGTCACAAATAGACATGCCCATAAAACCTTAATATTTGCTTATTTAGCCGAAACTAGATACATATTTTTACGAAGTTAGGCTCTATCACCATTCAAATCCACTAGAATCTCAACTTGCTTCCTATTATATTCCCTATAACCCACCGAGGCGTCTGAAGAATTGAAAGATATTGAACTTTTATTGAAAGATATTCCATTAATCCCTGTATAACAGATTCGCCACCAAAGACTCCACTTGGACGAATGTCTTACTTGGAATACAGATACAAGACTAAAACGACAAGAAATTGCTAGTTGTTACAGATTACGTCAACATTAATTAGACAAACGTTCAAAGCTCCCAATTAATTACAAAAGACTTTTTTACATAACTGTGATAGACCTATTTGAACGTACGGAGTTGAAGCTTTGGGACTCCACCAAACCATCCAATTTATCTTATATCCTATCTTTACAATCCAAAATCCTTTGAAAAATCCTCAATGCTCCTTACTTTGTCACCAATAAACTCCATAAAGATCTTAATGTTCCATACGTTGCTAATTAACCCAATGCAGATACTTATCCTTTCATAGTAAGCTCCATAATCACTCAAATCCTCTTATTTCTCAACTTGCTTCTCACACCAATTCCGATAATCTTCCAAAGTGTCTGAAAAAAAGACGGCCCAGAAACCTTCTGGTGTAGAATTTTATTTACAGTGTTACATTTTATTACAGTGCTACTGTTGAGCAGTTCTTTTCAAGTTTTTACATGTAATTGTATTCGTTATCAACACATTTACTTCATGTATATAATTCGTTCAGTTGTAAATTTCAATAAATTGACATAAATCAAACCTTTTATTGAACTACTACCAGCGGTTAACTTCATCACAAGCTCTTGTCATATTGTTACGGTCCGAGGAAGTAACTAGGATTGAGAACCGCCCAGGCAACCAAAGGACCCTTGGCAAGGAAAAGCCGGAAAGGGCTAGACCCCTCAACAAAAGCAGTTAGTCAAGAAGGGTCCAGCCTTTACCTGTCTCGAACGTTCTGGACCCTCGGTCTGGAATGTTCGCTTAGGGTTTAAAGTGGGCAGCCCCAGCCTTTTGATTCAGTCGGTGACATCTTAGTGATCATCGGGGAGACGCCAATCAGTTAGCTACAGACTAAGGCGTTGACTGTCCAGTGGCAGTGACTTAGTATTGGTGTCAGTCATGAGGAGTATCATGTGTCACGAAACTTAGCAGTGGTAAGCCTGTGCCAGTAAATGTATTCAAGAGTCATTAATGAACCAGTGACCATCCAAGTGGGTAGTGATTTAGTGTAAGTGAAAGTAATGTCAGTCTCTGGCTGTCAGTATAATAGAATCATTTATGTAATTATGAAACCTAGCATTAATTTATTGAGGACAGGTATTGTATAATATAGAAATTAGTGTAAATTGATATAAGTTAGACCTAAGTATAATTGTTATTCAATTAAGAACCTATTTGAATTTATGAGTTTAAATAAATTAGTGGTTGCTATTTAATTGTAGTTTGATTAGCCATACCCTCAGTGGTCCGTAACAATATTATTATGAACGCTATTATCACATTTTTTTAAATAATTTAAAAACCTATTTATTAATATTTGCAGCTGTATACATAACATACGATAGATAAATTTGAGAATAATGATTACAATGACATCTTAAGAACTACTCACTAGGAATACTTTAATAAAAGTATTAAACATTACTAGTATTAGTACATACTAAGTTCCTCGGCCATCTACTTTTCAGACATTTCCGAAGATTGTCAGGAAGTGATTGCGAAGCAAGTTAGACTGATAGATTTGAGTGGGTTTAGAGTTGCCTATGAAAGGATAGGTATCTGGTTTAGGCCATATATGCATCATATTGGAACCTAATATCTTTATGGATAAGTTCGTTTTTGACATAATAAGGAGCATTAAGGATTTTCCGAAGGACTTTGGATTGTAAGGATTGGATACGAGAAGAATTGGGAGGTTTGGAGGAGCCCCAAAACTCTGTATGTCCAAACGGGTCTAATTACTGTCATGTAAATAAGGCTTTTGTAATTTATTAGAAGCTTTGAACAAGCGTTCAACTAGTAAATGTTGGAGTAGTCAGAAACAGTTTCTTGTCTTTTAAGTCTGATATGTTTTCTGGATGGTCTTTTTATTTATATGCAGTTGTAAAATTCAATAAATAGATGAAACAAAAAAAAAAAATTACACCATGTATTATAAATTCTAATTTTCACATTGAGTGTATCTCATTTTCATTTGTACAAGTAACTAATTTAATCATTTTTTTTTTTCCAATGCGAATAGGTTGATACTTTGTAAAAATTAACCAGAGCTCAATCGTGTGACTCGTTGCGATGTTCAGCTTTAAATACTTATTTTTTATTTAATTTAATGGTTTGTTCTATTCTTGATAGCGCTGGGAAAAGCCACAAATCCAGAGGATCTGGAGAAGATAAGTGCCCCTAAGGAGACAAACCAAGCGAAGCTGATAAAGCCATCCTAGAAGAACTGAGTGGTCCTGACATAAAGAAGAACTCCTGAGGTCAGATCTGGTTCAATAGCCCTCTCGTTTATATTGCTCTCTCCCTCCTTCCTTTCCGTCCTTTATCTTGTCCTCTCTCACCTTCCTTTTATTTTAGTTTCTATTTTACGGTGTATTTTTCTTTTTATAGCTTTGTTAAAAGTACATTCAAGAGGGAACAAAAGGAGCACAAGTTGAGAAATATTAACGAAACGTGCCCCCAGACACCTTTTTTGTTTGGGTTAAGTTGTCACACCAGGCGCTCCCTCGAAATTAAAATTTAATTTTATTCTGTTCCAGAACATTAATTTTAAATCTCCTTTTCTCGCTTCATACAACTAGAAAATCCTAACCGTTTTGTCTACCTACTTATTCGTATAATATTAATGCTTAGAATTCAAACTGCCTTGTAAAATTCTCTCATTGAAATTTATTAATTCATAGACATCACAAAAAAAAAAAAAAAAAAAAAAAATTCCCCCTTGATTGCATCTATTATTATTTATTTTTTAATAGCTATTCATTGAAATTTACATCTTTATACAATATAGTCTAAAATACTTGGAGTAAATATGATGATAATGCTAAAAATAATATGTCAATTGCCTTACATTTCTATAAAAATAAAGATTCTATATTAGAAGGGCTCGGAGGCCACCTTCTTTCAGTGCAGGAGGATTAGCTGTAATTAAATGTGAAGCAAGTTGTGATACTAGTGTGCTTGAAGTCGAAAAAGACGAGCCATTTCTTGTTTGTTTAATCTTATAAATAGGATCCAAGCTAATCGTTTGTCTAGATGGAGTCCTCTTATGTGATCTTATATCCTGTGATGATTGCGGATCTGTTAAACTGGAAGTAAAATAATGTCATTAATTACTGTAGGACAAGAATTAGTAGGTTTAAAACGAAGGGTAAAATTTAGTTGATGTGATTTTTTTTTTTTTTTTTTATTTTAATTCTCCAACTTTGACACTACTCTTGAAGGTTTTCGATATGAAATTGGAGTGTTTGGGAGGCAATGGAGGGATCATTATTCATGGATAACACACATGAGTTATAAACGTAAATAGTGAGGATGGTGCGAGAACAATGAATTGTTTTTTTTTTTTTTAATTTTTTTATTTGCAATTTAAAAATTTACAACTGTACAATATAAATTAAGTAAATGTGTTAAAAACGCTTACAATAACATGGCAAAACTTGAAAAAAAAAACTACTCATAGTAGCTTATTTTCAGTAAAAATCTAGACAAGAAGATCTCTTGGCCATCTTCTTTTCAGACGCCTCGGAGGATTATCGGAAATTGAGAGGGAAGCAAGTTGAGAAACTAGTGGATTTGAGTGGTTATGGAGCTTACTATGAAAAGATAGGTATCTGGTTTGGGCTAACTCAGCAACATATGAAACATCAAGGTCTTTATGGATAAGTTTATTGGTGACAAAGTAAGGGGCATTGAGGATTTTTCGAAGGATTTTGGATTGTAAGGATTGGATACGGAATGAATTGGATGGTTTAGTAGAGTACCAAAACTCAACTCCGTAAGTCCATATTGGTCTAATCACTGCCATGTAAATGAGTCTTATGTAATTAATTAGGAGTTTTGAACGTTTGTCCAGTAAATGTTGAAGTAGCCTGTAACAACGAGCTGTTTCTTGTCGTTTTAGTCTTGTATGTGGATTCCAAGTAAGGCGTTTGTCCAAGTGGAGTCCTAGGTAGCGGATGTGTTCAACTGGGATTAGTGGAATCATTAAAGGATATTGTAGGACATGAGGTCGTAGGTTTACGACGAAGGGAACAATGAAATAAAATTAAAATTCATAATCATTTGAAGTGAGCAAAGTTGGGATTTCAAACTTGACTCTTTTAATTTTAACCATTATAGCTCCAAATTTTATACACCAAAAAATATTCTACATTTTATTTCCGATTGGGAAACTCATCAGATTTTCGATCTGGGCAAAACCAAAAGAGTCAGAGCGTGTCAACATTATTATTTATTTATTTTTTTATTTTTTTGACTTTATATATTTATTGTGATAGAGCTGCAAAGAAATATCCTGTCCGAACTATAGTTTTGTAATTACGAATTTTGGAGTTTCTGGACAGTTATTGTTTATTGTAAACACCTTTAGTTAAGTGGAATGCTAATTCCATCTTTTGTAATCTAGCTTGGATAGCTTCTTTCTTCCCTCCTTTATGCTGGATCATTTCTCCTAGATACTTAAATTTGTTTGTTTTTCTTATACTACCGTACTCCGTGCTTAGCTTTTAACTTTTGTTGTTTGTCATTACCTCAGTCTTTTCAAAGGAGAATTCTAATCCTAATCTCTCTGCTGTTTGTTTAAGTAATTCTTTTATTCTTCTTTTTCTTTTAATATATTTCCATTTGTCAACTTTTTTTTTTTTTTTTTTTTCAATTTTTAATTTTCAATTCGAATTCGATTGTATTTTTGAATTTATATTAACGGCAACCTCAGTAGTTGCCACATCATTAATAGTTGAGGGTAGGCGTGCAAAGTATGTTTATCTGATTGGTACTTTTGTTGGTATTACGCCATTGGACCTTTCGTTGTTCAGGAGAAGGTACCCATAAATGGAAGTGACCAATCAGAAGTAGTACCTACATTCTGAAGTCCCTTTTTGTGTCTTGTAGTTCGGAGATCTTTTGTGCCTATCCCCTTTCCTTTCTTTCTTAGAGCTCTTATTTTACTGGTACATCCAATCTTCCTAAATCTGTTTTTTTCTTCGTTTGCCCCAACACATTGATTTTCTCCAGCTAAATCTGCTGCTTCGTCCTCTTTTCCAATGCCAATGGGCTTATATCTGAAACCCAGGCTATAACTACGGCTACATATTTTCTTTTTATTTTGCATCAAAGATTTCATACTGCTGTATGTTTTTGCTCCTAAAATACATATTGATTCAGAAAATCCTTGTTTGGATGCTGTATTTTTCGTTACTGGTATTGGGAGGATTATGATTTCGTCTAGCTACAGCAATATTTCCCTCTATTTCAGATTTCATCGTAAATATAAAATAGACATGTTTTTCTTATTGCAAGCTTCGTAACCACTGAATGTTGGCAATTTGTTCTCTCTGTTTCAAGGCATATTTCGGTTCTTATTTACATGAGGGAAATACTTCCTTTAATTGTTTATCTGATATTAAATTTACTCGGGACTCAACTAACCGAGTCTCGATCAACCGAGCCTTCAATTTTTTTTATTTTTTTTTAATATGTATTTTACAATTTTTAATATTTTTTTAATAAAACATTCGATTACCGAACAAAAATTAAGCGATCTTCGTACGAGTATTACTACAAGAAGGCTGAATGGTTTGGAAGGACGGTCTACTTCGAAACGAATCATCAACAATTTTTCATGAAGAATGTTTTGCTTGGTTGGTACAGGCACTTCAATAACTAGAAGGCAGGGCTGATGCAACGTCATTCTATTTAATGATTTTTATACAATGCAGATGTTTTGCGGATAGAATGTTGGCACTTAAACTTAAAAAAAAATTGTAATTTTTTCAAAGCATAAACTCATTTGATTTACAAATGTAGTGATGTTACTTATTATTTTTTTCTCTTTCTCGTAACCCTATAAAAAAGTCGTTTATTGAAAAGTGAGCACATCCCATGCATGCAAGCATGTTGTACGCTTAGCTCATTACAAATACAGTCGAGTCCCAAGTGTATCTATAAAGTTATCATTTATTTCTAGAAGCTCATTTCATCAATATTTTCTGCTACGTAATCATAAAATAATTTAGGCTATTCCTATCAGTACGAATAGTTATATTATTAGGACGATTTATAATAATAGGAATCTTAAAAAAACGACATAATTACACCTTTTTTTTCGGCCTATATTTGAAAATTCACTTATAGTTTATGTTCATCACTAAATCATCTGAATTCGCTTAGAAAATAGCTCCTGGTAAGAATATAATGTTACCCGATACAATAGATGGGGCTCTCAATCAAAGCCAGAATTCTAAGGAAAGATTTTTCGCCTCTTATATACCGAGTGCTGCAGAACATTTTCTCGTTAATTTTTTAATGTTTTATAGCAATAATCATTGAACAAAATATTTTATTACATCATAATATGCCATTATACATTAAAGTTGATCTTAGTTATTATAGGTATACTTTCAAATTGTACAGGACAACAAGAAATCGAAAGTCTACCTGAATTATCTCTTTATACCAACCACAAGTGAGATGCATTAGGAAGAATTTGAAGGTCATTCGAAGATATATAAGGAATAACGATTTTTGAGCTGTGTTACTTCAGGAATATATGTGCGATATCAGGTTTTATATAACAAATTAGTTAATGTTATTAATAAATTACATATTATACGAATTAATTAATTTTCAATATTTTGAATCGAGGTGCGATAATAGGAAAATAAAAAATTGCTTTTTATGGAATGAACATATTACTTTTTCTTGTTTGATCAAAAAAAGGTTCCTCATGAAAAGGATGAATTTCATCTTTTATCTTTTCTATTTTTATTTAGAGATATCCTTACAAAGTAAACAATACTTTATCGACTTGGTATTCGAAATTTTCAGCAAAAGAAACATCGTCTATTATCTTAAAACAAAATCAAAGGTTGTATTTGTAATAAATTTGGTGTACCAGCGAATGATTACCTTATTTATATGGTATTATTTTAATAAATATGAAATCGCTTCGTCAACTACAAGTAGGGTGAAAAGTATAATATGATACTTTGTCACTGATACCGATAAGGGGCACGTTATATGTATGTATGTAGGTATGTATGTATAAATAAAATTAAATTGCATCACTCCACATCATAAAACTCCTTCGGAAAGCGGTTCTATTCCTCTAGTTTATATATAATGCTGTAGTCCGCACCACATATGTTTCTGATTCTAGAAAATTATCTAGTCAAGATGATACCCTAGCCCAAAAAGCCACCTCCTATTCTCATACCGCCTTGTTCCTCTCTTATTCTCTCTTAGAAATCATACGAAAATTCTTGAAAACTAATTATGATACGCATGTGCCGTATCATAGAATCCAATCAGATAACCCTCAGTTAGGTTTTCGACCATAACATTTCAAAATCCAGCAATAAAGTGACAACTGACATCCCGACTTAACCTAACACCGCACAGTGGTTAAGGAACACAGTGATAAGAGCAATTTTGAAGTTTAAACATATTTTAAGTTTTACATTATTTTCAACTCACGTAGTAACGTACTCGAAAAGAATTACCTGAGAAAAAAATATTTACAAAAAAAACGCCATCAATGTTGAAAAATCTGGTTTTTAATTTTTTCGGACCTGCTACTTCAGTCAACTACTACTACTTCAGTTTTAATCTTTATGACCAATAATGAATACTTAAATTTAATTGTGATTGATTCATGTCACCTATAGGATACAATAGGGTACATATTGTCAACTCATTTGTATCAAGAACGGAGAAAACCAACCAGTCATAGGCAAAACCTTTTTCAGTATCGATCATTTAGTTGACTATGCCACCACTGATAATTCCTATTATCCGCAAGTTTCTTAGTAGTCACAGTCCATCTGTATTGACAACTCATACACTAAAATTTAAACTTATCTAATAGTTATCTCCAGTCACTTAATCTGTACAATTTTAAGGAGGTCACAAATTACTTCTATGCATGAATAGGTCATTGGAGAGATAATGATTATTGGAGACTTCAATAAAAGATTTTCATCGATAAACAAATCGAACTTCAATTATTAGTTAATTTTTTTTAAGTTCTTTATCTACGAAGGGAATGGTAGTTCATTTATAAGCACACTTATAATACATATAGTTTATAATAAATATTTTAATTATATGGTCCCGGATAGATTAAAAAATATTAATTTACCACTCGGTAACGCTTCTTGATATCAGAGCCACTCAAACGGAACATTGTTCTTTGCTAACTATTTTAGCACTGGAACTCAAAATGAAACCATTACTAGGGTAAATCACGGGTTATGTTCATAGTTAAGGGAATTGATTGATGCAAAAGAGGATATCGTCTAGACTGTTTCGCAGATTACTAATTTTTTTACATATTTAGATTAACAAATTCTTGTTCTATTAAATGGTAAATTTACTAAAGCTCTGTATTTTTCCTTGAAATAGATTTTTCAGTTTTTATGCAAATATCCTAAAAATACCAGTAATGGGCCCAGTGTATGAGTTATGGTCATAGTAAAAACTAGTTATAGTCATATGAACAAAAATTTTGTAAACAATTGTTTTTATTATTTTAAAATTCACTACTTATGCATACCTATCAATCATTTGAGGTTAATAAAAAAACTAAGGATTGATTAATCAAAAATAAAACTTCGAAAACACTTTATTATTGCAGTTTTACTGCTGCTTACGGGATTTAAAAGAACTCCAGACTCGTCACCATTAAAAATCGGCAATGTGTGACATAAACATCAAAGGCGTTCTTCCTTCTTCCTTCAAAATATTTTCCACTGAGTCAAACCAACCACGGATGTCTTTATCAGACACACAAGAGCTGGCTGGTGATACGGCTTCAGTGGTTCTACTGGAGATATTTGGATGGCGACGGAGAAAATCCCTATTCCATCCGTTACTGGGCATACCATCTTTAAATTTTCATTGTTGGTCCAAAACTATTGCTAGTTCTTTGACGCTCAAGAATAAATAAAATTTTCGTTTGGGAAAGCAATTGTATATAATAATCCATAATCCATTTCTCCAACAGGTCCTCCTCTTCAGCAGACGAAATGGGGTCTGGACCGTAATGAATCCTTCCTGTGCCCTTTAATCTTTGAGTTAACGTCATCCTTGGGATTTTTTCACCTGTTATAATAAAAGGGAGTAAATAACATTGGTACTAGGTATTTTAAGTAAGAAAAACATCCATTTCAAAAACACATACTTTTTCGCTATAGATTTTACTGGAATATCGTCTCTTAGGCATATTTACAAAAAAATATTTACTGTAAAAAAAGAAGATTCTAAAAAAGCATCTTAAAGAAAAAATAAAATCGTAAAAGCAAGTGACCATTATACATTTATACAATGATCGTAACTAGTTATGGCCACTGATAGACTTCACATTGTCACCCATGACCAAAACTAGTATACGTTTTCGTATTTTAATTTTAAGATAATACAATTAAACCAGGGAAAATCTACATTTTTTTTAGGAGTAAAAACACTTCTTATGCCAAAAAACTTGAAATGGTCATGGGTGACCATAACTAAAATCATAGATATTTATAGACTGGTTGTGGTCAGTTGAAAGTTTTAATTGATTAAAGTGACAAAATGAAAAACAAAGGGGTCTGAAGGAAAACAGAAATCAAAATGAACAGATACATACCTTTAAAACCAGAAATTGGCGAAGAATTTCAAAGCAATTCCTTAATAATGTTCTCTTGTGAAATCACACCTACTACACACAGCAGCTTTGCCCAACACTAATTCGGGAAAACATAAATTAAGCCCAACGGAAATGGATGGGAGAGAAGGATTCATTAGCATGTGAGTCACAACCCCTTCCGTGAAACGTCTCTTAAAAGGATCTAACAAAGAAAACAAGCAAAGGCTTATTTTTGTTAAAAACGTAAAAACCTGCCCATAACTGGTGAGGTGACCATAACTAGTAATTTACCCTACTACTTTAAAAATTATTATGTTTATTTTATTCAAAAAATTAGCCTAGTCAAATCTCTCAAAGATTTTCTATTTTTAATCATTTCATTTTTCCCTCAACGACTAGTTGATAGTAGATATCGGCTGTGACAGCTGGTGGCCGTATCAGTGACAAGTTCCTGTTCTTTGGCAGTACCAGATACCTCTATCAGATATTTTTTGTCACGTGTGACAAGTAACATCCCGCCAGAATTTTCCTAGAATAACTATAGACTACAGGTTTGCTGATTTCATTCTACTTTCCTAATATATATATTTAATAAATAAATTCTTGAGACGATATCCTATAAAATATATTTTTTTGTGAAAATAGCGTAGAGAATTATCTTGAGTTACAATATTTCTATATGTGAAAGCATTCTTCAATTTATATCTCAATTTAAATATCATAATGATAAACTCTGCATCATTCATTGGTTCATGAAATGACACCATGGTAAATTTATAAATATAACAATATATACGAATACAATATTTTCATTATATTAATACAATTTTTTGAAGGTAGAAAGCTTTTGCTGAAAGACCATCATAATATTATACATTTTTAATGATAAAAACATCAATAAACTTATTTTTTAAATATATTTTTTATAGGATCCATGCTCTGTTTTAAAATATCTTTTATATTTCATTATTTTTTTTTTAATTTCATAACTATATTTTTGTAAGAATTATTACATCAATAACATTTTTACAAATAGCACTAATCCTTAACCTGGTTAAAATTGGCATGGTTTTAGATTACTTTGTATTACGTATTTGTACATTCGATTTTTAATCTTAATGTGCGAGTTGGTATCGAGATAAACAGAGACTACAAAGAAACTCACTTGAGGTACGCGTGATGATATAGAAGGATCAATACAATTAGGATTGATGAATTAAATGCCACTTCTATTGAGATTATTTTATTTGAAAACTAGTTTCGAATGCTAAACATTCATGTTCAGTTCTAAAACATACAATAAAATTTTCAACACATCAGTACTATGTTACATATATACTAAAGTTTTTTAAAAAGATAAGCATAGGCACTCACCTTCGAGGTAACTAAAACACTGAATTTGTGAGAAGTAAAAGGGGGGCAGGTAGGTTAAGTTTTAGATTTACAACGGGGTTTCCCTTATGACTCATTGGGTTTTTCCGTTCCTATGGGAAACAAATTTAAAATGGGACTATTGGATATGTTAATCTGATCATTTAAACAAAAATCTGGATCGGTTTTAAACGATTTTATTATTTCTAGTGATTCTAAAGTATTTAATTTTAGGCTATTTTCTACTTGATGTAATATTTTTACTCCCGAGTCTTTATTAAATTTGTGGTTATTTTCATTTAGATGGATAGCGAAATTGGAATTTTGGGTCTTATTAGTGTATGCTCTTATATGTTCATTTACTCTTTGATTTACTGATCGTCCAGTTTTTCCCGTGTATTTTGCTTCACAGTCATTACATTTTAATTCGTATTCGCTGCTTTTTTGGAAAGGGTCTATTTTGTCCTTCGGTGAAGGGAAGTATAATGACAATGGCTTATCTATTTTAAATGCAGGGTTTAAACCTAATTTTTTTAATTCTTTCCCGACTTTAGCAGATATTGGGCCATAGTACGGTATCAAAATATATTTTTTAGGGGTAGCTTTATCCTCTGGGGGTGTTTTGTATATATTATTCATAGTTTTTTTTATGTATTTGTTTTCTTAAAATATTATCGATTGTGGTTTTACTGTATCCGTTGTTGTTAGCTATAGTGTGAATCGTTTGTATTTCTTTGTTAAAATTTCGTTCATTTAGCGGTATATTTAAAAGGCGGTATATCATGCTATAAAATGCTGCGAGTTTGTGTGTTAGTGGTCTCCTGGCATTGTTGTCTATAACTACATCTGTGTGTGTGGGTTTCCTGTATATATTAAATTCGTGTTGTTTATTGTTTATGGAGATTTCTATGTCTAAAAAATTTAAAGTTTTTATTGTTCTCTAACTCCAGTGTGAATTTAATTGAAGGGTGGATTTCGTTTATTTCGTTTAAGAAACTATTGATTTGTCTGGTCGTCCCAGACCATAGGCAAATTATGTCATCAACATACCGATACCAGTATATGATGTGTTGAGCTAATTTTGAATGAAGGATTTTCCGTTCTAATTTATCCATAAAAAGATCTGCCAGAAGGGGTGAAAGAGGGGACCCCATTGGTAATCATTCTTCCTGTTTGTAGAATGTATTGTTAAATTGAAAATTTTATTGTATGTTTTAGAACTGAAGATGAATGTTTAGCATTTGAAACTAGTTTTCAAATAAAATAATCTCAATAGAAGTGGCATTTAATTCATCAATCCTAATTGTATAAAGAAACTTTTGCGGATAATGAACACATTATTAGTGCTTATAAAAAAAAGGCTTATGAATCATATTTTTATATAGAATATCAAAAAGTGGTTAAAATTTGGTACTGATAGGTTCGGTATTTTTACTACAGTAAACTAGAGGGAAAAATGATATGTTTGGAAATTGAAAATTTCGAGAGATTTTACTAGGGCTAATTTTGGAATAATAATTTCTTTTTTCTAAATAATATAATAATAATTTTACATTTGTTTTCTATATAATAATTTTATATTTGTTTTTAAATATAAAAATAATTATTTTTTAAAGTAGTAGTAATGCTTTTAGTTAGAGAACCAGTCTGATATTCGGAAGCGTAACCGTGCGGTAAATCAATATTTTTTAATTTATCCTGGACCATATAATTAAAATATTCACTGAAAAATATATGCATTGTAAATATGCTTATAAATGATTCTGTTCTTGGCTTCATCCACTTCCGGAGGTAAAGAACCTTAAAAAAAAAAAACAAATAACATAGGCCAACGTCGAAAAAACTTTTTTACTTAAAACACCTTATTCTGTTTTTTTTTAGGGTGCTAAATCCAAATATGACACTTGTCAAACCGAATCTCCTACCATTTTTTTAACATTTGCACATCAATATATTCAATTTTTTGATTTATTACAGAAATTAACAGCTTTTAGCTTTTAAATTAAATTGCTAAATAATTTGTATTGATGTAGAAGAGTTGGCAGCACTGCTGAAACAAATATAGATATAGGTGAGCAAGATGATGAAGTGTTCCAATGTGCTACAGCAAATATAAAAGAGCCTAAACTGTTTACTCAGATTGAGCTTAATGACTTAGTTAAGGATCTTGGGTTAACAAAAGAAAAAGCTGAATTGCTTGGTTCTAGACTATAAGTAAAGAACTTGTTGGCAGTTGGAACTAGCATATATGTGTATAGGAAGAGAGAGGAACAGTTTTCGAATTTTTTTGAAAAAGAAGGTGATTTAGTGTACTGCTCAGACTTTTCAGGTCTGATCAAAGAGTTTGGTGTTGAATACAAGAAATAAGACTGGAGGCTGTTTATTGATTCTTCCAAAACTAGTTTAAAAGCTTTTTATTACACAATAGTAACACTTATGCATCTATACCTTTTGGCCATTCTGTACCTATGAAAGAGAGCTATGAAAACCTAGATATAGTGTTGAACAAAATTGGCTATTCGGCTCATGGTTGGATGATAAGTGGTGACTTGAAAGTAACATGTATGCTTCTTGGTCAGCAAGGCGGTTTTTTTTTTTTTTTTTGCACCAAATTTCCATGTTTTATGTGTGAATGGGGCAGTAGAGCAAGGGATCAACATTGGTGCAGAAAGAACTGGCCTGTGAAGGAGTCTTTAAAAGCCGGCGAGAAGAATATTCTCCGCAAAAACCTTGTAGATCCTAGAAACATTCTCTTACCACCTCTACATACAAAGTTACGCCTCATGAAACAGTCATATAATGCTTTATATTTATATTAAACAGTTATATATGCTTTTTTAAATTATATAAAAAAAGCAAATTTCTCAAGAACTATGGGTGATACAAAAAAAAATAAGACCAGATTTAGATTCAGCACACAAAAATCTACAAAATTAGCTATTAAAGTAAAAAAAGTTTTCAAACACATTTTTTTTTTTTTTTTTTTGGCCTGTGTAATTGAAGTTCGATTTGTTTATCTATAAAAATATTTTATTGAAGTATGCAATTGATTGTTATTCATTCATGGTATATTCATGCATAGCAATGATTTTTAACCTCCTTAAAATTGCACATATTAGGTGATTGAAGATAAGTTTAAATTTTATTGTATGAGTTAGGTAGACTGAAACTATTAAGAAACTTGCGGATAATAGACTGAATTATTAGTAGTTACAACTAAATGCCCATATATAATATTTTCACAAACAATAACAAAAAAAAGTGTCGACATTTTGATTTGGTAATACTTTTTATTCTGCAGAAATAATTTTATCAATTTTAACTGGTTAGACTTTAATTTCTAATCAAAAAAGTATATGAAAGTTTGGCAAACCTCGTTTCTGCCACTCAACATCGTAGAATAAAATTTATATTATTGCTAAATCTTCCTAGAACTAAGAAAATGAAGTAATTAAATTCGGTACATATGGGTTTTGTAGTATTGCGGAATTGTGCTAACCGCATATCGGTTAATATTCAAACTTCACTGGTATCCTCATCTTGCACCTCATTTTTATAGATTTTTTATGACAATTTAATTAAAAATAAGTACATTTTATTATCAATTTCTAGCTCTATACTACACCGTACCTTTGTAACCTTTCTCGAATAGTGCTCGCCACACATCGGGCGATTATCAAATTTCACTGCGCGCCCCTATTAAACGTTTTTAAATGACGATGTGATTGAAAATCTTTAATTTTTTTATTGCTATGCCTTTAATGAACTATGAAGATTATGTAGTTAAAACTTGATACAGACTGATTCATTAGTTTTCTTGGTTAGTGATCACAAACGAAAAATGACTTGTTCTTTTAAACATAAAATAGTAAACATAATACATAATAAAACTTATGTATCCCACTGCTTTCAGTTGTGTTTATTGACCTTTATTATAACAGTGACCGAAATTCTGAATTGACTTATATACGAGCATACCCTCATGAATATTGATAAATTTCTTTTTAGGGGAATGTTTTTACTTTTCTAAATAACTTTCTATGCTTGATAAGTGGGTTGATATTTTAGTAGTAGTTGACTACATAAAAAAATATACATAGAGTTTTCCATTAAAGGATTTTTCCCCACCTCTTTTCAAATCATATTTTACCAGTATTTCCAGAATATTCCATTCCTTCGCCATTTATATGATAATCTTTCTGTGAGCCATATTGAACGAGACCGACGGTAGGTGTAAGCCTTGAATAAACGGACTTAAAATAAATACAAATGAATAAATAAATCCGTTCTTCTTATTTATTCATATCTTTCGGAAATATATCAAATAAAGGCTAAACTAACTAGATATAAAATAATGAGAATAGCATGTTTGACTGTATGATATTTCATATGAAGAACATAGTTTGGAATCCAGTCAGGAGAAAGAAAAACAAACACGTCTAAGTTAAAAAACATGGAGTTTTGATCTGGATCGCAGGTCTTCTTCAGGACTGAAAATAACAAATAAACTAAATAAAATTACAAATTAATACCTAACGTTACAATAACATAATGAAGTATGACATAGTCATCATGATCTAGTTGAATGATATAGTTTTTAGTTATTATACTGTAATAACAAAATAATTATTTCTTTGAGATAAAAAGTTACATTCAATTTATATGATAAAAAGTATAAATATGTTATTATCTAATTGTATTGATATTAATTTTTTTTTAGCCCTAAATAGTATTTGAAAGGCAGGTTGAAACGTTGGAACATCATAAAAATAATTTTAACTTGGACGTATTTTTTTTTATTTTCCTGATGGCATTTTGAATTATCTTTTTTTATCTCTACTATTATATAGACATACTATTATATAGATTATTATATTATATACTATTGTCGTTTATAAACGTTTTTTGGTTGTGATCACTAACCGCGAAAACTACTAAACCTATCTGTACCAAATTTTAACTACACCATCTTCTTAGTTTAACGGCTTTTAAAAGAAATGGAAGAATTTCAAAATTCACTAAAACAAATCAATGACCAATACAAAGATATAAAACAAAGGCTGACCAAAATTGAAAATAAGCCCAAACCGGGGCGTAAATCCAAGGGGAAATAATGGCTAACCTTATTATAGCTGCTTGGAACGCCAATGGGCTGTCAAAAAATAAAAACGAACTTGAGGTATTCTTGGGAATAAATAACATTGATATATGCCTTATATCAGAAACGCATTGTACAAATGAAAGTTTCTTCAAGTTCAGAAAATACAGATTTTATCATGCAATACACCCAAGTAACTCAGCAAGGGGAGGAAGTGGGGTGTTAATTAAAGAAAATATCAACCATTATGAAAATATTAAGATAGAAAGAGAAGAAGTACAGACAGCAGCAATTACCGTTAAGACAAAGAGCTATCCGTTGACTGTTGCCAGTATCTATTGTCCTCCGCGGTATACCTTAAAGAAAGAGCAGTACATAAATCTCTTTAGTCAGCTTGGTAACAGATTTGTCATTGGTGGTGATTTTAATGCTAAAAACAACCAGTGGGGATCACGCCTTACTACTACCAAAGGTAGAGAACTATCCAATGCAATGCAGGAACTCGGTTGTCATCCTCTATCGACTGGTAAGCCGACATATTGGCCAACTGATTCAAATAGAATACCAGACCTAATAGATTTCTTTGTTATAAAAAACATTTCAACCAATTACGTTACAATAGAAGAAAGTTTGGAACTAAGCTCCGACCACACCCCGATTATTCTCACCCTCAGTGAAAAGATTATTAAAAATATACCAAATCCATCTCTGAGCAATAAAAGAACTGACTGGGAAAGCTTTAAGATTGACCTGGCTAGAAAAATTGACCTCAAATCTTCACTTTCATCGAAAGAAAAAATCGATGATGAAGTTAATAAGCTTGTTACTGATATACAGCAATCAGCATGGAAAAACACGCCAGTAATAAAGAGGAAACTTAATGGAAACTGTTACCCGCTAGAAATAGTTAAACTTATCCGAGAAAAAAGGAAAGCAAGGAAAAAAAAAATGGCAAAAGTCTCGTATGCCAAAAGCAAAAAACTGAATGGAATAGATTAGCAGCTAAGCTTCGGAAGGCAATCCAAGAAATAAAAAATGAAACATTCAACAACTTCTTGAGAGAACTGACGAATGATAATAGCACTGAGTATTCACTCTGGAAGGCAACTAAGACTTATAAGAGACCAATGTTACAGGCTGCACCATTGAAGGATACCAATAACATATGGGTTAAAGATAATCAAAGCAAAGCTCAAGTCTTCGCTCGCTACCTTAAGGAAATTTTTTCTCCGCATAATTGTGAAGTGGAACTTTCCGATGAAGCACCATTTGCAGAAATGAATATTAAAATTCCACCAGTCACCATCAAAGAAATAAAAAATAATATTAAACAAGAAATCACTACCAAGAAAGCGCCCGGGTATGATCTCATTACAGGAGAAATATTAAAAGCTCTTCCACGAAAGGCTATAATTAAAATAACGACAATAATAAATGCGGCATTCCGACTTAGCTACGTTCCGCAGATGTGGAAGATTGCAGAAGTCATCATGATCCAAAAACCAGGAAAGCCACCTCAAGAGGTAACCTCGTACCGCCCCATATCGTTATTACCGGTTTTGTCAAAACTATTCGAGAAATTGTTCCTCAAGAGATTAATGCCCCTCATCGAAGAAAGAAAATTGATACCTGATCATCAGTTCGGCTTTCGGAAGAAACATTCAACTATCGATCAAGTACATAGAATTATAAATCAAATTGAGAAAGCACTTGAAGAAGGAAAAGTCTGCTCAGCTGTCTTTTTGGACGTAACACAGGCATTTGACAAAGTTTGGCATCAAGGGCTACTCAATAAGCTTAATAAAATTCTCCCCGGACAATATGTTCTACTCTTGAAGTCCTACCTATCTGATAGGTACTTCAGAGTAAGGCAAGAAGATGCATATTCTGGGCTCTATGAAATAAGTGCCGGTGTTCCGCAGGGAAGTGTACTAGGTCCCATACTCTTTCTGCTCTATACCGCCGATATCCCAGAAGTTGAAGAAGGCGTCATGGCCACCTTCGCCGATGACACAGCTGTTCTTTCCATCGGAAATGACAATCAGGAAACCACAAGAAAATTAATCACAACAATAGCCAATATACAAAGATGGACCTCAAAATGGAAAATTAAACTAAATGAAACAAAATCCGTACATGTTGATTTTACTAACAAAAAAATCAACTATCAACCCATAACCATAAATAATAAAGTGATCCCGTATTCAAACCAGGCTAAATATCTCGGGATGACACTGGACGCAAAACTCCGCTGGAAAGAACACGTTAAAAAAAAAACTAATACAACTCAATTTGAGTTATCAAAAGTTGTATTGGCTCCTAGGCAGACAATCCAAACTGTCAGTAAACAATAAAATACTAATATATAACCAGGTCTTGAAGCCAATCTGGACATATGGAATCCAGCTGTGGGGATGCACGAGGGACTCCAACAGAAAAATAATCCAAAGATTTCAAAATAAAGTGCTAAGGGGCATCGTAAATGCACCTTGGTACATTAGGAACGATGATCTTCACAGAGACCTTCGCATGCCAACCGTGGAGGAGGTAATCCAAAAATACGGCCAGTCGCATCAGGATCGCCTGCGAGACCACGTCAACACCGAGGCCGCCCATCTCCTGGACTTCGATGGACTAGTGAGGAGGCTAAAGAGAAGGAAGCCCCATGACCTAATATAGGGTCTTGTGCTTTACATTCAAAGTTGTTTGTTTGTTTGTTGAATTTTGATAGGGCATAAAACTGCAGTGGTCATCAACGCCCTTTGGTTTGTATCTCGTTATATTTCAGCAAGCATCTTGCTGAGAGCTAGAAATTTGAGCACCTTGTTGATGTCCTCTTCGTTATCTCTCAGGGCTTTTGGTAACTCTGGGGGCACTCCCAGCTGCTGCAACAACGCCTTGTATCGGAGGCATTCCTCGAAAATATGCTTTATTGAGAGAGTAGTGTTGCAAGTATGGCACTGTGGTGGTGACTCCTTCCTGAAGAGGTAGGAATGTGTCAATCGGCTATGTCCTATCCTCAGGCGTGTAATAACTACTTCTTCTCGACGTTTGCTTCTGTTGGATGTTGTCCATGGCATAACCGATTTTTTTATATTTTTCATTTTATTTGTTGGGCTCTCGTTCCACATCGATTGCCATCTCTTGGTCACTTCTTCTTTTAGTGGCCGCGCAAGTTCTGAAGGTGTCAGAATAGCTGTACCTCTCCCTGGGAGAGATAACGCCTCGCCGGCAGCTCTGTCAGCCATCTCGTTTCCAGTGATGCCAATATGTCCTGGAACCCAGATGAAGTGGATCGTCTTTCCGATTTCCTGAAGCATTTTTAAGTATTCTTGTACGCGTTGAATACCTGGATGGGTTGCATACATATTATTAATGCCTTGTAGTGCACTGAGTGAATCTGATATTACTGCAATATCATTTATATCCGCATCAGTATTTGTCATAGTGTAATAGAGAGCGGAAGAAATAGCGGTTAGTTCTGCTGTATAACTATTGCAAAGAGGGTGGAGTTTCTTTTTGTGGGTTGCATCTGCTGTAATGAAGGCGGAACCTGTTGAGGTTTCAGATTTCGCTCCGTCCGTGTATATGGCCACGTGGTTCGGAAGTGATCGGAGTAATTTTTGAAATTTGTTTTTGTATTCTGATGCGGTGGTGTTTTTTTTTTATGAAGGCTTGATAGGGTTAGGTGTAGTTTCGGGGGTTGAATGGTCCAAGGTGGTATGTTTATATCTGGTATGCTCACTGTTATTTTTTTTTTCAATTCATTAATGACAAATGAAAATCGTTCTGCTAGGGGTAGTGTTGGGTTATGTTTTTTTCCTCAAATTTTCTTTTATATTTAGGCTGAAAGAGGTATTTGTAGGTTGGATGTGACTGCTGTAAATATATACGGGAGATATAGTTTACTGCTAATGTTTGCCTCCTGAATAATAAGGGTGGTAGTCCTGATTCAGCACATAAACTTAGTGTGGGGCTTGTTCTAAAGGCTCCTGTAGCAATGCGGATCCCAGCATTGTGAACTGTATCAAGCCTGGAGAGATGTTGGAAGCGGGCCGAGCCATACACAAAACTCCCATAATCTAGCTTGGAGCGAATTAATGCCTTGTAAATCCTCAGCATCGACCATCTGTCCGAACCCCAAGACGTGTTGCTAAGAACTCTCAAAAGTTTTATTTTTGACAGGCATTTCTCTTTTAGAGTGCTAATATGCTGGCTCCAAGTGAGTTTCTTATCAAAAATAAGACCTAAAAATCTGCAGCTATCAACATATGGTAGAGGCATCCCTCCTAGACTGAGCTCCGGGGATACGAGGGTTCTTCGTTTCCTGCTGAAGTGTATGCATTTGCTTTTCTCTGGTGAGAATTTGACTCCTGATAGCTGTGACCAAGTATGTAGTCCATTTATTGCTTCTTGTAAAACCCTTTTTAAAGCGTTTAAATCGCTAGACCGGCTGATAATTGCCATGTCATCGACATAGAGCATCACTCTTATCCCTCTAGGTAAACTCGTTGCCAGATCGTTTATTGCCAGGGCAAAGAGTGTCGTGCTCAGAACACACCCCTGTGGTACTCCATTGTTTTGCTCGAATGTTTGAGAAATGGTGTTGCCAGTTCGAACTCTAAATTTGCGATTTGATAGAAAGTTTGTGTGATATATTTTAGAATATAGCCAGTAAAGCCAATGTTATATAGTTTTTGAATTATTGTCTGTCTATTGATACAGTCGAATGCTTTGACCATATCGAAGAATATCCCAATGGCCTGTTGGTTATTGACAAAAGCGTACTGGATCTCTGCTTCTAATTGTACAAGGTTGTCAATAGTTGATCTTCCTCTGCGGAAGCCACATTGGAAGTTCTGGAAGATGGCATTTCGTTCTAAGATCCACTTTAGCCTTTTATTCACCATCCGTTCCATTATTTTGCACAGGCAACTGGTCAGAAAGATTGGACGGTAACTGCAAGCTAGTCTTTTATCTTTACCTGTTTTCGGGATGGGAATAATTTCCGCTTGTTGCCAGATTTTCGGGAATTCTCCTTTCTGCCATATATAATTATAGTAGCTCAGAAGCCAGATAATACCACTACGCGGAAGATGTTGGATCATGGCATAGTGGATATCATCTGGGCCCGGTGAAGATCCTTTGAGGCTTCCCAAAATCGACTCTAGCTCCCATATGGAGAATGGGCGGTTGTAGTCCCTTTCAAAAGCTTCAGTTGGATCACTAGTGGAATCTTCATCGATGTTTGCCAGTTCTATGGAGGTTGTAGGTGTGGGTGTTGGGTTAAATATTTCCGAGTAGTGTTCAGCGAACGCTCGGGCGACTATTGCGGGGTTGTTGGTCAATTTCCCTTCGTATAGTAATGTGTAGCTGGTACCAGAATAATTTTTATATATTTTTCTTATTTTATTCCATACCTGGTTAGTAGGGGTGGAAGAGTTTATGGTTTCGACATATTGTTTCCAGGATTGTGCTTTAGTATTATTTATTGTTCTTCGACATAGGGCTCTTTGTTTTTTATATTCAATAAAATTGATTTGATTGGGTTGTTTTTGGAACTTTTTTAGTGCTTTTCTGCGGTTTTGAATGGTTATTTTACACTCTTCGTTGAACCAGGGCACGGAGGGTCTCTTGGAAGAACCCTTAGTTCTAGGGATGGCTGGTTCTGCTGCGTTCAGTATAGCGTCCGTGATAAGCTGGCATCCTTCTTCAATAGTGAGGGCAGATGGTGGCATTTTGGGTGCGTTGAAATAAGTCGAAAAGAGAGACCAGTCTGCCTTGTCTATGACCCATCGGGGTTTTCGATTTGTTTTATGTTGGCTATTATAAAATTTTAGACGAATGGGGTAATGGTCGCTACCATAGAGATCCGGCAGTACCATCCAGTCAATAATATTAAATAACGATCCACTACAGATGGAGAGGTCGAGAGAAGAGTAGGTGCCATAGGTGGAACTTAAGAAGGTTGCTTCACCGGTGTTTAATATTAGTAAGTTCGACTCCTCTAAGAAATTTTCTATAATTCTTCCTCTATTGTTGTGGCTTGAAGAGCCCCACATAGGGCTATGTCCGTTGAAGTCTCCGACAAGTAGTATAGGCTGTGGAAGTTGATTATATATATGACTGAGGTCTTGTGGTTGTATCAGAGGGTCTTGTGGCAAATAAATATTGCAGAGGGTGAATGAAATTCCGAGGTGTATAGTAATTGCGACTGTTTGAAGTGTTGAGTTTATGTTTATTCGTTGGGAATATACGGAATCATGTACGGCTATGAGTACGCCTCTAGAGGCATGATCATTTGGTCCATCGGTTCTGTAGATGTTAAAGTTTTTTAATGTAAATTTGTCTCCGGCTTTAAGGTGAGTTTCCTGAATGCAAATACATAACGGGTTTTCGTCCTGAATCAATATTTTTAAATCATTAAAATGTGTTTTTAATCCATTGCAGTTCCATTGTATAAGGGCCATTGTTAATATTAGGTGTTGGGTATAGTAGCGGAGACCAGTTATTATTAATAACATTTATTTTTACTGATAAATAAACAGTGATAAAATGAACGTAAATAATATCTTCAAAGGGTTGTCGACCTAATGATATATATATATATATAAATATATACATATTTATTTATTAGAGATAAGACAATTAACATAATATTTATGTGGATATCGTTATGTATTACGATTTCTTCTATTTTGTTTTTTATTTCCTTTGACTTTTATAAAGCCCCCCTCATCAACAGGCCGGTCTATGTCAATAGGTCCGGCCGTGTCGCCTAAAGAGGAGTTAGCCTGTGAAGATACACCAGGCTCGTAGGAAGGAGAGGTGCTCGCTTCGGCTGTACAATGATTGACAACCGGGGGGAGGGGGAGGGGGGGAGCGGGAGTAGGGAGGGGAGGTGGTGGGGGGAGGGAAGAAATGCCCGCTGGGCTCTTCTCAGCTGTTATCAACTGCTCTCTCATTGCCCAGGTTGGCTTAGTTATTGTCGTATTTGATACTGTACTTTTAACTAATTCATTTGATTTATTTTCTCCAAAAATGAAAGGTAAATCGACTTGTGTGCCGATTTCCTTTTTTTCTATTATATTTAATTTTTCCTTTACCACTTGGGCAAAGGTTTTATTACCGGAGTTAGGGTACAACTCTTTATATATTTTCTTCGCCTCCTGTAGCGATATTTTTTTATTGATTTGTATCGATTTAATTTCTCGGTGAATTTGGAAAGTTTGGCATGATCTATCTAGGGCATTATGTGAGCCACCACAATTAATACATTTGGGAGGTAAGGTACATTTTAAGTTACCGTCGGTATGTTTGGTTTTTCCGCACTGAATACAAATTGCCTCTTTTTTACATTGTGTTGTGGGATGATAGAAACCCAAACAATTAAAGCATCGGGGGGGATTAGGTATATAAGCCTGTACAGGTACGGTCTGATACCCTACTCTAATTGTTTTTGGGGGCAATGGGCGTCGGAAATGTTATGATGTAGTTATGTGTCAGAATTTCATTGCCATTTTTCTTGATTTTTATACGGACAATGTCTGTAATAACTTCCCTTAGTTCATCTTTTATTTCTTCAATCTCGAGGTACTGGAAATCAAAAAATTTTATTACACCTTTGCTATAGTTAAGTGTTTGGTGTGGTTGTACGGTAACTGGGAATTGTCCACCAAATTCTTTACATTTTAATAAAATTTCTGACTGTTTTCCCTTAAATGTTTCGACAAGTAGTGACCGGTCTCTGAGTTTTTTTATATTTTTTACTTCTCCCACAAGGCCAGTTATAACTTTATTAATGAAGAAAGGAGAAACTTTTAAAAAACCTTCTTCATTTTCTCTTTTTACAATTAGGAATGTGGGGGTTATATTTTTTGTTTCATTTAAGGATATTCTATCCGGTGGGTCTTTTATACGTCCACGAGGGCGTTTTCTGTTAGGAATCGGGCTAGGAGGGTCGTCTGTATCCATCGGTTTTAAGTCAGTACAATTTAAAGGTACGAAAATATATATAGAGAGTATTATTAAAAAATATTATAAGGAAAATCTGTATAGTCTCTTATCTGACTTAGTCTTCAGGAGCACAAGATCCTTCAGCCTTGCAGTCTAGATAAACAGTGAATGAGCTTGAAGTCTTGTACACAGTTTTATTTACGAAAAAAAGAAAAAATCCAATAATATTCACAATTTACACTAAATATAACCTAACCTAGGTACGCACTATATGATACCATATCACCATATGACATTCAAAGTTATTGACATTTGAAGATTTTTAATTTTGAAAAATAAAACTATATCTTGTGTATATATGTTTTAATAGTGTATTTTTGTAATTATTGTTAGAAAAAAAATTGCTAATAAGCTCGTAAAGAGCTTGATTGTAATATAAATAAATAAATTAAAAAAAAAAAAAAAAAAAAAAAAAAAAAAAATTTCTTTGAGATAAAAAGTTACATTCAATTTATATGATAAAAAGTATAAATATGTTATTATCTAATTGTATTGATATTAATTTTTTTTTAGCCCTAAATAGTATTTGAAAGGCAGGTTGAAACGTTGGAACATCATAAAAATAATTTTAACTTGGACGTATTTTTTTTATTTTCCTGATGGCATTCTGAATTATCTTTTTTTATCTCTACTATTATATAGACATACTATTATATAGATTATTATATTATATACTATTGTCGTTTATAAACGTTTTTTGGTTGTGATCACTAACCGCGAAAACTACTAAACCTATCTGTACCAAATTTTAACTACACCATCTTCTTAGTTCTAGGTGGTTAACAATAATAAAAGCTACTTTTTTGTAATTAATTTATTGAACAATTTTTATTATAATGCAAAATAAAGTTTGATATTTGACCGACAGGTGGCGAGCATCATTCGAGAGAGGTTACAAAGGTATATATAAGGCTAGAAATTTATGATGGAATTTACATATTTTCAATTAAATTTGTTATTAAAGAAGCTATAAATATGTAGTGAGGCATGTGGATAGCAGTGAAGTTTGAAAGTTACCCGATATGTGGTTATCAACATTCTACAAAACTACTGAACCAATTTGTACCGAATTTTAACTACCTCATTTTCATAGTTCTAGGAATGTTTAGCAATAATAAAAATTTAAGTGCCAGAAACGAGGTTTTACAAACTTACATATAGGTACCTTTATAGTTAGAAATAAAATTTCAACCAGATGAAATCAATAAAAATTTTTCTGTTGAATCAAAATTATTACCAAATTCTTCTTATTTCTTAATATTCTCTGTCCATCTGTATTACGAACTCATATACTAAAATTAAAAATTAAATATAAAATTATGCTTCTGTGTAATTTCCCATTTGCCTAATCTGTGCAATTTTTGCCATTTATAAATAAACAATTATAAAATAAATATTGCCCTACTTTATTAAATTTTTTCAACTCATTTCCTAACATATCAAACTTTTATTTTATTTTTTTATTCTTGATACGTTAACATAAATATATAGATTATAGATTTATATTTATTTGTTACAAATATCATAAATTCTTTCATTCTTCATAATTAGGAAAAATATTTTTCTAAAGATGTAACATGTGTAACAACTCCTGATATTTATAACTATTTTCCGTTGAAGATGGTGCAGACAAAGTAGACTGGATTTTGCTTTTATTGTGATTGATTGCAACCAGTTCTCTACATAAGTGAATGGACAGAGTATGGTATGCTGCCAATTGAACAAACATTTGCACGGAACAGATAATGTCTATGGGGTTGCATACCGCAGTACCTTCGGTGGTACAAATGAAAAGCTCGTCGGGTAATACGCAGGCAATGAATTAAAAAAGAAATATGTCCAGGAAAAAAAATATGTAAATTCTGTTTTAATTGGTTTTTGTATTTAATTGATTTTCATGTTGAATCCGAATTGAAATTTTTCCTTCTTGAAAAATTTGGTTTTTCTGAATTGAATATTCAGATTTTTCCGTTGTTCTTTTACATATGAAAAAGTATATAATAACTTCAACGCTCGGCATATAGCTCATATTAATACAAAAAAAAAAAAAAAAAAAAAAAAAAAAAAAACTTACGAGAAATAATTTGTATCATTTTTAATGTAGTTTTGTTGTTCATACCAGATGTAAAAGACAAGAAACTTTTACTAGAAAAGCGTTCAAATCTCCTAATTAATACTTATTCACATAGATTTATTTACAAGGCAGCAAAGACCCATTCGGACATTAGGAGTTAAGCTTTGGGGTTCTACTACTTACTGTTCCAATTCTCCTGATATCCAATTCTTACAATCCGAAATCCTGCGCAAAATGCTTAATGTTCCTTATTATGTCAAAAAAAAACTTATCCAAGAGGATGTTCCATATGTTGCTAATTTGGGCCAAACCAGATACCTATTCTTTCATAGTAAACTCCATAACCACACGAATCCACTAGTCTCTCAACTTAACTCACTCAATTCCCGATATTCCTCCAAAACGTCTGAAAAAAATATGGCCAAGAAGTGCTCTTAGTGAATATTTATTTACATGTTATTGACATGTCATCGTAATCATTTTCCTCAAATTTAAATGGTGTATATTAAAACTTATGCAGTTTTAAATATCAATAAATGGTTTAAAAAAAGAAATAAAGAGTTTTTACATTTTTGTGAAGACAAAAAAAACAACTGGATATGTTAAGGTTTTTGAGGTTTCAGTCAATAAATAAAAACAACTATTTTGGCGACGTTTCGAGACTATATTGTTTTCATAATCATGCCAATGTTACTGGTGGATATGGTATCGACTGTCGTTTTTTTTTTTTTTTTTTCTCGTAACGTTCTATTTTTACGAGGGCCAAAGTTGAAATATTTATTAAGCCTCCTAAAAAACATAAAAATCAATTGAAAAAATTCTGTCTCTCTCTCTCTCTCTCACACTCTCTCACAGTCTCGAAACGTCGCCAAAATAGTTGTTTTTATTTATTGACTGAAACCTCAAAAACCTTAACATATCCAGTTGTTTTTTTGTCTTCACAAAAAATGTAAAAACTCTTTATTTCTTTTTTTAAACCATTTATTGATATTTAAAACTGCATAAGTTTTAATATACACCATTTAAATTTGAGGAAAATGATTACGATGACATGTCAATAACATGTAAATAAATATTCACTAAGAGCACTTCTTGGCCATATTTTTTTCAGACGTTTTGGAGGAATATCGGGAATTGAGTGAGTTAAGTTGAGAGACTAGTGGATTCGTGTGGTTATGGAGTTTACTATGAAAGAATAGGTATCTGGTTTGGCCCAAATTAGCAACATATGGAACATCCTCTTGGATAAGTTTTTTTTTGACATAATAAGGAACATTAAGCATTTTGCGCAGGATTTCGGATTGTAAGAATTGGATATGAGGAGAATTGGAACAGTAAGTAGTAGAACCCCAAAGCTTAACTCCTAATGTCCGAATGGGTCTTTACTGCCTTGTAAATAAATCTATGTGAATAAGTATTAATTAGGAGATTTGAACGCTTTTCTAGTAAAAGTTTCTTGTCTTTTACATCTGGTATGAACAACAAAACTACATTAAAAATGATACAAATTATTTCTCGTAAGTTTTTTTTTTTTTTTTTTTTTTTTTTTTTTTGTATTAATATGAGCTATATGCCGAGCGTTGAAGTTATTATATACTTTTTCATATGTAAAAGAACAACGGAAAAATCTGAATATTCAATTCAGAAAAACCAAATTTTTCAAGAAGGAAAAATTTCAATTCGGATTCAACATGAAAATCAATTAAATACAAAAACCAATTAAAACAGAATTTACATATTTTTTTTCCTGGACATATTTCTTTTTTAATTCATTGCCTGCGTATTACCCGACGAGCTTTTCATTTGTACCACCGAAGGTACTGCGGTATGCAACCCCATAGACATTATCTGTTCCGTGCAAATGTTTGTTCAATTGGCAGCATACCATACTCTGTCCATTCACTTATGTAGAGAACTGGTTGCAATCAATCACAATAAAAGCAAAATCCAGTCTACTTTGTCTGCACCATCTTCAACGGAAAATAGTTATAAATATCAGGAGTTGTTACACATGTTACATCTTTAGAAAAATATTTTTCCTAATTATGAAGAATGAAAGAATTTATGATATTTGTAACAAATAAATATAAATCTATAATCTATATATTTATGTTAACGTATCAAGAATAAAAAATAAAATAAAAGTTTGATATGTTAGGAAATGAGTTGAAAAAATTTAATAAAGTAGGGCAATATTTATTTTATAATTGTTTATTTATAAATGGCAAAAATTGCACAGATTAGGCAAATGGGAAATTACACAGAAGCATAATTTTATATTTAATTTTTAATTTTAGTATATGAGTTCGTAATACAGATGGACAGAGAATATTAAGAAATAAGAAGAATTTGGTAATAATTTTGATTCAACAGAAAAATTTTTATTGATTTCATCTGGTTGAAATTTTATTTCTAACTATAAAAAATTATTTCTAACTATAAAAAATATATATATATATATATATATATATATATATATATATATATATATATATATATATATATATATAATCCAAGGCCTTCATGGGTTGTAAGTGGTACAGGTTTTATATATATATACATATAACTTTTTTTCGATTCAGCCATTATTTTTTTTTAGCCTAGTGCCTGGACTAAGTCTGGATTACCTCGGTTGGTCAGAGCTTTTATATTCTTGGTATTTCCTATATTTATTTTTTATTTCCCTGATATTTTGTACTGTCTTATGTATTTCTGAGGGAATTGTAATTTTCCTAATAGAAATCCTTGACGTCCACCAGCAGCAGAGAACTTCAACTGATGAAAACTTACGAATCATTTTATATAGAGTTGCATATCGAAATTTTCGATTTAAAGAACTTGAGAAATCTCTGAGTCAATGAAATGGTTTCCTTAGATACAATAAGGCTTCTAGCGAAAATTTGATTGTTTTACATTTTATGCCAAGATTCCAAGTATAAATAGTATTTTTTTACCCGAAAACATTTTAAAATCAATATAGCTCCTAACGACAAATTTTATATAACAGAAATATTCTCCATTAAATTTCTGATAAAAGAGAGAACTATCATCAAATTTTCGATTCGAGCAACACCAATAGATATGGAGCGAGTCAAAATTTATATGTTTGAGGGTGATAAAAACGTTTCACTAGAAAAATATTGACTCCAGAAGAAAGACATATCCATTTTAAAATGTAAATAAATTATTTTATCATAAATATTGAATTATATATTTTAAAATTTCTATATGTGTTATATCCCATATATTTGTTTTTTATTTCAATTACATATTTTTGTTTATTTAATTATAAAAAAATCATTCCTCCGAACATAAGGGCAATAATGTTAGAAATTTGCCTTAAAACATCAGTTTTTACTTGTATTTGTTTCTTTTTTAACACGCATATAAACCTTTTAAGATAAGATATAAATAACTATAAATTTATAAATGCATTTCTTTTATAATGCCTCTCTTTAAATATTACAGGAAAATATTACACCTTTAAGAAAGAAAACGACGCAATAAATTCGGATACTTATACGGGGAATTCGTAATAAACAAGACTACTGAAACAGCTAAGGCCTTATAAAGGTAAATACAATAGAGGAAGGGCCCTGATATGCCTGAGTCAAAGGTTCTTAAATCCTTCAACAATTGATGCCCTTTGTATTATCAGTTTATATCCAACGTATTAAAGAGATAATTCCAATTTTTCCGGCATTTGCTGACGAACATTAGAAGTTATATCAGTTTTGAGGTAAGATTTAATGTAATGGTTACTTGCTTTCAGACCTTATTTTTATATCAGCGGTAGGAAAATAAATATTTTTGTTGAGTTATGAGTCCCTTATTTAAAATTATCATTTCGAAACCATTTGAATTAATAAGGAAAGTTTTTCCTCGCACTGTTACTTATTATTAAATGCCGATTATCTATATCTATACTATTATATAAAAGGACAAGCCATTTTTCGTTTGTGATCAATAACTGCGAAAACTATTAAACAAATTTTAACTACGTCGACTTCATGGTTCAAGGAAGGTTAAAGTTACACATTTTCTATTAAACTGTTGCTAAAAAGCGATAAATATTTGGTGCGAAGTGAAGTTTGAAAATTAACCGATATGTGGCGAGTGCCATTTAAGGGTGGTTATAAAGGTATTGTGTTATATAAAGCTAGAATAAAAATAATAATAAAATTTTCTTAATTCAAATAAATTGTTATCAAATAAACTATGAATATTTGGTATAACGTGTTGATCCCAGGGTTGTTTAATAATCGAACGATATGTGTCTAACGCTATTCTGCAACAGTTTGTACTGGTAAAACTATTAAAGCAATCTGTGCCAGATTTTAACTACATTATCTTCATAGTTCTAGGAAGGTTTAAAATAGTATAATTTACTATAATAATAATAGTAAATTATTATTATAGCCACTAGAGTGGCTGGCTGAGGCTTGCCAGCCTGTCATTAACTTTTATAGTTAGAAATTAAAATCCAACCAGATGAAATCGATAAAATTATTTCTGCAGCATTAATAATTATTGCCTTACCAATTAGTAACTTTTTTATTTTGTGTGTAAAAAAATGGTTGGCCTAACCTTAGTTTTTGCTGGAGGTTTTTAGAAGACTGAAATTTCAATGATTTGAAATTTATTCTGATGTTTTAGGTTTATTAAATAAATCGAACCATTGGTTGTGTGAAGGAGCAGTAATTTTACCTATAAATACAATGGCAAAGAAAATAAAAAACATTATTATTGAATAAGTAAATTGTGACAGCCTAGAATATCTCTATTGATAGGGTTGTAAGCACTGATAACGCAGTCCATTATCCGACAGTTTCTTTCTAAAAAGTCTCTGTCCATCTGAATTACCAACTTCAATAATTGAATATCCAATTAAGGTTTTACGTAATTTTGAACCACCTAATCATTGAAATAGTACCAGGTTAAAAATTACAGCATTGCGTGAAAATATCTAGAAATATTGTGCGAAAATAATTCTCATCTGTATGGATACAGCACAAGATTATTATCTTAAAAAAATAAAGCTTCAATTATTATTTAAACCTATCGATTACCTAATCACCTCAATTATCTATACATTAATTAATTAAATTACCTATTAAACCTATATGTGCTTTACCTATATTAGCGGGCAAAGTCGCGGCTGGGGATGCTAGTATATAAAAGGAGAAGCTATTTTTCGCTTGTGATCACTAACTCCGAAAACTGCTAAACCAATCTGTGCTAAATTTTAACCACATTATCTTTATAGTTCTAGGAAGGTTTAGCAATAATAAAATCTACTTATTTTCTATTAGTTTGTGATTAAAAAGGTGATATTATTTTTAAATTGTTAATAAAATATACAAATATTTGTTATAGGATGGGTGGCTGAATAGAGATTCGATACACTGCCATATACTTTTATGGTTATAAATTAAAATACAACTAGATGAAACAAATAAAAATTATTACCAAATCAAAATGTCGATCCTTTGCTTTTTGATATTGTTTGTAAAAATATTATTCATAGCCCTTTTGTTGTAAGCACTAATGATGCTGCCCATATGGGTTACTAACTCAAATTTTGAATGTTAAAATTGGATGTATAATTATACTTTTACGTAATTTTAAAATAACAGAATTTTTAAACAGATTGAAAATATCATCGAAGAAATAATGCTTAATTTCATACTTCAATATTAGATTCTTATCGATAAACAAATAAAACTTCAAGTGTTTGTTAAAATTAATTAACATCTTTTATGCTAGTAATATATAAGTTGAACGTACATTCAGAGTAAAAATGATCTGTAAACCTGCTATAAATATAATAAATGACAAATATTAGCGTTATTTGATTGGATTTATTTCAAAACAATAAGACCATTTAATGTATCCTTAAATATTTTCATCAATAAATATATTTTTGCAAAAGTATTCTTACACTTACAATTAATAAAATTAGTATTTAATAATTAAATTCGATAACGAAAGCGATATTAAAGTGGGGCCACCTATAGCTTTTAATATGCGAATCATTTTTCAAATAAAATGGCAATTTGCTGTCCCAGCACTTTGAATGCCTGTAAAAAAAAAAAAAAAAAAAAAAAATTTTGATGAAGATAAAAAAAAATTGTAAGGATTGGATACAAGAAAAATCGGAAGGTTTATTGTAGCCCCGAAGTTTAACTCCGGATGTCCAAACGGGTCTGATTATTAAATATTTTGTAATTTATTGGAATTTTCTTATTACATATATAGTGAATGTTGGAGTATTCGACAACGACGAGCTGTTTCTTGTCCTAAGTCTGACATGTGGATCCCAATAAGTCGTTTGTCTAAATTGAGTCCTAGATACCGGATCTGTTCAATATTAAAAAATTAGAAAATTAAATTGTATATTTTCGTTAAGTGCAACCATAAAATAATTGTGGTTTACCGGTAATGTTTTTATGAACTGAACTAACAAAAAAAAAAAAAAAAAAAAAAAAAAAGATCTGTGCCTATTATTAAAGTCGAAAAAAATTGGAAAGCTGATATTTTGAAAAAAAAAAAACAAAAAACAAAACAAAAACAAGATAGAAACATTGATGTTTGGCCTAAAGAATGGTTTAGGAGAAAATATTGATTCATCGTTCTTTACTTCACTATTAATGCAGTATCTGACAAGAATCTTTATTCATGCGCTGATCATCAAAACTACAGCTTTTAAATTTCTAAAGGGTTATTAATCCGGAACGGCGTTTAGAGCAACCAACGCCTAGATTTATAAATATGATGTATTAACTTACTCATCCTTCTCTCTATTATGCACACTCCTACAAAGGACAAATCTTTTGAATACGTTAGTGTCATCATGGGGAGCATTCACTGTACATAAAGTATTGGCACACCCACATTTTTTATAATTACTTAGTAGTATAAAGGTTAATTGTTTGTTGCTCAATTTGATTAAAAAGTAACACACAACTTTTAATTTTTGGTGGAAATTGGCTGAGCTAAATGAAAACAAACTAATTTAAACTTTTTTTTATAAAATACAAGGGTCAAAAAAATATTGACACAGCAGACATATTTATTTTGATAAATGTTATATTAAATTTTATGTACATCTTAATATTTTGTTACCCTACCACTTGCAACCATTATGACCCGAAGTCTTCCTACTATTATAGGAATAACTTGGTGCCTAAGTTCAGATGGAATTTTATCGCATTTTTGTTGTAAAACAGTTTTAAGCTGTGATTTAGGAGATTTTTATATTTGCGGCCTTAATAATACATAAGTGATCTATGGGATTTAAATTTGGGGACTGGGGAGGAGTTGTGATTGATCTCCGAACATTATAAAGCAACCACTCCTCTGTTTTTCAGCGGGATGCTTCGGGTCGTTATTTCGCAGGAAGATATGTGTGTCACTGTTCACCATCTTTTCAGCACTGCTGTCCAATTTATAGCACAAAATGCTAACATATTTATCTCCATTCATAATAGCTTCAATGAAGTTCAAGTTTCCCACTGCGTTTCACGACAAGCAATGCTAAACTTAAATGCTCCTAACTCCATGCTAATGGCCTAACACTGCTCATTTGAAATTCTCTGTTAGGTTTTCTCCATACATATCTATGGCTTTCAGAGCTAAAAACATTGTATTTGCTTTAACATTGTATTTTCTAAAAACTCCAGTGGTCGCTTTATGTCTATTGTGACAAACTCAGGACATTTTTTCGATTGACATCGATTACGAATGGTTTCATTCTTTGAACTCTCCAACAATAATTAAAACTGGATTACGTCCTTTACTGTTCTCAAGATAAAACTAGTGATAGAAGTTGATGCAATCTCTTAAGCTATTTTAGATGCATAAATAGAGAGTGTTTTTGCCATTACATTGTTAACTATTTTTATTTCCTTTTCAGTAAACGTTTGTTGCCTCCCTGAGCGTCGTTTTCTAACAACTGAACCCATCTCATTATTCTTTCTTATGATGTTTCTAAGTGTCCTGAAACTTATATCAAGTCTATACGGAATTTTGCAATAACTAAATCCATGAAAACGAAATTTAATCATACGGTTCCATAATTATACACAATTCGTTTGTGTTTTTTCCTCTTTTTATTAACACTGAACTATTCAAAATATAGTATAAAATAATCGTATAGATTTTGGTTTGTATATATTTTGGACTTAAAGGATTAAAGTAATGTAAGGTAATGCAAATATAGAACTTATTATCTACGTTTATACAATTAAACAATTATATTTCAATAATTTTTTGACCCTTGAAATTCGCATTTTATTTTTTTAATTGCAGTTCGTTAGTTCGTTTTCAATTAGCGCAATCAATGGTAACTAAAAAAAAGTCGTATGCTACTTTTTAAACAAATTAAGTAACCAAAATTAGCCTTTATATTTCTAAGATATTAGAATAAATGTGAGTGTGCCATTACTTTTTGGAGCCACTGTATTTGTAATGGAAAATATCGTTACTGGCCTTGTGATATTAAAAACTTCTGAAAAAAAGATAATTTTTAACGGAATTAACTAAAAAGTTTATGTATTACTGACATGGCTAGTATTTTTTTTTTTTTTTTTTCTATTCGCTCTAAAATATTAAGTGTGTAATTATCTAGCAGCTGTTCCTTGGCAGGTTAATAGTTTGGATGATGTTTCATCCAAGTATTGCTCTGAATAAGGTAGGAGTTATGAAAAATTGTTGTTTATAATTCGGTGCTACTAAAGGTAAGCTGTGGGAATAGTTCTTTTATCCACTTGATTCGTTTTAATATAACAGGGCAACACAATACTTTTAAATGTTACGTGTATTATTAAATTATTTAAACTTATATTTTATAATTTTTTTTTCTGGTCCAATATTTGTCAAAGGGTGTTTAGATATTTCTAAGATTTTTATTCGGATTATAAGTTGTATAAAAGCTTAATCTGGATCATCGGATAAGCCAGAGCTTATGGTCGAATAGCCTGTAATTCTGCGGAATTGAGTATCGACCTAAGTAATAATAGATTCGAGATGGAACTAGAATAAACGGAGGGAGCTATCTCGGATGTCAGCAAGGATAAAATAATTGGAAATATTTTAGGGTTCATGATTGATACGAAACAAAAATAAAAAAAAAAATCGAAAAAATTTTCCCCCCCTTCCTTGCCTTTTCAGGCATACGGGGTGCACATATTCTGGGACCATGTGCGGATATAAGTTTCTTATTGAACTGTTAGTTATCGAGATTTATAAAAGTAGATATTGTTGAAATATCAACTTAGAATTCCCTAATTCTTTATGCTCAAATGCTCAAGAAAATATCAAAATCTAACAACCCATAAAATGTATTTCGTAATTTATTTCGCTTTAAGACTTCCTTCCACATCTAAAAACAAGATCACTTCTGATCTTACTTAATACGACTCTCCATGAAACAACTTTAATTCAGAACTCTTTCCTTGCCCCATCCTCCATCCTCTTGAATTCAGGGCAGCCCCCCCCCCCCCCAATATTAGACATATCCCGCCATCCAAATCTCCCATTTACATACTCCTCTGTATACATTTCATTTACATAAACGTCTGCTAACATAAGATTTATTATTATTTTGTAATTTGACAGTAATATGGGTTATAGTAACTTATCCTGTAATTGCCCTGCAAGCAGTGAGATCCAGGTTTCAGTAGTGTGGGACTATACTATCCACGCAGGCGCAATTCATCACTTGCCACTACACTAACACAAAAAATCAAATGTTGTGTGATCTACAGGCAAGCCACCTACTGGTACACCAGTCACTGTATACCCATTTCTTTTAACGGATAGTAGCTTTACGTGCTAGATATTTTGAGTTTCTCGCATGTGCACCTAATTTGCCTTTTTTGGGAAAGGTGGGGAAAGTGCTTTTTTGGATGTGTTTTAGGGAAAACCAGTTTATTCTTTAAAAAATAAATTCCATTGAATTTGTTTTAAAATATATTCACCCTCGTTCGACTAAAAAAATGTTTTTAAATTGACATATTCAGCTCTAAAGTGAGGGAGTAAAACAGAAAAAAGAAGAAATGGTTTTTCGAAATTATTGAATCCGATGTAGAGATAAAATAGTTGTTGAAACAACAGACAATAATCCTTTTTTTTTTTTTTTTTTTTTTTTTTTTTTTTTTTTTTTTTTTTTTTCGCAAAAGTTTGATTATATTTAAATAAAAATATAAATATAAATTAACCTGCGTTCCTATTCCTTTTTTTAATGATTTTTTATACGAATCCAAGTTGAATTTATTACTTTAAAAAAAAAAAAAAATGAATCGGTCCCTATTTCATTTTTTTCTGTATTAAAATACCAATTTTTTTAAAAAAATTAATAAATAGATTAATTTTTTAATGTTATTCAACAGCAAGTCTTTTTTAGAACATTTATTTTGACCTAAGATAATGAGAATCAATCATTTACAAGCATTCTCTTAGGTCGGAGGGCATTTTTTTTTTTTTCCCACAATGAATAGCTATTTTTATTATTTTATTGTGAAAATTTATTTATATGAAATAAAAAATAATTCTTTGTGTACAGAATATTGTGAAAATTATAGAGAACCTTGTTTCAAAATTATTTTATAGTCCTCAAATTGGTGTAGTTACTCACCTGTGTAAAAACGAGTCCTAGTAATCAATTTTAAATTTTCTTATTTAAAAAATAGTTGTTTTTAAATGTTGCTTGAATTAATCATTTAGGTATTATTTCATTAAAAATAAACTTATTAAAAAATTTAACTTTTTTTTGAAATATAAAATTTGCCATCAGCTGCCTTTATCTTTATGGATAAAAAAAAATAAATAGATTATTGCCAGAACCTTAACTATAATAATCATGACTGATGTCAACAATTTGATTTTGTTTAACCTAAGCTCTGTGGAGAAAAAAAAAAAAAAAAAAAAAAAAAAAAAAAAAAAAAAAATTGGACAATAATTTTTATTACGAAAAAAATAATAAATAATGGTATTTTATCAACAGAAAAATTGTTAAAACATATTTTTTGTCCATAAATCTGTGTAGTTGCTCACCAGTGCAAGAACGGCCCCTTAACGACTAATTTCAAATTACTTATGAAAAAAAAATATATAATAATAAATAATGGTATTTTATCAACAGAAAAATTGTTAAAACATATTTTTTGTCCTTAAATCTGTGTAGTTGCTCACCAGTGCAAGAACGGCCCTTAATGACTAATTTCAAATTACTATTTCGAAAAGTTTCTAACTGAATTAGCAGGACATTATCTAGATAGATATAAACATAAACATAACAGAATTTTGAAATATAATAAACATTAATAACGACTACAATTTGATTTTTTCTATCTTTACTCTTTGTGAAAAAATATTATGTGCGTAACAGCTTGTACTTCCTAGTTTATAAAATATATCCTGATAAAACATCTTCACATACCATTCCACATAAAAAACGTTTTTACCTTGAAACCTTAAACCCTAAAGTAGCTTTTACATGGAGACTCAAACTAATCCGCATAATGAGGAAAATCCTATTACTTCAGAAATTCCATGGCTGTAATGGGGATACGTTGACTGATGGTCTGCTTGAGCTCTTTGTCCTAAGCATTAGTTGGGAACCTCACAATCATTGTAATATATATATATATATATATATATATATATATATATATATATATATATATATATATATAGATATTTCAAATTAATATAGATATGCTCTTCTCAATACAATACAAGATGAATTAAACGATAATTCTATTAGCAGCATTCTGGTGACTGTAATAGTCCGATACATTTTTTTTTCTTTTAACAAATAAAATACTATAAATAGAATTTATAAATATAAAAATGCTATTGGTTAATAGCAATAAACATATTTTCAAGGATGATTCTGTTAGATCTAATATTTTATTTTTGAATTTTGAAAGAATTTGATGAGCAGAGGTACAATATATTCGTGTTCAGTTTGTGTTATCCCAAACTTAAAACAACCCATAAATATGTAAGATTCTTTGTTATAATATATAATAATTAATTTGAGCCAAATATATCATTATTTATGATAATTTTTTTAAAATTCAATAAAGCCAATGAATCTTAAAGACGAATAGATTTTGTTCATGAACTATAAATAAAATTTCGTTGAGTATCCACGAAATAAATTGTAATTTATTTTCATTTTGGATACAATAAATTCAAATTAATAACTTATGAAACTAAATATAATTAAATTAAATTGAATCAGATATAAAAAAAAGTTGAATTTTGACAGGTACCTTCTTGACTTTGTGCTATCGACATATATTAATAATTCTGAAATAATTAAAAATACAGTTAATTAAAAATGTCTTTGTAGGTGTAACAGATAACCATATTTTAGACTTTTAAACCTTTTTTTATTAATTTCTTATTTGAATGAATCGCATATAACTTAAATTTTTGAATATTGTTATTAAGAACGTATGAAACATTTGAATTTTATGATTTAAACTTTTTATTTAATATTCTTATTATAAATAATTACTAAATGAATATTTTAGAAATAAAATCTAAGTAAAGTTTATTTAAATTAACGTCGTTAAAAATATTTATATGGGCGTTGTTTAAACTTGTTAGATTGTTAACTCCTAAATACCTTGTATATAGTGAGATAGGTTCAAAGGTATAATTCCTAATTCGTATTCTGTTTACATAAATGTATTTATTTCTGCGGTATCATAATAGCTTTGGAGGCTAGTATGGATCAGAAGCTTCTCTGTGTTCGAAGTTATTATTTCGAAACATTTTTTTTATCCTCTTGCAGTAAGTATATAAAATAATGTCATCCCCATTAATGGATTTTCTTATATGCCAATGTGTTTTGTTACTTAATATTGTGATAGAAGACATAATTGAACAAAACTAAAAGCGTTAATTATAGAAATATTTTTATAGAAAGCTTTTATTTTTATTTTACACATATATACTATAAAAAGTTTGAATTTATTACATGAAAACTATTTAATATTATTTTTTGTTTTTATAACATTTTATTTGAACTTGGCCAGAACAATCTAACAAGTGAAAAAATAACGAAATATTTAGCTCAATATTAAAACTTCATAAAAACATTAGTTTGAATGAAATAAGTCACGTTTAAAACCCGTACTTTCTTTCAACTAATTTCAAAAAATGATTAATTGTTATTTTAATTTAATTATTAAGTGAAGTAATTTGATATATTTTACACTCAAATGTAAAGTGGGTGAAGCAGTAGATTATGAATGGACATACCCATGATCTATTAATTTTTTTAATTAATTTTTGAACTATGAAATAATTATATATTTTTTTTACGATAATCATTTCAATAAAGTTTCATGAACAAATTGTTAAAGAAATTTGAATGAATATTTCCAGAGAACTAAGACAACCATTATATAAAAATAATAAATAAAGACATACTTATAAAAAAATTATTTTTGTAATTTATAATGTTATATAGAAAGATTAGATTTTAATATATTGTCCTTACCTGAAAGTTATATGTTAACTCATTGTACATATAGTTTTGGATTAAAAAACACCCCTCAACTAACTTATTGCCTTAATAGTTAGAAGATAAACATACTAAAAGTCCCCGCTCCTGGGAGATGAGCTAACAATGGAGTGGAGGGGAGAAGGTCTTATGTTTTGAATTATGTATTTTTGATTATATCTCGAAAACTGTGGACTCTAGAAAAATATATTACGAATAAAAATGAAAGCTAATTTAATTTCCTATAAAATTGTATATATAAATATCCATCGAACTTTCAGCGTTTTTCGAAATATACATTATTGAACATTGATAAATAAACATTTTTTCAAACATTTGCTTCAAGTGTGAGAAATGTATATATGAAATTAAAGTAAATGTAATGATCTACAACTTTGATTCTAAATTTTTTTCTGAGAAACGATCGTGGAACACATTAGAAGCAAATGTTTGTTAAAAAGTGAGGTATAAATATTTTTTTTTCAAAAATTGTCGATTTTCGATAGCGTATACCTCGAAAACCGTTGAAAGCTCGACAAATATGTATAAAGACCATTTTATAGGAAATTAAATTATTTTTAATTCATCATTCAACTTCATTTCGAATCCATAATCTCATTTTTACTCTGCAGAGCCACTTCAAAATCAAAGTACAACAAACAAATTCAGCGCATCTTAATTTTTTTTTTTCGAAATGATCGGACTACACCCCAAAAAATCGTAACCTCTATAAACATACAACATTATAACTTTAACGATGTAAAAAATATGCATTGATTCACTACAATGCTAATAAATTTTTGTTTGTTTCAGGTAATAAGTTACAAGTTTCAACAGAATCTTTAGTGTTGCGAGAAAGGTACTACCAGGGATGTGATCAGTTAAGTAGAAGTTTTTAACTAAGTTTTGGCTAAAATCTGCTCAAATATTATGGGACAAAAAATTAGATTTTGTGTCTATATATTTCTATATACATTAAAATTTTCTTTTATCAACTTTTAGATATTATTTCTACAACTATTTTATGTATAATCGGGTAATAGGTCCTATGTACACCTTATTTCAAACAATATTTGCTTCCTTAATTTTTGCTTCATTGACGTTTCGATTCCTCACTCACGGGATCCTCATCAGAACTGGAAAAAATAATACAAATCATAAACATCTTTCCTGGCATTGGCACTCAACCAGTTATTATTAATATAGAATTTGAGAAATACATACAAAAATTGGCACCCCGTAACTCAAGACCAGTAAGCCCACCGACTCGTGCAGCAAGTGCTTGCCATGTTATGATCGGCGGTCTACCCGGCCAAAGAGTCCCAGTTTCAATTACATAATTTTTGGTAACTAAAATAGATATATTTTAATTTTAACTTAAAAAATAATATATTCACATATACTTACATACATATATCGGGAATATTTTTCTTAGGTAAAAACGAATAAAATAATTATGCTAAAAACAATACTTAGTCAAATATTTAAAAAAATTTTAAACTCAACAATCCTTTTTAAAAAAAAACAAACTATTTTTAACTTTTAAATAACAATTGGTATAAACCTGAAACCATTTTTACGACTTTACAAACGACACAATAGCCTGTCCAATCACCTAAAATCAACAATATTTTCACTTTTTTTTTTTAATATTTTCAACTTATGGTATGATAATTTAAATAACAACTAAAATTTTAACCCTTTCAGACCAATACTAAATCAACCCTTCCATTAGTTTAAAGAATTTATTCAGCAACAATAGCTCTTAACTTTTCATACAGAAGAAAACAAAAACCCTCCCTGGACGCATAAACCTTCAAAAACAATGCTCAACCTTACTAAGTTATCCAAAAACAATACCTCTCCGATCGACTTCCAAACCAAACTCTCCTGTATGCTTCAAAACTTTCAAGATCCCCTTGTGATATACACTGACGGATCCAGATAATGCAACAGCTTCCTCTTTCGTCACCCTTAATTCAACGTACAAATTTAAATTGCACCAACTATGTAATATATATACAGCCGAACTTTATGCAATATCCTCAGCTCTCCACTTCTCTATGTCAATTAATCAAAAAACAATAATAATTATAACCGATTCATTGAGCTCACTAAAAGGCCTAAATAACATGTACTCAATTCATCCTACAATACAGAAAATCCATAGATACATAAGTATGTTACATAACTTAGACAAAACAGTTTACTTTATTTGAGTACCGAGCCACGTGGGAATTGTGGGCAACGAGTTCGCTGATATAGCTGCTAAACAAGCCCTTACACTCCCAGTCAGAGGAACTGCCATCTTGACTCCACAAGATATTAGCTTTCCTTTAAAAAATGAAATTCATGATAGATGGCAGTCCATGTGGAACAAGAGTCCACCCAGTAAGCTGAAAATCGCCAAAAAATCAGTTAAACCATGGACCACATCCGTTCGTTCCAATCGTAGAGAGGAAGTAATTCTGTGCAGGCTAAGGATAGGCAACACTAACTTTAAACACTCCCATCTAATAAACACTAATAAGCAGCCACCGCCAAAATGCCATTACTGCGGTGAGATAATCACTGTTAGTCATATATTCCAAGAATGTCCATACTATATAATGCAACTAAAAAATCTAGGACTTGCACCCGGCATATTTCAAATTCTTGAAGATAATGAAAACAATTTTAAAAACCTGTTCACCTTTTTAAAAGCACAAAAATTACATAATAAAATATAGATCCACCAAAAAAAAAAAAGAATTTAAGTGAAAAAACAAAAGAGTAATAATAAAAATAAATAGCTAAAAGTTTATAAAAATCCACAGGAGTTTATGACCTTTGTAGTTTTACGCCTATAAACAATAACAAACAAAAATTTTACAATTTTGACAATTAAATAAATAAATTAATTTAAAAAAATTTACAATTATGACAATTAAATAAATAAATTAATTTAAAAAAATTTACAATTATGACAATAAAATAAATTTAAAATTTTGACAATTAAATAATTGTAGACCAACATGAATATTTTTGAAAAAGCCCTGTATCCCAATCGTTACCTTATTGCTTTTATTATTGTGATATGCTTGATTCAGTTTGGAGCCATCATTTCTTGTGTTAATGGTGTTATTATCTTTTTTTATATGCATCATTTCGAGGATGAGTCTTTTTTGTTGATTATTTCTACATCCAATAGCGTCACCATCAAACACGTGATTGTTTTTGATGGCATATATAGCTAGAGCTGTTTCCTCTTTGCCACTTTCTATACTATATTTGTGGCTATACATCCGTCTGTGGTGGTATTGGGAGGTCTGTCCCACGTATTTTCCCTCACAATATACATGTATATATTTAAATTTTACCTCTTGATTTCTCTTTTAGCTCATTGTTTTCTGCGTAAAACTATTTAAGAAGATGATAGTTATTTATTAAAAGAAAAAAAAAAATTTATCATTTTTTCCCGAATAAAAAAATAAGTCAAAAATTGTCTGAATTTTATATATCGAATGTTTTTATATAAGCATTTCTGTGACTATATATTGCCTAATTCCATTTCAGCCGATAAGCTTCGACCCTTAAGCTTTCAACATTAACTTTACGAAGAACATATTCATTTTTAATTTTCTCTTTTTTCGTAATTGCCTGTAGGCTCCTTAAAAGTTTCATCTGCATGACATTTAATCTTCATTTATATTTTTGTTTTTTTTAAATACAATAATAAAATACAATATATGCATATATAGAGAAACAGAGAGATACTTATGGTAAATACAAGCTAGAAAATATTATTAAAAATTTTTTTTTAATGTTTTTAAAGTAGTCGGATTTCGGAAAACGTACATCGTAGATCCAGCGTTAAAATCTTGAAGAGATTGGCCTCCATATAACTGTGTAGGTGTTAAAGGGTCAAGCTGCATTGGCACAGCGACTCCAGTTATTCTAAGATCGAAGGCGACCTGATCCGCTGTAAAATCATTATACTCTGTTCGGTCCTCTCTATTGTAAACAATGACCAGAAAACCCACAGAGTCATCGTTGTTAGTAGCAGTATGGGGTCGGAACGGTATCCCATTATGCAGATAGGTATTTGATTTTGGCACAGTGTATGATAAAGTCCCTCCGGTTGTAGCTGGCCATCTAGCCCGTACTGGGGCTCTCACTAATATGCGCTCATAGCCAAGTTGGTCTTTAGCTAATTCGGAAAATATATTGTAGCTTTCTAATCCTGTTGAGGGAAAGAATGCCAACGTATAATATCCGGCTCTGGCGCTTAAGGGATTCTGAGGCATTAATTTGAAGGACAAGGTGATAGGGCGTACTGTCCTAATGTTAGTAAGGTAGACTTCTTTATCTTCTTGAAATGAGCCACCATTGGCTGTACCTGTTACTAGCATACTTGTTCTTATAAATCCAGCCCATTCACAGGAGTTTATAACTCCGTCAGTGATCTTATACTAAAGTCCTTGTCTTGTGGCCTTTGTAAGACCAAATTGCCTAGCTACCCAATCGGCCGCTGCTTTAACCGGTGATGGTAGGATGGGAAGTGCCGAAATTACCTGATAGACGCTTTTAAGTACGTTCTTCATGGGAGAAGAACTTGTTCGCTTAGTGCGCCGCTTAGCTCGCTTCTGCTGTTGTTGGCGAACGAGGCGTGTCCAGCGAGGAGTTTTCTGCTTACGTGGACGAACCATGTCAAAATGAATACAATTAATAAAAGAAGAAAGAAAATAATAAAGAGAAGGACAAGGATCGTAATCCACAGAGTAGACGATGAGAGCTCAACCTGATGGACTTTGAATGTAGTTTGTCCAAGAAAGATTGAAAGTTGAGCAAAGCAATCCGAAAGAGAATCGCACTCTAAGCTCATCTGTTATGATAGGTATATTTAACTATTAAACAAGGTTTAATTGGTTAAGACTAGCAAAATTATGCGTGTCAAAACCTGTTATGTTATGCGCTTGCGCCATCTTTATATAGTACGTGTTCATATCGCTCTGTGAAAAACTCTCTTATTAGTGTGTTTTTCATAAGTTTTTGCAGTTAGAAAAGTGATCAGAACTAATAGTTAATTACAGTGGTCAAAACTGAATGATTAAACAGTGAGTACAACAATTATTCATTGAGTTATTACAGTGCTACCTTATCTATGAAGACCCATGTGGCCGAGTAGTGGGGGCTAATCCCCAACTATCCACTGCCAAGTTCAGTTGAGCTTTTGCTCTCAACACAAGAGGGTGGGGCCACGCCCCCGTAGTCAACCCACGCTACGTGATTTCGTTTTCATTATTATTTTTTTGTTTTTTTACTTATTTATTTTTATTTTCCCCTCTTCAAACTGAGTCACTAAATGAGATATTTTCACATGGTCATGTCCTCCAAAACTAACACCAAAAGAAGCCGCTCATTAGAAACCGTAAGAAATAGCCCCGTAAAACAGAAGCCGAGAAAATCGAAGCGAAATTCGCCACCCACAACTCCGCCCTCTATAGACCCCCAACCTGGGACATCAACACAAGAGATGACAGAAGAGTCCCCCTTCTTTACTCCAAATCCGTATCAGGTGTTAACAAATACTGATATTGAAACCATGGAGTCAAACCCTACATCACAACCTCCACGACCTCCTCCTATCTTCGTTAGGAACGTCAGGGACTTCTCTTTACTGTGCAACCATCTTAATAAAATAATCGGCACAGGAAAATACTCCACAGTTAATAGAACAAAAGACACAAAAATTATGCCAGATTCCCCTGATACTTACCGCCGCATTGTTAAATATTTATCTGAGACCAAAGCCGACTTTCATACTTACCAACTTAAAGAAGAGAGATCATTGAGGGTCGTAGTGAGGAATCTTCATCCAACAACGCCAACTGAAGTTATCAAAGAAGAGTTAATAGCCATGGGCTTTAAAGTTCGTCAGGTAACCAATGTCCTAAAAGACAACAGATCACATCCCGGAGCTAGCGGCAAAACTCCATTGCCTTTATTCTTTGTAGATCTCGAACCAACTCCTGGAGTGGAACAAATTTATGAGGTCTCATCAATCTATTATACTAGAGTAAAAATAGAAAAGCCGTACCCCAAACGTGATATCGTTCAATGTCACAATTGCCAGGCGTACGGCCATACAAAAAAACTTATTGCCACCACATACCGAGATGCGTTAAATGTGGGCAAACGCATAAATCCAATGAATGCACAAAATCTAGAGAAGTTCCAGCAGTCTGTGCCCTCTGCCAACAAGGACACCCTGCCAATTACAAGGGCTGCCAAACTTACAAAAACTTACGCAACAGGTTCCAAACAAACCGACCACAGACCGAAGAAACAACACAGACCAGAGGAAGACAGCCCTCGAAAATTGCCACGTCATCTGTTTCTTTTGCAGAAATGCTGGGCGGAAGAAGATACCAGAAAGAAAATGGGGCCATGCCGCTTCCTCCTCAACAGCCTCAATTTCCTGATCCTCAACCTCAGCAACCACTGCCCCAACCACAGCACCAACTGACCATACAACATGCTCCAGCACCGCAAATCCAACCTAATCCACACACCCTTCATCAGATACCCCATATTCCTCCTCCTCCAACTACCTCAGATCTCACATCTTTATTTAACTCCTTCCTATCAGAGTTGAAAACTCTCATTACCCCACTTATATCACTCCTTTCAAATGTTGTCCCTCTTCTCATTCCTCTTCAAAAAAATCCTTAAATGCCTTCAGCAAAACCCTTATCCATTCTCCTTTGGAATGCGAATGGTATTCGCAACCACACTAACGAACTGACATCCTTGCTACATGACAAAGAAATCGATGTAGCTTTAATAACAGAAACAAGACTGACCAGTAAACAACGTCCAATTATTTCACAATACCAAACTTACCGAACAGACCACCCTGATGGTAGAGCCCATGCTGGAACTGCTGTCATCATCCACCATTCCCTCTCTCACCACGTATTCCCTTTACCAGCAAATGAATTCCTACAACCCACAGCAGTTGTTATCAAAACTTTCTCCTTTCCAGTTACGATTGCAGCGGCCTACTGCCCCCCAAATAAACCAATTTCCACATCCCAGTTCAACTCATTTTTTGATTCCTTAGGTCATCGCTTCCTCCTAGGTGCTGACTTCAATGCTAAGCACCAGCAATGGGGTTCAAGAACCACCAACTCCCGTGGGCGAGCATTGCAGTCTGCACTTAATTCCCGAAGATCCTTTATTTCTCCCGGCACTCCTACATATTGGCCCACGGATCCTAACCGAAGCCCCGACCTTCTTGACTTCTTCATTCATTCAGGCTTAGGATCCCTCCATCACTCTATTGAACGCCTGGATGAACTTTCCTCCGATCACAGTCCTTTAATTTTAACCCTCTCCGTCACTCCAATCCCAAAACCTCCTCCCCCATCATTTATTAGAGGACCAGTAGACTGGAACCTCTTCCGTCAAACAATATCCGACACTATAGACCTTAGAGTATCCCTCAAAACCTCCCAGGACCTTGACAATGCTACTAATTCCTTCACTACCATGATCCAGCAAGCAGCCTGGGCAGCATCCTCACCTCGTTTCCCTCCCAATCTTCGATAGAAAAATCCTTTATCCCAAGATCTACTGGACCTTATCCAATCCAAACGTCATGCCAGAGCTATTTGGCAAAGGACCAGGCATCCGGATGATCGGAAATCCTATAATTACCTTACCAAACTCCTTAAAAAAATATGGCTACCTTCAGATCCAAATCCTATAATTCCTATCTTTCTTCACTTTCTTCTTCAGATAACTCCCTCTGGACCACCACCCGAAAAATCCTTAAATATCAGCCAACCTCCCATCCTCTCCGACGTGCAGATGGTTCATGGGCGGCTTCTGACGTGAACAGATCCGAAGAATTTGCCCAGCACCTTTCCAGCATATTTGTTCCCCATCCTGAATCTAATCCTACCCACACAACGACGGTTCATGAATTTCTTGATTCGCCGATTCCTCTTTCCTTACCTCCTAAAGCAATAAACCCCTCTGAGGTCAAATACCTTATAAACAAATTAAAACCCCGTAAATCCCCTGGATATGATCTCCTTAGTTCACAAATCCTCAGGCAACTTCCTCATAAAGCAGTCATATTCCTCACCTACCTTTACAATTGTATCCTGCGGACAACCTACTTCCCATTGCTATGGAAACACTCCACTATTATCCTTTTCCTCAAACCGGGCAAACCTCCCAACAACCCTTCATCATATAGACCAATTAGCCTTCTCCCAATCCTTTCAAAAATTTTTGAAAGGCTCCTTCTTAAACGTATCCTACCCGTCCTTGAATCGGATAATATTCCCTCTCACCAGTTTGGATTCCGCACTAGCCATTCCACTGTCCAACAAGGCCTCAGAGTTGTTGATCACATATCCTCAGCACTTGAAAGCAAACAGTATTGCTCCGGCGCATTTCTGGACATAGCGCAAGCTTTCGACCGGGTATGGCATGCTGGTTTGCTTTTCAAACTCAAAACCCACTTACCTCAATCACTATTCCTAGTCCTTAAATCCTACCTCTCTAATCGTTCCTTCCGAGTTCGCTGCGGAATGGAATACTCTAACTGCTATTCTATAGAGGCTGGTGTTCCACAAGGTAGCGTTCTAGGTCCAGTCCTTTATGTCCTCTACGCAGCAGATATCCCTACTACTCCTAATACTTTCCTTGCAACATTTGCTGATGACACTGCTATCCTTTCATCACATTCAGATCCTTTAATAGCTTCCAATAATCTCCAAAACCACTTATCCTTGATTGAAGACTGGTGCGATAATTGGCGGATCAAAGTAAATGAAAAATAAATGCACCAACGTAACCTTTACCCTCCGCCGAAAATCCTGTCCTCCTATCAATTTCAATGGTATTCCACTACCTAAAGCTGACACAGTTCGGTATCTTGGATTCTACCTAGACAAAAGACTCACATGGAACCCTCATACTCGACTCAAAAGGCAAGAACTTAACAGACGCTTCAGCCAATTGTATAGGCTACTAAATAGGACATCTCATCTATCCATTGAAAACAAAATTCTCATATACAAAACCATCATTAAACCTATTTGGACTTACGGACTTGAACTGTGGGGGACAGCAAAAAAGTCGAATATCAAACGCATTCAATCCTTCCAATCCAAAATCCTCCGAACTATAGTAAATGCTCCTTATTATGTTTCCAACAAAACCCTACATAATGACCTGAATATACCATACGTCCTCGACCTTATACCCCTTAAATTCTCAAAATTCCATCGCAACCTTTCCTTTCATCCTAACCCACTAGCTCAATCATTATCCGCTCCCACACATCCTGATGACCCCCCTCGCAGACTAAAACGGCAGTGGCCCCGAGATCTCTTGTAAAAATTTCTTATATTGGAGTTCTGGCAATGGCCAGCTTCTCCACTCATGCCCTGAGTGAATGTATATAGCGCTCTCACTTAGCCTCCACTGTGTTTTTTTACACCAGTGACGCAGCTGAGAGAGAAGAGCTGGGATCTCTCTGTGCCTGGCTTATCCCTTCATAAGTGGAGGGACGGGTGAGGTGGGGGGATCCCTAGGATGAGTGTAAATTGTAAATAGAGTATAATTGTATTTTTACCTTTATTTTATCTTTTATTATTAGTATTATTTACATTTTTTTTTCCTGAAGTTTTTCTATTTCATTTTGTATATAGTATGTTTTATATTGCTTATGTATAGCATAGTTCTTTTTTTTTTTTCTCTTTTTATTTTCTTATATTACTTATTTACTTTATTTTAATATTTTATTTTTTTATTTTTTATTTTTTTCTCATTGTACATAATGTGTGAATGTAATCATATGCCATCTATATTGCTTATTGCCCACATTTGTGGCAGATTGTAATAACTACTCAATAAAAGATTTAAAAAAAAAAAAAAAAAAAAAAAAAAAAAAAAATGTTTTTAAAAACTATTACTATCATAATTTTTAATGAGTTTTGCATTAAGTTCTTTTGCGAGGAAGACAGATTGATGATCAATTGTTCGCTTTTGTTGAGTTTTACTCAGTTCATATTAAGCAGGTGTAGTTTTAGTACCCAAAATTTAAGTTATAGTTGAATATAATTTATGAGAAATGGTTAACAAATTCAATCGATTCTTCACCCATGGTTCTGTTAATTCTTCGCTTAGTTTAATTAAATAATCTATCCAATTCAGTGTTTTGTTTTTCTTCTCTCAACAAGAACTTGATCGAGTAGCACTTGCACAAATGTTTGTGAAAATCACGAGTCTAAATGAACAATGTTCTTATTTCAAAAAACACACACTTAAATTTAAACACAAATCTACGTGACAACTACCCTTTGTATGGTTGCACCCCCACTTTTTCCTATTTGTAGTGGTACGATGTTCAGGGTTAATCAAATTCTGAGGTGGTCAAGTATTTTTTATTTTATTTTAGTTTGTTGATTTCATACAGAATGACCGATATAGTGTTTTCTATTGGGCCGTACTTGGTCCATTGGTGAAATAAGAGGAATAATATTTATAAAAAAAGAAATTTGCCGGCACGAGGTCCCCAGGTCTGTTGAGTTATTAGGTTGGTCTGAGCCTGCCTTTGTAAGACTGGCTGCTCTGTCAGTAATTATTTTTCCTTTCTTCGAAAAAGGAAGGGGCTCTCTTAGAAATGACTGCCTCGGATTTACTCTTGCCATTTTCCTCACGGGAGCTTCTTCCACAAAGGCCATCCATTAATCCACTTAGCCTCTAGATTACGAAAATCTTTTTCAATACACCAACGGTCCTTCGGTATATTAGGGATCCATTGTGAGGGCACGTGTGATCCAACAAAAAGGCAGGAAATAGAACGTGTCTGGGAGCTATGGGACAATAGTTGTATGTCAAATAATAGTGAAATTCGAAAGAAATAGTCCTCAGGAAATTCGCTTAAAATAGCCATACAAAAAAATCTCATATCTGCAATTAAACTTAAAAACAAAATAAAATAAGTGTTCTGCAACATTTTGTTGGGATTTTTTTTTTTTTTTTTTAACCTTTCGTGTATAATTCCAAATATTCTTTTTTTTTTTATTTGTTATTTATTTTTTAAAATCCAAAACGATATATTTTTTTTTATTATTGGTAATATCAAATTATTTGTAAACGAAAATCATTTTGATTGATCTGGATATGAATTTTATTTATTTATTTTAGATTTCAATTAAATTCACATATTTTTTCTTAAATTTGTGCCACGTATTAGACTAATCAGTGACTGTGTTGACTTATCAATTTATCATACATATCATATTGATAGTTTATTGTTCATCTGAATATATTGATTTAAATTGTATATATTGAATATATTGGAAATACCTAAGTAAAAAATTTACAAAGAATCTCTAATAAAAATATTAATTTAGTACTACTGGTAGTCAGTAAAATAATTCATATCAGATTAAAATGCTACTATTATAAACCTGAGCGAAAAAAATGGAAGACAGTATAATAATTTGTTTAGATAAATGGATTTTCATCAGAATTCACATTCTTCTTCTGCATTATTTTTGTTGAATGCAGCTCCTCATTGTTTTCATAATGTTTGATTCAATTTCCACCCAATGATCCTCGAAATGCTTGCTGAGAAAACTGTTTACGTCATTTATCGCTGAAGTTCAGCAGCCTGGAGATTGGAGAATAATTAATACTAATGGTTTTGTAATTCCACTCACTCAATATAATGAGAACTATTGCAAGGAGATCCAAATGCCTTTTCGGTTTGTGAGCCAGTGGAGGCAGAGTCAGAGCGCTGAAGTGGTAAACAATCTGTCCATTCCCGGATTTCATTGTTTTTTTTTTGTTTTTTTTTTTTTATAGGAATGATTGGAACTCAATAAATGGATTCGCTAAGGCATTTTATAAAAATTAATGTCATTAGCAAGTTTCAGCTTTTCTCTGCAGTAAAAAATATAAAATAATCAATTAAGGTAACATTGACATATCAGGTATGAGGGAGGACAGAGTTCAACTGAGGAGTTATCTATCAAAACTGAACTTGTCCACTTTTGGTAGATATTTTTCGGTTAAATCCTTGCTAGTTGCACACTCCACTATACTTTTTTAATAGACGTCTATCAAGGATTTAATAATTTAATTTACATATTAATATAATTTTTGGATAAAACAGACGGGGTAGGACTGGTGTGGGTTTTCTGATCATTTTTAAAAAATTTTCTAAAGTGGACATGTTCAGTTTTGAAAGATAACTGCATATCTCATTCCTAAAAATCAAATTTACTTTTTAATGTCTATTAAAATACAGACTATTAGCGAATCTGATGTGTGAAAGTACCAGCTCCTTTTTAGCCTTCTCAGGGTGTTATTGGGAATATGTACTGTGGCCATGTCGTTTATAAGTGTATTATGTAATTTTTCGTGAAATAGCTTGTAGTGGGTTTAAAGGAAGCTCCTCAGAAATTAAATCATTATTTGAAGACATTTAAAAATTTTGTGCTCGCATCAAAAGCCACAGAAACCGAACATCTGAAGTTATTAGTCAATTTCGTGTCTTATTCGGTGTATCAATATATTAGTAAGAGTACCACGTACGCCGCGGCTGTAGAAACACTCACGAAACTTTATATTAAGCCTGTGAATGTAATCTATGCGAGACACCGACTAGCCACTCGAGATCAGCGACCTGGTGAGTCTATAGATTGCTATTTAGAAGAGCTAAATCTTTTAAGCACGCTCTTATTGAGAGTTAATTCTTTTAATTTCGATTATCGATTCATCAGTGAAATAAAGGTGTTGTAGATTGGTTCTATGAGATTGTTAGCATTACAATGGTATATATCCAGGGTTTAGGTCTGTTTTATATTTAATTTTTCAAGTGATTAACAATTGATTTGAAACAGAACTATAGCTACTTTATTCTTCCTTTTACCCGCTTTAATCTTTGCTTCTTCTTTTTATTTTTTTTTTTTTTATTTATTGGTTAGTAGTTACTTTCGATATACTTCAAACTAAAAGCGATATTTTATGAGCTATCCCAACCTGCCACTTGCTGGCATTGCCTCTGGAGATCCGAGAGGGTTTACATCTTCGCCCTTGGTATGTTGTTTCAAACACGTGTGTCAACTTAGAGTTGTTATTCACCCGGACAGAAATGAAGTACATTTTTTTAACTGGTAGTGTAGTTAGTGGTTAAGACATGTTCAGTTTTGAAAGATAACTGCATATCTCATTCCCAAAAATCAAATTTACTTTTTAATGTCTATTAAAATACAGACTATTAGCGAATCTGATGTGTGAAAGTACCAGCTCCTTTTAAATTTTGATTCTCATTGGTTTGTTTCAATAATTTTGATTTTCATTGATTTGTTTCCCTAAATATCCCAAATCCAAAAAGATTTTCAATTTTCTTTCTGTTTTATTAATATATATTAATATGAACCGGTTCTTTAATTGAATAAATTGGAAGAACACAAAACGCCGATCGGAAGACTGGGGAGAGATATATCTTTTAATACTTTTCTGGTATGAATATACAATGTGTGGTGAATATACAAATTTTAAATTGAAAGTACGCTCTTATTGACAGTAATTCTTTTAATTTCGATTATCGATTGATCAGGGAAATAAAGGTGTTGTAGATTGGTTCTATGAGATTGTTAGCATTACAATGGTATATATCCAGGGTTTAGGTCTGTTTTATATTTAATTTTTCAAGTGATTAACAATTGATTTGCAACAGAACTGTAGCTACTTTATTCTTCCTTTTACCCGCTTTAATCTTTGCTTCTTCTTTTTATTTTTTATTTTTCTATTTATTGGTTAGTAGTTACTTTCGATATACTTCAAACTAAAAGCGATATTTTATGAGCCATCCCAACCTGCCACTTGCTGGCCGACAGGGTTTACATCTCCGCCCTTGGTATGTTGTTTCAAACACGTGTGTCAACTTAGAGTTGTTATTCACCCGGACAGAAATGAAGTACATTCTTTTAACTGGTAGTGTAGTTAATGGTTAGGAAGAACATGTTCAGTTTTGAAAGATAACTACATATCTCATTCCCAAAAATCAAATTTACTTTTTAATGTCTATTAAAATACAGACTATTAGCGAATCTGATGTGTGAAAGTACCAGCTCCTTTTAAATTTTGATTCTCATTGGATTGTTTCAATAATTTTGATTTTCATTGATTTGTTTCCCTAAATATCCCAAATCCAAAAAGATTTTCAATTTTCTTTCTGTTTTATTAATATATATTAATATGAACCGGTTCTTCAATTGAATAAATTGGAAGAACACAAAAACGCCGATCGGAAGACTGGGGAGAGATATATCTTTTTATACTTTTCTGGTATGAATATACAATGTGTGGTGAAAATACAATTTTTAGATTGAAAGTACGCTCTTATTGACAGTTAATTCTTTTAATTTCGATTATCGATTGATCAGGGAAATAAAGGTGTTGTAGATTGGTTCTATGAGATTGTTAGCATTACAATGGTATATATCCAGTTTTTAGGTCTGTTTTATATTTAATTTTTCAAGTGATTAACAATTGATTTGCAACAGAACTGTTGCTACTTTATTCTTCCTTTTACCCGCTTTAATCTTTGCTTCTTCTTTTTATTTTTTATTTTTCTATTTATTGGTTAGTAGTTACTTTTGATATATTTCAAACTATGTATGAAACAATACTAAAATCGATATAGTTTTTATGAACTATCCCATCCGGCCACTTGCTGGCATTTGTCTCTGGAGATCCGAGAGGGTTAATATCTTCGCACTTGGTAAAATGTTTCCAACACGAGGTTAGTGATGGTTATTCAATTTAAATATGAATTAATATTATTATAAATAGGAAAGATTTCCAATTTTCTATCTGATTTATTCATATAGGTTAATTTGAAATTACCGGTTCTTTAATTTAATAAGTTGGAAGAGCACATCGGCGATCGGAAGACTGGATTGGTATGGGTTCATTATTTCTATATTTTCAGTTTGTCATAATTCAAATGTCACATTGTTCCGCTATAGTCACCTTTTCTGGTAAAGCTTATGTTTTTTATAACTAGTAAATTATATCAAGACGTAATTTTAAAAGAAAGAAAAGGTTTCTACAGGGGCAAAACTTTTCAAGGTAACTAACTATTGTCACCTTGATTCCTCTTCGACTTCTTTTTTCTTTTACAATACTTTTAACATTTGCATTTGAAAACGAGAAGAAAAAAAGAAAGATACCTCATTATTCGCTGATCGAGATATATCTTTCATTCGAGATATATGTTATATCTTGACAATTGATTTGCAACAGAACTGTAGACATTTCATTGTTCATTTTACCTGCTTCTCTCTCCTTTTTTTTATTAATCGGTTAGTAGTTACTTTCGATATACTTCAAACTAAAAGTGATATTTTATGAGCTATCCCAACCTGCCACTTGCTGGCATTGCCTCTGGAGATCCGAGAGGGTTTACATCTCCGCCCTTGGTATGTTGTTTCAAACACGTGTGTCAACTTATAGTTGTTATTCACCCGGACAGAAATGAAGTACATTCTTTTAACTGGTAGTGTAGTTAGTGGTTAAGACATGTTCAGTTTTGAAAGATAACTGCATATCTCATTCCCAAAATCAAATTTACTTTTTAATGTCTATTAAAATACAGACTATTAGCGAATCTGATGTGTGAAAGTACCAGCTCCTTTTAAATTTTGATTCTCATTGGATTGTTTCAATAATTTTGATTTTCATTGATTTGTTTCCCTAAATATCCCAAATCCAAAAAGATTTTCAATTTTCTTTCTGTTTTATTAATATATATTAATATGAACCGTTCTTTAATTGAATAAATTGGAAGAACACAAAACGCCGATCGGAAGACTGGGGAGAGATATATCTTTTAATACTTTTCTGGTATGAATATACAATGTGTGGTGAATATACAATTTTAAATGAAAGTACGCTCTTATTGACAGTAAATTCTTTTGATTTCGATTATCGATTGATCAGGGAAATAAAGGTGTTGTAGATTGGTTCTATGAGATTGTTAGCATTACAATGGTATATATCCAGGGTTTTAGGTCTGTTTTATATTTAATTTTTCAAGTGATTAACAATTGATTTGCAACAGAACTGTTGCTACTTTATTCTTCCTTTTACCCGCTTTAATCTTTGCTTCTTCTTTTTATTTTTTATTTTTTTATTTATTGGTTAGTAGTTACTTTTGATATATTTCAAACTAAAAGCGATATTTTATGAGCTATCCCAACCTGCCACTTGCTGGCATTGCCTCTGGAGATCCGAGAGGGTTTACATCTCCGCCCTTGGTATGTTGTTTCAAACACGTGTGTCAACTTATAGTTATTTTTCACCCGGACAGAAATGAAGTACATTTTTTTAACTGGTAGTGTAGTTAGTGGTTAGGACATGTTCAGTTTTGAAAGATAACTACATATCTCATTCCCAAAAATCAAATTTACTTTTTAATGTCTATTAAAATACAGACTATTAGCGAATCTGATGTGTGAAAGTACCAGCTCCTTTTAAATTTTGATTCTCATTGGATTGTTTCAATAATTTTGATTTTCATGGATTTGTTTCCCTAAATATCCCAAATCCAAAAAGATTTTCAATTTTCTTTCTGTTTGATTAATATATATTAATATGAACCGGTTCTTCAATTGAATAAATTGGAAGAACACAAAACGCCGATCGGAAGACTGGAGAGAGATATATCTTTTTATACTTTTCTGGTATGAATATACAATGTGTGGTGAATATACAATTTTAGATTGAAAGTACCCTCTTATTGACAGTTAATTCTTTTAATTTCGATTTGTCGATTCATCAGGGAAATAAAGGTGTTGTAGATTGGTTCTATGAGATTGTTAGCATTAAAATGGTATATATCCAGGGTTTAGGTCTGTTTTATATTTAATTTTTCAAGTGATTAACAATTTATTTGCAACAGAACTGTAGCTACTTTATTCTTCCTTTTACCCGCTTTAATCTTTGCTTCTTCTTTTATTTTTTATTTTTCTATTTATTGGTTAGTAGTTACTTTTGATATATTTCAAAATAAAAGCGATATTTATGAGCTATCCCAACCTCCCACTTGCTGGCTTTGCCTCTGGAGATCCGAGAGGGTTTACATCTCCGCCCTTGGTAAGTTGTTTCAAACACGTGTGTCAACTTAGAGTTGTTATTCACCCGGACAGAAATGAAGTACATTCTTTTAACTGGTAGTGTAGTTAATGGTTAGGAAGAACATGTTCAGTTTTGAAAGATAACTACATATCTCATTCCCAAAAATCAAATTTACTTTTTAATGTCTATTAAAATACAGACTATTAGCGAATCTGATGTGTGAAAGTACCAGCTCCTTTTAAATTTTGATTCTCATTGGATTGTTTCAATAATTTTGATTTTCATGGATTTGTTTCCCTAAATATCCCAAATCCAAAAGATTTTCAATTTTCTTTCTGTTTGATTAATATATATTAATATGAACCGGTTCTTCAATTGAATAAATTGGAAGAACACAAAAACGCCGATCGGAAGACTGGGGAGAGATATATCTTTTTATACTTTTCTGGTATGAATATACAATGTGTGGTGAATATACAATTTTTAGATTGAAAGTACCCTCTTATTGACAGTTAATTCTTTTAATTTCGATTTGTCGATTCATCAGGGAAATAAAGGTGTTGTAGATTGGTTCTATGAGATTGTTAGCATTAAAATGGTATATATCCAGGGTTTAGGTCTGTTTTATATTTAATTTTTCAAGTGATTAACAATTTATTTGCAACGGAACTGTAGCTACTTTATTCTTCCTTTTACCCGCTTTAATCTTTGCTTCTTCTTTTTATTTTTTATTTTTCTATTTATTGGTTAGTAGTTACTTTTGATATATTCAAATAAAAGCGATATTTTATGAGCTATCCCAACCTCCCACTTGCTGGCTTTGCCTCTGGAGATCCGAGAGGGTTTACATCTCCGCCCTTGGTAAGTTGTTTCAAACACGTGTGTCAACTTAGAGTTGTTATTCACCCGGACAGAAATGAAGTACATTCTTTTAACTGGTAGTGTAGTTAATGGTTAGGAAGAACATGTTCAGTTTTGAAAGATAACTACATATCTCATTCCCAAAAATCAAATTTACTTTTTAATGTCTATTAAAATACAGACTATTAGCGAATCTGATGTGTGAAAGTACCAGCTCCTTTTAAATTTTGATTCTCATTGGATTGTTTCAATAATTTTGATTTTCATGGATTTGTTTCCCTAAATATCCCAAATCCAAAAGATTTTCAATTTTCTTTCTGTTTGATTAATATATATTAATATGAACCGGTTCTTCAATTGAATAAATTGGAAGAACACAAAACGCCGATCGGAAGACTGGAGAGAGATATATCTTTTTATACTTTTCTGGTATGAATATACAATGTGTGGTGAATATACAATTTTAGATTGAAAGTACCCTCTTATTGACAGTTAATTCTTTTAATTTCGATTTGTCGATTCATCAGGGAAATAAAGGTGTTGTAGATTGGTTCTATGAGATTGTTAGCATTAAAATGGTATATATCCAGGGTTTAGGTCTGTTTTATATTTAATTTTTCAAGTGATTAACAATTTATTTGCAACAGAACTGTAGCTACTTTATTCTTCCTTTTACCCGCTTTAATCTTTGCTTCTTCTTTTTATTTTTTATTTTTCTATTTATTGGTTAGTAGTTACTTTTGATATATTTCAAACTAAAAGCGATATTTTATGAGCTATCCCAACCTGCCACTTGCTGGCTTTGCCTCTGGAGATCCGAGAGGGTTTACATCTCCGCCCTTGGTAAGTTGTTTCAAACACGTGTGTCAACTTAGAGTTGTTATTCACCCGGACAGAATGAAGTACATTCTTTTAACTGGTAGTGTAGTTAGTGGTTAGGAAGAACATGTTCAGTTTTGAAAGATAACTACATATCTCATTCCCAAAAAATCAAATTTACTTTTTAATGTCTATTAAAATACAGACTATTAGCGAATCTGATGTGTGAAAGTACTAGCTCCTTTTTAGCCTTCTCAGGGTGTTATTGGGAATATGTTCTGTGGCCATGTCGTTTATAAGTGTATTATGTAATTTTTCGTGAAACAGCTTGTAGTGGGTTCTTATTCGTATGTTGATTGTTAATTGAACTAGCATGCGTAGTTCAGCATCTAAAGTTATACTAAAGTACCGCAGGGTGCTTTTTTGATTGCCCTAAATGTTTTATATCTGCGTAGCGTATGTTTAAATAGGCTTCAGTAAGTAACTATACGTGTTCATTTTTTATTTAAGTTGTAGAGTTGAACGTTTAGAGACGATTAAATATAAAAGTCTTAGTCTCTGGTTGAGCGTTTTTCGTGTTTTTTTTGATATCTGGACCCCATTCTTCGGTCAAACGTCAGACTAAGTTTGTGAACAGTGTCAAGAGGAGTCTGTGTTTTGTCAAGGAAAACTGGTGGGCATGTTTCACGTCGAAATGTAATAGTAATATATGGCTATTTGTTGTAATGTACACTGACTTTTCAAAAATTGTGCCAGTCACGTGATTTTTAAAGGTAAAGTTGTAGAATTTGTATAACGTGAGTTGTATTTTTATATCTTGTTAAAATTGCTGTTTCGTCTGCGATTGTATGTATGGTAATATACAGGTGTAAATAAAAAAAATAAGTTTAAAAAAAAAAGATTTAGGTGATGAAGTACATATTTTTACCAGCCTTTGGCATTTTTAGTTGATGATGTCTAAATTATAATATTGAATAACTTAATATAGACAATAACTGATTCTGAGAAATACCGCTACTTATCGGGTGATTTCCCACTTTAGTATTATAATTAATTACCGGAAATTAATTAAAAAAACCCACGATGGATCAAATTAAGGGTTTTTTGAACGATATTCTGTGGAATTCAGGGAAATTCCTGAGAAAAATGGAAGGGACTTTGTGAAAGGATTGTGGTAAATTCCAGAGATAGTGAGCAGGTAAGGAGAAGACCTCTGGAATATTTCCCCAACTTTAGTGAATATCTACATTTCCCCTTTTCTTGGTTCAATATTTCTTTCGCTATCCTTTATATAGGTAACTTAACTATGTATTCGTCCTCTTTTTTGTGAACACTTCATTAGTATGTTTATATTATATATATTTTTTTGTGATTACAATTATTTTTGTATATTGTAGTAATGCTAAGTATTGAAGTGTAATGTTTACTTAGAGAAAATTTTTTTTTTTTTTTTAAAAAAAAAAATATCGATAATTGTATATTTAAACCGAACGTGATGATATCGATCAATATTAAAAACATTGTGCCGATATTTAATTATTTTTAATTCAACAATGATAGGGTTTATCAACTACTCTATCAGTATTAACGTTAAAATCATACACATCGACCCCTGCAAACTGGTATGGGTTCATTATTTCTATATTTTCAGTTTTTCATAATTCAACAGTCACATTGTACCGTTATTACCTTTTTTGGTAAAGCTTATGTTTTTTATTACTGGTAAATTATATCAAGATGTAATTTTAAAAGAAAGAAAAGGTTTCTACCGGGGCAAGACTTTGCAAGGTAACTCTAGCTATTGTCACCTTGATTCCTCTTCGACTTGTTTTCTTCTTTTAAGACAGAAAACCACTAAAAGTTCTTTTAAATTACTCTTTAAAAATTTGAATTTGAAATATATAAGAAAAAAGAAAGATATCTCATAATTCGCTGATACAATGATACATCTTTGTTTCGAGATATATGTTATATCTCGACAATAGATTTGCAACAGAACTGTAGACATTTTATTGTTCATGAGTTTTTCAAGCTCCTTTTATAAATTTCATATATCATTTGTCATAATTCAACTGTCGCATTGTACCGCAATAATCACCTATTTTGGTAAATCTTATGTTTTGGATGATGGTGGTGGAGTTGATTTCAACTAAGGAAGTTATGAGATGTTTCTAGATGTAACTTTACACCGTAACAACATTATATCATTACGTAATTTATAACTGGTAATTTATATCAAGACGTAATTTTAAAAGAAAGAAAAGGTTTCTATCGGGGCAAAACCTTGCAAGGTAAACTAGCTATTGTCACCTTGATTCCTCTTCAACGTTTTTCTTCTTTTAAGAAAGATAACCACTAAAAGTTCCTCCCGTTCATTTTTTTCCGAGACACTTTTAAACTATTAACTATTTACCAGGCATCATCTTTAGCAATATCCTATATACTGAAGGACAAGATAACTTGAAGTGAAATAAAAAAACTCAAGAAATGAAAAAGTGTTCTGGTCTCTGATTCAATCATATTCGTTACTTAGCGTGTTTCATGTTTTTTCTTATGTCTTGATATTATCAGTTTTATTTGCAAACATATATTCTATCATTTCCGGTTAATTTGATTTTCTCTAATTTTTTTTTTTTACGCTTATTATTTTGTTAATTGTATCTTTCTTAAGACATTGTTAAAAATAGGTAATTTTATGTTCAACATTTACTACTCTACCCTTCATTCTCTCCGTGACTACTTTAATACTTTCTTCAGTCTCTACACTTATTCCTTCTGTACTAATACTAGTTGATTCATTAAATTGTTTAATTATTAATTCAGTATTTCCAATAATTGTTTTTTGTCCGCTAAATTTTCTTATAACTTATCATTAAAATCATTCATCTGTTTTTTTTTTTTTTTTTTATTAAATTTTGATTCTTATTGGATTGTTTCAATAATTTTGATTTTTATTGATTCGTTTCCCTAAATATCCCAAATCCAAAAGATTTTTAATTTTCTTTCTGTTTGATTAATATATATTAATATGAAATGACCGGTTCTTTAATTGAATAAATTGGAAGCACACAAAACGCCGATCGGAAGACTGGGGAGAGATATATCTTTTAATACTTTTCTGGTATGAATATACAATGTGTGGTGAATATAAAATTTTAAATTGAAAGTACGCTCTTATTGACAGTAAATTCTTTTAATTTCGATTATCGATTGATCAGGGAAATAAAGGTGTTGTAGATTGGTTCTATGAGATTGTTAGCATTACAATGGTATATATCCAGGGTTTAGGTCTGTTTTATATTTAATTTTTCAAGTGCTTGACAATTGATTTGCAACAGAACTGTAGCTACCTTATCCTTCCTTTTACCCGCTTTAATATTTGCTTCTTCTTTTTATTTATTTTTTTTTTATTTATTGGTTAGTAGTTACTTTTGATATATTTCAAACTATGTATGAAGCAATACTAAAATCGATATAGTTTTTATGAACTATCCCAACCGGCCACTTGCTGGCATTTGTCTCTGGAGATCCAAGAGGGTTAATATATTCGCACTTGGTAAAATGTTTCCAACACGAGGTTAGTGATGGTTATTTAATTTAAATATGAATTAATATTATTATAAATAGGAAAGATTTCCAATTCTCTATCTGATTTATTCATAAAGGTTAATTTGAAATGACCGGTTCTTTAATTTAATAAGTTGGAAGAGCACATCGGCGATCGGAAGACTGGATTGGTATGGGTTCATTATTTCTATATTTTCAGTTTGTCATAATTCAAATGTCACATTGTTCCGCTATAGTCACCTTTTCTGGTAAAGCTTATGTTTTTATAACTAGTAAATTATATCAAGACGTAATTTTAAAAGAAAGAAAAGGTTTCTACCGGGGCAAAACTTTTCAAGGTAACTAACTATTGTCACCTTGATTCCTCTTCGACTTCTTTTTTCTTTTACAATACTTTTTAACATTTGCATTTGAAAACGAGAAGAAAAAAGAAAGATACCTCATTATTCGCTGATCGAGATATATATTTCATTTGAGATATATGTTATATCTTGACAATTGATTTGCAACAGAACTGTAGACATTTCATTGTTCATTTACCTGCTTCTCTCTCCTTTTTTTTTATTGATCGGTTAGTAGTTACTTTCGATATACTTCAAACTAAAAGCGATATTTTATGAGCTATCCCAACCAGCCACTTGCTGGCATTGCCTCTGGAGATCCGAGAGGGTTTACATCTTCGCCCTTGGTATGTTGTTTCAAACACGTGTGTCAACTTAGAGTTGTTATTCACCCGGACAGAAATGAAGTACATTCTTTTAACTGGTAGTGTAGTTAGTGGTTAAGACATGTTCAGTTTTGAAAGATAACTGCATATCTCATTCCCAAAAATCAAATTTACTTTTTAATGTCTATTAAAATACAGACTATTAGCGAATCTGATGTGTGAAAGTACCAGCTCCTTTTAAATTTTGATTCACATTGGATTGTTTCAATAATTTTGATTTTCATTGATTTGTTTCCCTAAATATTCCAAATCCAAAAAGATTTTCAATTTTCTTTCTGTTTGATTAATATATATTAATACGAACCGGTTCTTCAATTGAATAAGTTGGAAGAACACAAAACGCCGATCGGAAGACTGGGGAGAGATATATCTTTTTATACTTTTCTGGTATGAATATACAACGTGTGGTGAATATACAATTTTAGATTGAAAGTACGCTCTTATTGACAGTTAATTCTTTTAATTTCGATTATCGATTCATCAGGGAAATAAAGGTTTTGTAGATTGGTTCTATGAGATTGTTAGCATTACAATGGTATATATCCAGGGTTTAGGTCTGTTTTATATTTAATTTTTCAAGTGATTGACAATTGATTTGCAACAGAACTGTAGCTACTTTATTCTTCCTTTTACCCGCTTTAATCTTTGCTTCTTCTTTTTTATTTTATATTTTTCTATTTATTGGTTAGTAGTTACTTTTGATATATTTCAAACTAAAAGCGATATTTTATGAGCTATCCCAACCTGCCACTTGCTGGCATTGCCTCTGGAGATCCGAGAGGGTTTACATCTCCGCCCTTGGTAAGTTGTTTCAAACACGTGTGTCAACTTAGAGTTGTTATTCACCCGGACAGAAATGAAGTACATTCTTTTAACAGGTAGTGTAGTTAGTGGTTAGGAAGGACATGTTCAGTTTTGAAAGATAACTACATATCTCATTCCCAAAAATCAAATTTACTTTTTAATGTCTATTAAAATACAGACTATTAGCGAATCTGATGTGTGAAAGTACCAGCTCCTTTTTAGCCTTCTCAGGGTGTTATTGGGAATATGTACTGTGGCCATGTCGTTTATAAGTGTATTATGTAATTTTTCGTGAAATAGCTTGTAGTGGGTTCTTATTCGTATGTTGATTGTTAATTGAACTAGCATGCGTAGTTCAGCATCCAAAGTTATACTAAAGTACCGCAGGGTGCTTTTTTGATTGCCCTAAATGTTTTATATCAGCGTAGCGTATGTTCAAATAGGCTTCAGTAAGTAACTATACGTGTTCATTTTTTATTTAAGTTGTAGAGTTGAACGTTTTAGAGACGATTAAATATAAAAGTCTTAGTCTCTGGTTGAGCGTTTTTCGTGTTTTCTTGATATCTGGACCCCATTCTTCGGTCAAACGTCAGACTAAGTTAGTGAACAGTGTCTAGAGGAGTCTGTTTTTGTCAAGGAAAACTGGTGGGCATGTTTCACGTCGAAATGTAATAGTAATATATGGCTATTTGTTGTAATATACACGGACTTTCCAAATATTGTGCCAGTCACGTGATTTTTAAAGGTAATGTTGTAGAATTGAGTTGAACGTTTAGAGACGATTAAATATAAAAGTCTTAGTCTCTGGTTGAGCGTTTTTCGTGTTTTCTTGATATCTGGACCCCATTCTTCGGTCAAACGTCAGACTAAGTTAGTGAACAGTGTCTAGAGGAGTCTGTTTTGTCAAGGAAAACTGGTGGGCATGTTTCACGTCGAAATGTAATAGTAATATATGGCTATTTGTTGTAATATACACGGACTTTCCAAATATTGTGCCAGTCACGTGATTTTTAAAGGTAATGTTGTAGAATTGAGTTGAACGTTTTAGAGACGATTAAATATAAAAGTCTTAGTCTCTGGTTGAGCGTTTTTTCGTGTTTTCTTGATATCTGGACCCCATTCTTCGGTCAAACGTCAGACTAAGTTTGTGAACAGTGTCTAGAGGAGTCTGTTTTTAAAGGTAATGTTGTAGAATTTGTATAACGTGAGTTGTATTTTAATATCTTGTTAAAATTGCTGTTTCGTCTGCGATTGTATGTATGGTAATATACAGGTGTAAATAAAAAAAATAAGTTTAAAAAAAAAAGATTCAGGTGATGAAGTACATATTTTTACCAGCCTTTGGCATTTTTTAGTTGATGATGTCTAAATTATAATATTGAATAACTCAATATAGACAATAACTGATTCTGAGAAATACCGCTACTTATCGGGTGATTTCCCACTTTAGTATTATAATTAATTACCGGAAATTAATTAAAAACCCACGATGGATCAAATTAAGGGTTTTTTGAACGATATTCTGTGGAATTCAGGGAAATTCCTGAGAAAAATGGAAGGGACTTTGTGAAAAGGATTGTGGTAAATTCCAGAGATAGTGAGCAGGTAAGGAGAAGACCTCTGGAATATTTCCCCAACTTTAGTGAATATCTACATTTCCCCTTTTCTTGGTTCAATATTTCTTTCGCTATCCTTTATATAGGTAACTTAACTATGTATTCGTCCTCTTTTTTGTGAACACTTCATTAGTATGTTTATATTATATATATTTTTTTGTGATTACAATTATTTTTGTATATTGTAGTAATGCTAAGTATTGAAGTGTAATGTTTACTTAGAGAAAATTTTTTTTTTTTCTTTAAAAAAAAAAAATATCGATAATTGTATATTTAAACCGAACGTGATGATATCGATCAATATTAAAAACCTTGTGCCGATATTTAATTATTTTTAATTCAACAATGATAGGGTTTATCAACTACTCTATCAGTATTAACGTTAAAATCATACACATCGACCCCTGCAAAACTGGTATGGGTTCATTATTTCTATATTTTTTCAGTTTTTCATAATTCAACAGTCACATTGTACCGTTATAGTCACCTTTTTGGTAAAGCTTATGTTTTTATTACTGGTAAATTATATCAAGATGTAATTTTAAAGAAAGAAAAGGTTTCTATCGGGGCAAAACTTTGCAAGGTAAATAGCTATTGTCACCTTGATTCCTCTTCGACTTGTTCTTTCCTCTTGACACTTGACACTAAAAGTTCTTTTAAATTACTCTTTAAAATTTGAATTTGAAATATATAAGAAAAAAAAAAGATATCTCATAATTCGCTGAAAACAATGATACATCTTTGTTTCGAGATATATGTTATATCTCGACAATAGATTTGCAACAGAACTGTAGACATTTTATTGTTCATAAGATTTTTCAAGCTCCTTTTCATAAATTTCATATATCTTTTGTCATAATTCAACTGTCGCATTGTACCGCAATAATCACCTATTTTGGTAAATCTTATGTTTTGGATGATGGTGGTGGAGTTGATTTCAACTAAGGAAGTTATGAGATGTTTCTAGATGTAACTTTACACCGTAACAACATTATATCATTACGTAATTTATAACTGGTAATTTATATCAAGACGTAATTTTAAAAGAAAGAAAAGGTTTCTATCGGGGGCAAAACCTTGCAAGGTAACTAGCTATTGTCACCTTGATTCCTCTTCGACGTTTTTTCTTCTTATAAGAAAGATAACCACTAAAAGTTCCTCCCGTTCATTTTTCCGAGACACTTTTAACTATTAACTATTTACCAGGCATCATCTTAGCAATATCCTATATACTGAAGGACAAGATAACTTGAAGTGAAATAAAAACTCAAGAAATGAAAAACTGTTCTGGTCTCTGATTCAAATCATATTCGTTACTTAACGTGTTTCATGTTTTTCTTATGTCTTGATATTATCAGTTTTAATTGCAAACATGTATTCTATCATTTCCGGTTAATTTGATTTTCTCTAATTTTTTTTTTACGCTTATTATTTTGTTAATCGTATCTTTCTTAAGACATTGTTAAAAATAGGTAATTTTATGTTCAACATTTACTACTCTACCCTTCATTCTCTCCGTGACTACTTTAATACTTTCTTCAGTCTCTACACTTATTCCTTCTGTACTAATACTAGTTGATTCATTAAATTGTTTAATTATTAATTCAGTATTTCCAATAATTGTTTTTTGTCCGCTGAATTTTCTTATAACTTATCATTAAAATCATTCATCTGTTTTTTTTTTGTTTTTTTTATTAAATTTTGATTCTTATTGGATTGTTTCAATAATTTTGATTTTTATTGATTCGTTTCCCTAAATATCCCAAATCCAAAAAGATTTTCAATTTTCTTTCTGTTTGATTAATATATATTAATATGAAATGACCGGTTCTTTAATTGAATAAATTGGAAGAACACAAAACGCCGATCGGAAGACTGGGGAGAGATATATCTTTTAATACTTTTCTGGTATGAATATACAATGTGTGGTGAATTTAAAATTTTAAATTGAAAGTACGCTCTTATTGACAGTTAATTCTTTTAATTTCGATTATCGATTGATCAGGGAAATAAAGGTGTTGTAGATTGGTTCTATGAGATTGTTAGCATTACAATGGTATATATCCAGGGTTTAGGTCTGTTTTATATTTAATTTTTTTCAAGTGCTTGACAATTGATTTGCAACAGAACTGTAGCTACTTTATTCTTCCTTTTACCCGCTTTAATATTTGCTTCTTCTTTTTATTTATTTCTTTTTTATTTATTGGTTAGTAGTTACTTTTGATATATTTCAAACTATGTATGAAACAATACTAAAAAAATCGATATAGTTTTTATGAGCTATCCCAACCTGCCACTTGCTGGCATTTGTCTCTGGAGATCCAAGAGGGTTAATATATTCGCACTTGGTAAAATGTTTCCAACACGAGGTTAGTGATGGTTATTCAATTTAAATATGAATTAATATTATTATAAATAGGAAAGATTTCCAATTCTCTATCTGATTTATTCATAAAGGTTAATTTGAAATGACCGGTTCTTTAATTTAATAAGTTGGAAGAGCACATCGGCGATCGGAAGACTGGATTAGAGGGGAGAGGGAGGCGGAGAGATTACGGTGGCATTTTGGATGGCCCTCCATAAATTTAAACTAATCGATAGTAAAGTGTAGGTTCTAATTAACTTCCCACCCAGTAGCCACATCCATTTTGTTATATTCTCTATTTAATATTTTTCAGTCTTTGCTACGATTTTTTATTTTTTTTTTTTGTCCCTCTTGGGAATTTTTCTCAAATTGTACTATTAATGTACCACTAACCGGAAATCAGTGCAGGTGTGTTGGTTACAAATATTTACAAAATAGAATCTTTGGCTTTTGACATACGGTTAAACTTCTTCAAAACTTACGGGTCAGGCTGCATTGTTCGCTTTATGGAAACGTTCGCTCATATGCATAGATGACATATTAAAAAAACAATAAAAATCAATTTTTTAAATGCGTGCGTATAGATTTTGAGGTGAAAGATTTTATACTGTTTTTTAACAGTCAGCATGTTTACTCTGACCGCTCTCTGACGACACCCGGTTGTAAGGAGCTCTTACCTACGGTTACACCACTGTTCTGTTTTTTCTAATTCCCTTTACTCGGCAAGTCTCAATAAATGTTTTCAAAATACTGAGGGTATTAGTTATTCTGAATTTAATTTTGGTAAACAATCGACCTGAACATAAAACTATTGGCGTGATAATATCTGGGGAGCAAGAACGTCTTTAAGAGCACAAGCTTCTGCAGCGGATTTAAAAGGGCCCTTCCAATTCTCTCCCCAAACCAGTTGTAAGTACACCCACATCGGGCACGCACATTGCTCCTAGATATCTTAAGCCACCATCCATCACCGAGGGTCCTATTGCTCTCCTCCTTCTCCTTTGGCCGTCTGTCTTGGTAGCCTTATTTTTCCGGAAGAAAAGAGAGAGAGAGGGTACTAAACTGACCAGGCTTATCAGGCTGACCACTAAGCCAACCTCCTCAAGATCTACACAAAGAGCATCTATCGCTCGCTGCAGACGATTTAGCGTGCTAGCAAAACAAGGAAATCTGCTTAAGCAAGCTAGCAACCTCTGATTTCTGGATATCACAAAGAATATGGCTCCTTCTATCGCGATATAATCCACGATTCCTCAGAACCCTAAGAATCACTTCGTTACTCACTCAATTAAAATCCCTCGTGAGATCCAAAGCAGCCATGTAGATGTTACTCCTCTTCTTCCAGGCACTACAACGAAGTGAATCAACCAGCAGGATCCCTCCTCCTTCGGAATACAGCAAACGATAGCCTCCAGCCCAGCCACAATATCTTGTGCAGATGCCTTACCACCAGGCAGGCCACCGCAATGGGCCTATAATCATCCGTATTAACAGTTTAGGAACAAGGTTGCTTTTAAAAAAAAGTTTGACACTTTCTTACATGAATACATTTATTTGAAAAAAAGACAATCATAAGTATTATCACAAAAACAGTGCTAAACATTAAGTATTTACGTACTTTAAGTACGTTACGTATTGACGGGTAATGTTTGGAAAAAATGCTACGGGCAGGTAATTATTATTGCTAAATTAATTGCTTTAATATTGTAATATGCTCTTCTATTGTGATTATTTTATTATAATATTAGTGTGCTCTAGTATACTAAACATTTATTTTCAGTTCTGAGATCTAATAGGTATCTCAGGTAATTTTTTTTTTTTGTCATTTTTTAGCTGAACTAAATGTAGTTTTAAAGATCGGTGTAATAGAATATTCTAGATGGGTTTCAATATATTTTTCCTCGTTAATTTTCATTTAATTACATGAAATACATAAACCTTATTTATACTATAAGGTTTGGTTTTATTAAACCAGCTTGACTTTAATCTGTCGGTATGTTATATTGTTTCATGTATAAAAGAAATATTCGCAAATGCCACTGGGACCTATTCACATGTGGGTCTCATATGTGTTTCCTTTTCCAATTCTTGCCAATATCAATCAGTTAAATATATCGCAGTCATACATTTGAATGACAAAAGAAGGAGATTGGAAAAGAGAGAGACCTGTGTTCTGCCCTAACAGCCTGGTCCCCGTTTGAATAACAAAGCAGCCAACGTACCCAAGAATAGTAAAGGAGACGTAAAAACTGTGAGAACAATAGTACCTTCTAATGATTTTTTTTTCACTTGTTAATTTTTGTTTTTAATTTAATGTATTAAAAATTTAAATAATTAATAAAAAATTGTCTTTTTATGTTTAAACATTTTATTGGGTTTTTACAATTATCGTTCAAGAATTTGATTAACTTTATTACCCAAGTACAACAATTACGCAGTTATCAATTCCGCGTATCAGAGGAACTGCGTTACAAAACTGTATTGTCCCAATTATGTAATCAAACATTTTTTTTTTTTTTTTTCATATTAGCAAATCTTTTTTTTTCTTTAAATTATAGATACGCTCGTGTTGTCTTGATTATATCTGGTTTATTGCCCTAACCACCCCAACATAAATATCTTTGCTCAAGCCCTCTATCACAATCACTACTTTACGGATTTTAGAATATACCAGTATATCATCTTTCTAGATATACATCATTTTGAAGATGAGCATTTTTTGTTGATTTTTTTTTAACTTCTAACACTCTCACTCCATTAAAATGATACACGTGTTTGTTCTTATTTCATGTACATAAATGAACTATGTACTAGGGCTGTTTCTTCCTTAAGAATTTCTATGCTATATTTATAGGTATACATCCGTCTCTGGAGGTACTAGGAGGTCTATCCTACGCATTGATACACGTATTTGATCGATTTTTTTAATCTTTATTCTACTTTTGTCTTTTTATTTTCCAAATAATAATTTATATAAGTTATTATTGTATTTGTGTGATAAAATAATATTGTGCTATTAAAACATCTTTTTTATTTTTTGAAAAGAGGGTGTTACCTCATTGTCCACAAACATCTGACCGATAACAGCCGGTTTCTACTGCGCCTTCCTTAAAAATAACTAAAGAAAAAAAAATCAAAACAAAATTTAATGTAAACACCTTTCCAGGTTATAGTGCAAATTAATTAATTATATACTAACAAGATTTAAGCATCCAGCAAAAGAATACATGCTTGAAAATATTTATTAAAAATATAGAAAAATTAAATAAATGAAGAAGTAACTATTGAAAAAAAAATTAAAAGATTAGTAAACAATTCGAACTAATATTCACAATTTGCTGACATGTTTCTAATCTAACCAGTATCTTGTAACATCAATTTGTTGAAATTGTCCACATCAAATTTCAGATTATTTGTACTACCAACCACCAATTGAGCGATGCGAAATATTATTTTCAAAAAAAAAAAAAAAAAAAAAAAAAAAAAAAAAAAAAAAAAAAAAAAAAAAAAAAAAAAAAAAAAAAAAAAAAAAAAAAAAAAAAAAAAAAAAAAAAAAAAAAAAAAAAAAAAAAAAAAAAAAAAAAAAAAAAAAAAAAAAAAAAAAAAACGATCCATGACCGCTGTTGGATTTAGTAACAGGTAATGGTCCAAACCAATATTTCAAGCTTTTCAACCACCAGGTTTTTTCTTAAAACAATTGCAGCTCCATTATAGTCTGTGTATGATCAAAGAGTGTCTTCTGACCACATGGTGATCCTGAGATAATCGTAAAATAAGTAATTATCTTTGTCCGAATTGAAACCTAAGGTCAGATATATTCACTGAACTTCCTTTGACAAAAAAAAACAAAGCCATTAAGTTTCAGCGTTTCAATTGCGACGGTGTGTTCTTAGTGAGATCTGTATCCAGACTGTTGATCTATGTGGCCCATTCCAGGTGCTGTCTCATCTAAGACCAGACTGACTTGGGTAGTAGTGGTTTATATATTTTCATGGCATATCATTAAAAATTAACACCTACGAATATATGGGTCTAAAAAAGTTTAAAATTACAAAACTACAATTTTAAGCTTCCGCTAGGCACTCGTATCTACCAGATACGCAGAAGAAATGTTTCTTTACTTTTCTTTGATCTTGTAGTTATGGTATTTTCCTCTTTTCTACCCTCTTCTTTCGACCCAAGCTAGATCAGCCTTTACTAGTGAATCATATAGAAAACAGTAAGGTTAAAAACGTGTTTCGTATCTCTGAAATACGCTCGCCATCCCACTTAATTTTTTTTTATTTTATTTTAAATTATTATTTGTTAAATTTGTAATTCATTAGAAATTTAAGCAAATGTACAAGTTGAATTTACCTTTGATTCAGACTAACACAGAACGGGTCAGGTCTGATTTCGAGCCTTCACATCGATGGAAATCTCGATGAAGAAACAGGGGATATCATGAAACCAGAATTAGTGAGGAATACAAGAAATACTCGTATGTTTTGGTTTTGTTTTTTCTAAGTGATATTATGATTTCCAGTGAACTAGATTTTAAGTATAGTTTTGTAAAGCTTGTCATTTTTTAATTTATATATATTTTTTTTTTAATTCCTTAAGGAACTAAACAAAAAAAAAGTGATTAAACATGTTTATTTGAAATATCTTTTATTGTAATTCTTTTTTTCATAAACCTATGAGCTGTAGCGAGTAATTTATCCGTTAACAGACCTGCCTCTTCTAACATGTAGATGTGGTGATAAAGTTGTCAGATATGCTTATTAAATACTGATATGCCCGTCCGTCTTGTTCTAGGAGGTGTGCCTATCGGAAAGTTAAAACTCAAAATTACAAATATTTTTCAGTATTATTTATAACTGAGAAGGTATCAAGATTATTTAGGAGATTAAACAAGTATATATAAATCAAGTTTCAACATATTGTAGACGCTAATAGCTTACTGTACTCTATCGTGAAAATATGATATATATATATATAGAGAGAGAGAGAGAGAGAGAGAGATTTTACATAGGCTATTGATTTTATTTTATCCGTGTAAATAGTGTATGTTTATTCGGTGGCCCATTTGTATTTAAAACACATTAACGTTGCCTTTAATGGTAAAACATGTTGGTAGGAAAACACATGTACCTTCTGTCACTTCGGTCAGAGAGAAACTGAATATTTTAAGTCCGTTTTAGAATACCAACGGTGACATAACAATTTCTTTATGTTTATTTTTTTACAAGACAATAAAAATAGAAAAGGAGAATTGCATACAAATATTGCTGGCTTAAAGGAGTTCTCTTATCTGATTATTCTTGTGTTAGGTCTTGTTAGGAACGTAAGGTGGTGAGTTCGTGTTATGATCGAAATATTTGTAATATCTGGCTATCTATTCTTGTAGCTATTCCATAAGTTTGGCTTGCGTGGTTCCAGATAATATTCAAAAATAAGAATATACATTCAGTTTTTATTTTAATGGTAAGTACAATCCCGAAACCTTTAATTTTATATATATATATATATATATATATACTATATATATATATATATATATATATATTATATATATATATATATATATATATACATGAAAAAATTATAATAAAAAAAAAGACACTGTATTCTTTTGTTTTGACAGTGACTCCGAAAGTTATTTATCCAAAGATTTATAGAGATTTGAATTATTTCTTTTAATATATCAAAATCCAGTCATTTTTTTTCCCCAAAGCATTCCTCTGGAATCTCACCCTCCGTAGCGTTTATTCGGCTAGGTCATTCCTACTATTCTTATATACTTTACTTAAAAATAATATCATTCTACTTATATCACTTATTCTTTCAGTATTACACTCCTCAATTATAATTCATCATATTTCTACAACCCTATATGTTTTGGAAACATCGTTCCCATTATCAGGCTAGAATCTTAAATTAGTAGATAGATAGATAGATAGAAAATAAATTTTATTCTGGGACTAAGTCCCTTAAGAATAACACAATGAATTATAGAAAGTACATCATATCTGGCCAAGATATTTTAAATAAAATAATAAGATAATTTAAACAAATAAAATTTTTAAAAAACATACAAATATTACTTATTCGGTACATACCATACAAACCATATATACATTCGGTAAAGGAAAAAAATATCATTTACAAAGTTGATTGAAACATGAAATTTCTGGATTTACTCCTAGTGAAGTATGGAGAAAAATAACATTTGTTGAGAAAAGAACTTCATGGCATACATAAAAAAATAATAAAAATGAATAAATAAAAAAATAATGACGCTTTTTTCTTTTAATTCTTTGTAAAATATTTTGCAATGTATATGCTTGATTTAAAATATCAAACATCATTCTTATACCATCACACTTAATATAGTTTATTATGATTACAATAATACTATGCACCACGTTCAAAACTATAATGAGATTTAGAAGTAGAATAAGGTTGAGAGCAACCGAAGTCAATCTGCGGGTAACCACACCCCATTCCATAGGATCGTCCTAACCACAAATAATTTATTTTCAACTCCAACCGAATCCGTGATTCTAAAAGTTATTTACGGTCAATTGATCTTTTTAATGTCCCCCAAATAATAGATAGTCTAAAGATACCAAACTGGGATTAAGGCGGTTTAATTAAATTGAACTATTAAATTGAGCCTAAGTTATAGGAATGCAGTAAAAAAAGATGAAAAGCAATAAAATGAAAACTAATAAAAAATAAAAGAAAGAAAAAAAATCGTGGGGAAGAGAAATAAAGTCAACAAAAAAAAAAAAATCAATCAATATTGATTATACTAACAAAAATCAGTATGCTGTAGTATGCTGATATAATAGATAAATTAAAATAATATTGAAGAATAAAATTCCTTAAATATAAAATTAATATAAAATATTAATAAAGAAGAAAAATTAAACATTGTTATTAACAGTTTGAAAATAAATAATTTAATTTAATTTTTAATAAGAAACTTGAAACTGTCCTTAATAATTTTAGAAAATCGGTCACAATAAACAAAGAACAAAATCGATTAAAAACGATTAAAAAGAAACACTTTTTAGCAGAATGACGTGGTGAAAACAATATAAGGCAGAGTTGGACAAAATTTAATCATGATTAAATAAATAAAAACTACATTCCTGGAATCAATCACCCAATTTAAGCATGATTAAATCTTTTACTTTATTTTTCGGTGGATTGAACCATTAATAAAAATGAACTGAAAGATTAAATCATAATTAAATTAGATGATTTATGAGAAAAGACAAGGGACAGCGTCACGGACTTCTGGACATTGATTGCCAGACCGCAATCCGTCAACCCCTCCACTACCGCGTTAATAGAAGCCTGCAACCCTTATAAGGTCATCAGCGTATTTCAACACTCGCTCTCTCCTAAGACCACCCCCCCCCCCCAGGCGAGTAACCAACCGCCCCAGGAATCCCCGACACCACATGATCGAATACCATGTTAAAGAGTATCGGGGACATCGGGTCACACTGCCTAACCCCACGCACGGGCACCAAGGACGGCGAGGTCCTCCCATCCTTCACTATTAAGCATCTTACCCCACTATATAAGTCAGCCAAATATCGGCGGAAGGCCTCAGAAATTCCTCTATCCCTCAACACCCCGTTAATGGCCCGGTGACTGACCGTGTCAAAGGCCTTCTCTACATCTAGGGACGCTAGGAACAAAATCCGGCTTTACTTCCACGCACTCTTCACAAAGGAATTGAGCTGGAACAACACTGCCGCCGCCCCATCGAAACCCCTTCGGAATCCCACCTGTTGAGGGATGTGAGCCACCGCCGACTCCAACCTCGCGGCCAACACCCTGTGCAGGTGCCTGACCACAACAGAGGCCACTGGCCGGAGCCTCCACTCCGCCCTCGACACAGGGGCTCCCCGTCCCCCTTCACCAGACCATCCAAGTCCTTCCGAGCTGCAGCAGATCTGTCAAGCGCCCACTTCTTCTGGAGGTCAGCGTACAGCTCGCGCCTTCCCACACGCTTCTTTCCGTCAGTCGCGCACACCGGAACAGACCCACCCACGGCTCCCTCACCCAAGACTGTCCCAAGAGGACAGATGGGGAGCCCGCTCCCCAATCTCCAACAACCGCTCCAGGTCGAGGGTTACTCGCTCCTTCGAAAGCCCATCCATTAGCTCCCCAATGGCTCCCATCAACGCGGAACGGTCATCCTCGAAGGCACCCTTCTCGACAACACTCCCCCCATCATTAGCCAGCCCCGATAATTTGTTTTTGTAATTATCATTCATGATTGATTAACTATATTGAATAATAAAAGAACTATCTAGACATGATTATGAACAATCATCGATGGAATTTATAATATTCCTTATAGCAAAGAACGTAAAAAATAAATCAAAAAGAAATATTTTATTTGATGCTTTTAATATGGAATAAACTGATATTAATATTTATTTTTTCCAGTATTTTTTACATAAATTTACATAACGAAATTTCATATACATTATCAAATTTCAAGGAAGAAATTAAATTTCTTCAATAAAGTCTAAAGTCATCTAAATTTGGTATGAAATTTTAATCAAACCTTTGATTACACATTTGTGGATTTATTAAAAATATTTATTAACCAATTTATCATTCAGGCAATAAAATTTTACTAGACTGCTAGGAATCATTTGTGAAGAATAAGTCTATTATTTAATTCTCATTAAATGTTTATTGAAGAGTAGTGCTGATATTTCAGTAAATTTATTAAAACGAAATTAATGAAATCAATTAACTAATTTATTATAAGAGGATCAGAAAAAAAAATTAAAACATTTCCAATTCATGTTACTCTTATTCAGTATATTTACTAGTTTTACTGGTAAACACAAAATTTTTATTGTCAGAATTACATTATGTTGACGTCGTGTGAGTGTCAGTCTAAATAAAACAAAAAAAAAAAAAATTGTTGGTAGGAGATTTTAAATAACCGATTTATCTTCTTTGAATTCTACTTCCAAACTAAACTGAGAGCAGAAGTTTTTTTCGTAACGTAAGAAATAATTTTATGTGGCTTACAATGTTGGATCCGAATACAAAAACATGTATAAAATATTATAATATTGTCCAGTTCATTTAAATGATTTAGGAATTTGGATTATAGATTTTTTAAATTATATATATTTGTTAAACAACTATGTGCTTACTTAACGAGATTATCGTTTTTTTTTTTTGTTTTTTTAATGATTGTAATTTTAAAAAAAATATTACAGATAATAATGATTATATATTTAAACAGGCTTCACAAATATTGGCTATCGCTGACTATATGTGTTAATGTTAATCAAATTTCATTTGAATTGTATTGAACAACCGCCTTCTATAGTGATACACCTATAGCACGAGCAGAAACAGCTTTATACCACATAACACGTGTTGGGTGCCTATCCACACATTCGGCAGTCTTCAAACAGCATTTCTTTTTCGTGTCCTGTGTTATGGCACGCATGTGTGGAGCAGGCTTACCAGACTTTTGAAAATAATTTGGCTTTATAAAAATAAATATAAATTCTAAAGGAAGAAGTAAAACCACTGTGTCAATCAAAAACTAAAACATAATGTAGGTATCTAGGAGCGCTTATGACCAGTTTCTTTGAATGCCCTCTTTCATTCCAAATATTTCCTGAGACCAGCTAATAGTTTTTCCTTTTTCTTTTCTGTCTTTTCCGTCATGGGTTTCGGACCAGTTTCAACTTTTGTTAGTGGGGATCAAGATTTCCCCATACCACAAAATTTCGACCGATCCAACAAATCAAGGTTAGATATTCTAGCAGAATTTAGGTCTTTTTGCACTTAAGTAAGTCACAGACTTCGGGAAGCTTGGGCGTTCACCAAGGTGGATGCGTTCAGGCTTCTTGTCTTCGAAAGGAATATCCTCAGACGAATTTAATGAGCTGGAGCGGATGGCGGTGGAGGAGGCTAGGATTAGGAACCTTGGGATTCGGTTGGTTGAGCGAATATCGCTAGTGTTCCCTGCCAGGTCTGCGGAAGCTATTAGGGGCGCTAGGGCCAATGTGGCATACAAAGATAGGGTCTCCGAATTGTTGAGGGTGAGTGTTGCTTCGGGGCTGGCTAATGATGGGAGGAGTGTTGTCGAGAAGGGTGTCTTCGAGGATGACCGTTCCGCGTTGATGGGAGCCATTGGGGAGCTAATGGATGGGCTTTCGAAGGAGCGAGTAACCCTCGACCTGGAGCGATTGTTGGAGATTGGGGAGCGGGCTCCCCATCTGTCCTCGTGGGACAGTCTTGGGTGAGGGAGCCGTGGGTGGGTCTGTTCCGGTGTGCGCGACTGACGGAAAGAAGCGTGTGGGAAGGTGCGAGCTGTACGCTGACCTCCAGAAGAAGTGGCGCGGCAGTGTTGTTCCAGCTCAATTCCTTTGTGAAGAGTGCGTGGAAGTAAAGCCGGAATTTGTTCCTAGCGTCCCTAGATGTAGAGAAGGCCTTTGACACGGTCAGTCACCGGGCCATTAACGGGGTGTTGAGGGATAGAGGAATTTCTGAGGCCTTCCGCCGATATTTGGCTGACTTATATAGTGGGGTAAGATGCTTAATAGTGAAGGATGGGAGGACCTCGCCGTCATGGTGCCCGGGCGTGGGGTTAGGCAGTGTGACCCGATGTCCCCGATACTCTTTAACATGGTATTCGATCATGTGGTGTCGGGGATTCCTGGGGAGGTTGGTTACTCGCCTGGGGGGGGGGGGGGGGGGGGGTTGGTCTTAGGAGAGAGCGAGTGTTGAAATACGCTGATGACCTTATAAGGTTGCAGGCTTCTATTAACGCGGTAGTGGAGGGGTTGACGGATTGCGGTCTGGCAATCAATGTCCAGAAGTCCGTGACGCTGTCCCTTGTCTCTTCTGGAAAAAGGAAGGTCACGAGGGTGGACTCTAGGAGGGCTTTCATGATTGAGGGGGAACGGATCAGACCGTTGGGGATTGGCAACAATTTTGGGTATTTGGGCGTGCCGTGTGGGGCCCCCACTCACACTTCCCCCCCCCATCATTAGCCAGCCCCGAAGCAACACTCACCCTCAACAATTCTGAGACCCTATCTTTGTATGCCACCTTGGCCCTAGCGCCCCTAATAGCTTCCGCATACCTGCCAGGGAACACCAGCGATATTCGCTCAACCAACCCAAGTTTCCTAATCCTGGCCTCTTCCACCGCCATCCGCTCATGCTGCCCCACCTTCCCACAGCCGAACCGGGTGTCCCTAATCAATACCACAGAACCTACACGAGAAATTATTGGCACTGCCCATCAAAATTAATCTTACTCACAACTTCCGCAAATCTTCTCCTATACGATTCGTAAGCCCGATGGTGGTCCGCAGAATGGTCATCCCGCCTACCCGCAAAGCGACAAGGCGCACACCTGGGGAGACGGCCTAAGTCAGGGCACTCATTCTTCTTATGTCCCACCCCAGCACAGTGCCAAGAAGTCTGCTCTTTTGCAATACTTGTCTGTATGGCTAAATATCTGCAATCATAGCATCTGGTAATATCAACGTGGTCCGCAACCCTACAACATGCACACTCGAGGAAAACCCTACCAGCTTTAAGCAGTATCTCCCTGTTGGGCTCTACGTTGACAACCACGTTACGAAAATCGCAGTACGTTTCGAGAACTCATGGGAGAGAGATCCCCACTCCGAACCCTCAAAGGCCCTCACCGAAGGGTATTCTGCGCCCTAACCACCCTAATGATCCGGTCGGCAGTGACCTCCCTAGGCACGTCATAAAAGGTGACCTGCGGTCGGCGCCTCCCCACAGGCTTCGCCACCAACGTAACACCAGCCAGCACCTTCGACCATCTTGGCCAACTCATCAGAATTGAGGCTGAGCTGAAGGGTTTTGCCCCTCGCCCTAGCACCGACGACCTGCCGATCGTCCTTCCCGGCCGTATGGCCTCCCTGAGGCCCCTCTTCACATCCGCTCCCGTCTTGAGCGCCCCATTTCCATCAACCGGAGCTATCTCCACCACTCTGACCGGCTTTCGAGGTCTGGGAGGGGCCGCAGCAACCCCCGCAAAGGACCCGATGCCCGGAACAGGAACGGACGCCAGAACAGCACCAACCCCCACCCCCTCCACCACAACACCAGACGGCCATCACCATTACACGATCCAGAGACCTCTCTCCTCATCAGGTCTACAGACGCAGCAAGGTCAGCCGTTTGCATCCGCCCATCCAGCTCATCATACTTCCGCTGGAGGTCCAAGACAACCGCTACCAGCGAAAGCGCCACCCCAATCACCTTATCAGCCTTCTTAGCAATAGTCAAAAGATCATTCTTCGACATCCTCGAGACCGAGCCCAGGGTACTGGGAAGCTCATCCCTCATCGATCCCAAGTCGAAAAGATGCTCTTTGACAATATGGAGGCACTCAAAAGTTTCGAAGACCACAGTTCTAAACTTATTGAGAAAATCCTCCGTGACCGAAACTTCAGCGGGATCCGGGCCCGCATCAGTGACAAAGGTAACCGCCGTCACATCACCACCCAGGCACTCGCAGACAACCTCCCAATCTGCGACATCCCCATAGAAGGGAAACCAAGAGACTACGAAACAGCGAAAAAACGAAATAGGAAACGAAACGAATAACGGTGCCTGCGCACCCCCCGAGACAGAACAGAACAGAAGCGGTGCCTGCGCACCCCTCCCAAGATGAGAACCTAAAAATGAACGGTGCCTGCGCACCCCCAAAAACAAAAAAAAAAACCAAAGAGAGGGATGAATGCCAAAAAACCTATATATATTTATATATTAAGTAAGGTTCTTGAGGTTCAGTCAATAAATAAAAACAACTATTTTGCTGACGTTTATCTAACCATAGACTATATTGTTCTAATAATCATACCAATGTTACTGGTGGATATGGTATCGACTGTACCATGTTTCTTACGCCAAAGCTATTTATTATTATTTTATTATTGTACTTCAATTTATTTTTTAATTCTATCCCATTTTTAGTATCAAAACTATTTTCATTATTAAATACATTCAAGGCTCCATTGAAATATTTGTTGAAGTTATATGTTGGATCATTTATGTTATTTAATATTAATCTTAGATTTTTCTCTTTTTTAAGTAATTTTATTAAACCACATGCACGAGCTTGATATATATTATTCTGTGTCAAATTATTTCATTGCCAATAGAGTATTAGTTAAGTTGATTAATATAGTAGTATTGTTTAAATAAAAGTCAATGGATTGTAATGTAAACATTGTTTTAGTCTGATGAAGGGATGGAAGATCCCGAAATATGTCACATAATGATGATTGTTTAAAGAGGAATAAATGCTGTAACAAAGTGAATCGAATGTATTGGGAGAGAAGTACCGGAGCTCAAATTTTCTGCGTTGGTGAGATATTGGAAGAAGTAGATAATTACGAGTATCTGGGAAAAATTACACTGGTCTACATCAAAATTGCCTTTTACGTGAAAATGTACTATATCTATAGTATTTGGTTCACTGGATTTAAATTTGAAACTTAAAATTGATAGTTAGCTCTTATTATCCATTTATGTCAAATTTAATGTAATGGCGGGTAGCTTCATACATTAATTATATTCATGATGAAAGTTCAAAGTTTTAAGGGGTCACTAGTATAAAATTGTTGTAACTTATTTGATTGTTGTGCTAAGACAGTCTGTATTTTGTTTTGTCAGTCATTAGAATTCTAAACATTTTCAAAATATTTTTGGTGAAAATTCTAACATTGTCTTTATATCAGGTAATTGTTTTAATAGTGCAGACACATATTGTTACATATGTGGTAAAGTGATATGTCCAATAACTGTGTTCCAGTCCAGAAACTGTTTACTTCCATTATTATGGAATACGAATTAAAAACCAACACAAATCCTGGATACCAAATTTTAGTTGCTGTACTTTTTAACTAATTTAATTAAGTCTTTAAACAAAATGAAGCGTTCAAAGAACATTTTCAAGAATCTCAACAACGATGGGTCGGCTTTCAATTACCTTGCGAGGTAAATTACCTCTCCCAAGAGACACCAAAATAGAAGAAGGAATCTTTATTGGCCCTCAGATTATAGATTTTTTAAGAGCAAAGCTTTGATTCGATTTTAAAGAGCTTTGAAACCTTTAACCTGGGAGTGCTTTATTTGTTGTTTTTAAGGCAATAAGAGAAATAAAAGTTATGTTGAACTTGTGAACAACCTCCTACAAATGTATCAGCAGCTGGGTTTCAATATGTCCATTAAAATTCTTTTTCTTCTTTAATATGTTGATTTTTCCACTACTAAATGTGGTGATGTAAGTGACGGGTATGTAGAACGATACCTTCAAGACATAACACCAAGATACCAGGTGGCTATTGGAAGTAGGACTATGGAGGCAGCGACAAGTTGCCATACTTACCAACAATGGTTATGCAGAGAAGCTCAGAAACGAAAGGGGCTGCTCTCTTGAGGAATGGAGAGAATGGCTCGGAATAGAGAAGAATACAGGAGATGGTGTAAGGCTACTCCACGTCTTACGGCACAAATGAGATAGGATAAAAGAAAGAAGAAAAATACAGTTTTATAGGATTTTTTAAATAAAATAATTATTCTCTTACTATAAGATTAATCCTTGATATTTAGACTCAGGATATAAATTATAAATTATAAATTATAAATCTTTTAGAATGCAACTGGCCATTCAATTACAGGGAAGAAGTAAAATTCGGACCAGTATGCAGCTAATATTTTTTTGTTAGTTCCAGGCCAATGGTGTATTCTACCAGATATCTAATACTCTACTAGAGTAAGCAAAGACAACATTATTACAAACAATAGTTCTTAATTTTTCCCGAAATAATATTTTCGCTGGAAGGGATGGAACCCGCTTGCTGCCTCCCTCCCGATTATAGCCCGGTTGAAGGATACCTAGTTGACCGTGACTCCAGAGAGAAAATAAATTTTAGCTTGTTCTCTAGAATTCCGGAATCTTCTAAAGCTCTCCAATTTTCCGTCGAGTGGCGATTCTTTTCGGTAAAAGGGTCTTTTTCTCCCTCACAGCTTTTTCCGTCGTTTTGGCCCTATTGCTTTTCTCTTTTTGGTGTCGCCTTTATTCCGGTTTCGTGGTGAAGGATATTAACACTGTTTCTAATAGATTTTATTTTTAACATAAATAAATTATCTTCATTTGCTTTTTCAATTATGTTGAAAGATGTATAATTGTTAATTAACAAAATTTTCGATTCTACTCCTTAGTGACTTATTTAACATTACTCTACATATTTTGGGGAAAAAATTGTTTTCCATATTCAGATTCGTTCTTTATTTGTAGTGTTTTTAACTGCGTTTTTTAACTGAAAAACAAAACATATATTTAAAATATTTAAAATCTGCGTTTTTTAAACCATGGGATATAGGTGCGACGACCTGTACCAATCTTGCCAATTGTCTGCTGTCCCTAAAATAAAGTAAATAAAGTTAGTTCTTTTTTTTTTTTTTTTTTAATACAAGCATCCTCCGTTAAGGCTTCGCCCACTCTCATAAATAAATAACTGAGATAATTTAACTAATTATCATAGTTTTATTTGCTTTTCGTTTAAAAAAAATCGTGTATTGAAGTATTCAATTGAACTTAATATTTTCACGGCTAGCAGTAATTGAGTAGATGTTTAAAGATTAAGTAAAGGCATAATTAGACATCCAAATTATAATTTTAATTTATTTGTTGGTATTCCAGTTGGACAGAGACTATTAATAAATGCCCAAGTAAATAACCATGTACACACAATTTAAAAAGGAACATTTTGATTAGCAACAATTTTTATCCAACAGAAATAATTTTATTGATTTCATCTAGTAAGCTCTTAATTTCTAACTATAAAGGTATTTGGCATTGTGGCAAACATCGTTTCTATCTACATTGTACATTTATATTTTCATTACTATACATTTTATTATTGCTAAACCTTCCTTGAACTAGGTATTGTGATCTTGTGAGGTTTGGAACAGATTAGTACAGTAGTTTAACCACTGTAAACTCTATTGCAGAATTGTACAAACCACATATCGGTCGATTTCCAAACTTCGCAGGGATGCATATATCACACCACCTATTCAAAATTTTTTTTTTTTTCTTATAACACAATTTCTTTGTAACCACTGAAACAGAAAACCACCCGGCCACCAATCGGTCAATTTTTAAACTGAATATCCAATATTATTGCATTTTTAGAAACATTTTGAAAATAAGCTTTTATATTTTTTTGCTAAACCTTTTATATATATATATATATATATATATAATCTATATAACTATATATATATTAACTATTTTACAATAATCGGGTTATTGGTCCTTTATAATTTTATATATAGATATATATATATATATATATATATATATATATATAGTTATATATTTAAATTAGTACAAATTTGTTCAGTAGTTTTAGTGGATAGTGATAAAATACGAAACATAGCCTGTTTCTTTTATATCATAGAATAGAATAGAAAAATAATTATATTCTGGGACAAAGTCCCTTAAGAATAACAGATAAGTACAGGTATAACTAAATTAAATCTGGTTAGAGACATAATGAGATACAAAAGGAAAAAAAAAGAAAAACAATAATATATTAATGATATTATGTACATAGATGATATGTAATATATGATAATATAGATATAGATATATAGTTCTATGTTGTATTTTTATAATATAGAGAAAATTTCGGATCGATACAACGAATATCTGAAATAAAAAATATGGGATTGTCAAAGAATATATTGATATGTTTTATATATCGTGGGTAGCCAACCTAAAATACTTAAAAAAAAAAAAAAAAAGCTGTATTCGCTATCCAGTGATGGTCTTCTCGAAACAGACAGGTTTAGTTAGAGTTGTGGGTTGGATCATTTGGCTAGGCCCAATATCCCTGCTGGATGCTACTGGAGCAATATCCAGGCTTCGGTCTGGAATTCCAATCAACTGCTCTCCGGTTAGTCTACTTTGGCTCCTTTTATTATGTTATGCCCCTTCTTTAACACCGCTGTCAGTCGTAAAGGGTTTCACTTTTTAAGGGGATAGTTTCTGGAATATCAAAAATTTAGGAAATATAAACTTTTTTTTTTTATGTTAGGTATACGTTCAATAGAGTAACCAACCGTGTTATTTCAGATATTTTTTTGACCGGGTAAACGTTGGTTTTGGGTGATCGGGATACGTGAGAATGGCTAGGATATGCAATAAGAATAGAATTGATATGCAGTAGAAAAATAATTTTTTCTCAGGAACTAAGTCTCTTCAGAATAACAAATCAGTACATAAATAAATAAAAGTCAGATACAGTTAAAAATGGAAATAATAATTCTTATAATACATTATTGCTAATCCGTATCTCGTAAATCCAATTCTAAGGGTCATCTGACCCCCGGAGTCCCTCGAAGTGCACAATAATTTTGCGAAATCCCCAATAGTTCCGTAAAATCGTACATTGTGGTATGCAAATGGTAGGGTAATTTTGATTTTTTTTATATATTGTTAGCGATTGGGTTCCAAAAATCAAATTTTGGACCTTGACTCGCTGCACAGTGGTTCAAAGGAAGAAAAAATATTTTTAAAAAAAAAAAAAAAAAAATGATTAAATTTTGTACTGTTTTTTTTTTTTTGTGTGTGTGTGATATTTATTTTATATTTACTACTGTAACATATGGACTTATTTTTTCTCAGAAGTATTTCATTAGGTACTCATTTTGACAAATAATATAAAAAAAGGTATGAGAATTGAGACTGTTGTCAAACTATAACACAATTTTAAGGAATACTGAGATTCTTATAAAATCATTTTTTTTTTTTTTTTTTTAGTTAGCCTTGTCTACCTCCGCAATGTTGCTTATGTGGATTGAAAATTCTTATTCAGATCCTTTTAATTTTTCTACTTTTAAAATCTTTATCTTTATTATCAATTTGTAAATATAATTTAAACATGAGGCCCTAGGGATTCAGAATGTTTTAGCAGCACCTTAACATTGATTTAGAAACCACCTCGGTTTATGATTGCCAAGACAACATATCTTTTTTTCATTTTGACTGTAGTCTAGTTAGTGGGTAATTTGTAAGAACCGTCATTTTGCAACATTTTTGTCCATAATGACGTTAAACCCTCCAAAATCGACAACATAAAGAAATAATATTGTTCAAATATTACGGCAGTAAAATTTGTTAGTAGTTTAAAACAGCAACAATGAATCCATCTTTCTGCTCCACGATACATAGGCTGCAAATCATCTCCAAAGAACAGATATCAACACGTATTTATTGATTTTTTATTGTTTTTTTAATGAATTCAAAAATAAATTATTTAAATTAGTGAAAAACAGTGAGTTGGGCCCGTATTTTATGACTTTAATAAGCTCAACAACACATATTTACAAAGGAAAAATTATCTCTAATTTTGCAAGCAATATTAGATTATTCCTGTTATATCAGGATTTGTGCATCTATTAGAACTGTTTCCATTTATATATAGTGAGAAACTGGATACTAAACAGTCAAAAATTATAAAAGATGAAAGGAGGAGATGTTTCCTTACATTACAACAATAATTTGCGAAAACTTAGGAATGGTGGTCTAAGTTTATAATTACGAGACGAGCTCTCAGTCAAAGGAAATCACTATGATCCTATTACGTGGGTAATTAAAGTTGTTGGTTATGAACGAATTTCAAGTTCAATAATCCGTGCTAAATTAACTCACGAATAGTCTGATAGAGGTTTCTTTAATTTGGTTCAGTCATTACTTCATGATTTCCACTCGTATGATGACCAAATCACGGAGTACTGTCTGCCATATCCACGTCGACATCAAAGCGAAGATAATAAATGTTTTATTGTAAGCTCAAATCCTTACCTTTAAGATGGTAAGGATTTGATAATTATAAACAAGGACCACAAGTAGGATCCAACAACAAAAAGGATGAAGATTTGAATCTGTATCCTTCTTGATGTTGGGCGGTTCGCCTGGAACGATTGGCCTACACTTAAACCGTCATCACCTAAAGTAGGATTTTGAGTGCACAGATACCAAATTTTGGCCTTGGACTTGTACTCTTCAAGAAGTGTTCTACTTATTTTTACTGAACCTGTAGAAGGACGATTAGATTTTTTAAACTTCCCTCTTCAATATAAAAAACTGACGTCTAACAGAGTTTAATCTTCAGGAACTACCTAATTAATTGGGTGAGAAGTAAATAAGAGCTACTCTCCGTATATTTGACATTACAAAAAAATTTGACTTAAAAAAAACCGAGCCGATGAGTTGTTGCCTTACAAGTTATTGACATGCCATTCATTCAATATTAATTAATTCACAGTTGTCCAAGGATATCGGGTGCCAAAAATTATCAGATCTGAAACTGGTATTCTTCAATGACGAGCATCCTACAGTAAGAAAAAGGATCAGTGTGAAGAAAGAGAAAGAGGGAGTTAATAAAAAAAATAAATAATTTATTCAATTTGTAGGGAAGAAGAGACCAAATATATCCTTCGACCGCCAAAATTAGTTTGATGAAGAAGAAAAAGTTGAGACAAAATTTAGTTCTTCTCAAAACTGTCTGTCTCCTAAGAATAAGGTAAGATCACAGTGCATAGATCAACCGTCTGGCAACGATAATTGATCACTACTAACCTTATAAGTTGGAAAAAAAAAAAAAATAATAATCATGAAGGGATTGAAATATGAATTCACCTAGGGAGCATTTACGTCAGAAATTAGTGTAAGGCGACCCAATTTCACAATACCTGTGAGATGTGATCGTCTGGGGATGCGGAAAATAAATCATAAAGCAGTTCTTAAGTATCTCACATCTCATTTCGAGCTCACCAGGCATTCCTCCTTATACTACGCAGCTGTAGTCAAAGCCGGATGAAGATTGTAGTGTATTCTAAGATCGGTAAGATACACTACTTCAGTGGCATAAGGAAGAGAAGAAGAAACCGAGAATGAAAAGCAGGATTTTATGGCAATAACTTCAAATTGGTCCAAGAAATATTGGGAGGACTGTGTTTGTGTTTTGAGTTGGAATCAAAGGTTTTCTTTTCTTTCAGGATAGTTTCTTCAATCCTGAAATCCATCAAAGCTATGAAAATAAAAACCAAAAGTTGGATTGTAACATGCACTTTGATGTTACAATCAAACTTTGTAATTTTTATCCTTTAGTGGCATAAGGAAGAGAAGAAGAAACCGAGAATGAAAAGCAGGATTTTATGGCAATAACTTCAAATTGGTCCAAGAAATATTGGGAGGTCTGTGTTTCTGTTTTGGGTTGGAATCAAAGGTTTTCTAGGAATCCCATTTTCTTTTATGGCATAGTTTCTTCAATCCTGAAATCCATCAAAGCTATGAAAATAAAAACCAAAAGTTGGATTGTAACATGTACTTTGATGTTGCAATCAAACTTTTTAATTTTTATCCTTCAGTGGCATAAGGAAGAGAAGAAGAAACCGAGAATGAAAAGCAGGATTTTATGGCAATGACTTCAAATTGGTCCAAGAAATATTGGGAGGTCTGTGTTTGTGTTTTAAGTTGGAATCAAAGGTTTTTTAGAAATCCCATTTTCTTTTATGGCATAGTTTCTTCAATCCTAAAATCCATCAAAGCTATGAAAATAAAAACCAAAAGTTGGATTGTAACATGTACTTTGATGTTGCAATCAAACTTTTTAATTTTTATCCTTCAGTGGCATAAGGAAGAGAAGAAGAAACCGAGAATGAAAAGCAGGATTTTATGGCAATACTTCAAATTGGTCCAAGAAATATTGGGAGGTCTGTGTTTGTGTTTTGAGTTGGAATCAAAGGTTTTTAGAAATCCCATTTTCTTTTATGGCATAGTTTCTTCAATCCTAAAATCCATCAAAGCTATGAAAATAAAAACCAAAAGTTGGATTGTAACATGTACTTTGATGTTACAATCAAACTTTTTGTTTCTATGTAAGGTCTGGAAATGCGATAAGTTGCTGCTGATAAAAGAAGATCGTTCTATCAGAGTCCCAGAAGGGACGTCCGACCTCAAGATCGATCCTTGGGTAATACATATTAAATAATTATCTTCTTCAGCCTTAATCGAACCTGGCCTCTGGGATTGGTTGTCCAGCACTTTAAGCTACACCTACATTGGATCCGTATTTCTCCCGTTCCGTAATTTCCGCAAATTCTTAATTAGGCGGCCGTCAGACGGATCGAAAACACACACAAGGTTTTAATTGGAAGGACGGTTAGAGTGGTAATCCTCTTTTCGACTACCCCCGTCTCCCGTTTTACGGTTTCTCCAACCAAAACTGTTTAGTTTTATTCCGATTTTTTTTTTTTCGTTCCGACTAGACGTGAAAATGGCAATAGACAAATGTGTATTGGTTGATCTAGTGAAAAATAAGTCCCTCCCGTAGGATATTAGGAATTATTATCAGTAGCGATATATATAATTGCCTAATAAATGGGATATTAATAATACATAATTATTTATGTTAATATTCATTTTATACAGTAACATAAAAGAAGTGATTGTGATCTTTTTTTTTTTTTTTTTTTTTTTTTACATAATGAATATTTACATTTAGGTCCAAAAACCGTGTACCACTACAAAAAAAAAAAAAAAAAAAAAAAAAAAAAAATGAATAACAAATTATTTACATAAAAATCATTATTAAAATTATCAGTAATATTGATACTAAATGAATTTATATTGCCATGGAACAGCACCAAATCCGTTGAAGCATGATTCAAAATTGTCTCTAACATCTTTCGACGGCCAGTTTAAACGGAACCAGTATAGACACTCGTTTTTATTCCGATTGATGGCCGTTACTTTTGGAATTCCTGGATATTACGGTTCTGGAAAAATACGGATTCAATGTAAGTGTAGCCCTACTCACTGAGCTATCGTGCCCTCCTAAGAAAATTATAATTTTATAAAAACCCGTGGATTTTAAATCCCTTGTTTTAAAAGATTATATACATTATTGTTACTCATGTCTTTATTTACCACGATTGTTACAAAAACCTTCCATTTTTTTTTTTATACAGTCATAAACATTTTTTTCTGAACGTGCTATAAATAATTATGATTATAGTTTAGAAAATGAGATATCACTTAAAGTAAGCACAATTTACATTATAATTAAATAATTAAGATTAGGAACACTGTAAATGTGCCTGAAGGTAAGAAAGCACTGTGTAGGGTCACCCAAGAAGTCTACAGTTGCTACAACTCCTCTCTTTACCGAAAATGAATTTACAGCAGCAAACCGGAATGAGAATCCGTACCGACGGAGTCTTTAGAGACTGGTCTGCTGTTAAAAAAACGTGTTCAAATTTCGCCTGTCTCGTTACAACAGTCGCATCTTTGGATTTTTGAAAGAATGGAATCCATTTGATGCCAACCGGTTACTCTTTCTTTTTTTTCTATTCTTACGAGAATAGATATCGGGTTCATAGTCTACTAAAAGCGTGAGGATCTGAATCCAGGGAAAGATAAGAGCTGAACTGTTAGAAATACCTTAATTTATCACTTCTTGGCTGAAATTGAGGTAAGTCAACGGCTCGCTCTAAAACCGTTGCTCCGGAAACGTGTCGTGAAATCTAAATATTCTTGTGAAACTCAAAAGAGAGTTTTGAAGATTTTATTCAAGAGGTTCCCTTCCAGCCATTTTAGGAATGATGAACCATTTGAGTGGAAGAATCATTTTTCAATGGATGATGGAAAAGGAACTTTTTATTTTATTTCTGTATGAAGTTTGTAGCTGCTACGGAATGCTAGGGATTACTGCTCCACACTGATTTCTACAATCAGGCACATTGAAAGTGTTACCATGACCAATTTAAGTTAACTAATTTAAGTTTTATAGAGATCTATTTTATAACTAATATATACATGTTTATTTATAAAGACGTTTAATTTTATTTCGGGAATAATTCCAACAGAGCCTGAACCAGTGAGATGTTTAGTTCAGTATTGCCCTGGCCTCTAATTTCCGGACCCAGGTAAAAGCCCGGCTGAAGGCCTATTTATTATCGTTACCCTAGGGTTACAGTTCTCTCGAAGAAAGTACTTAAAAATTGTATTCATTGTGTATGTGTATATATATATATATATATATACTATATATATATATGTTCCTGCTTACAACTAGCACCGTTAAAAGCTATATGGTAGTGTGAGGCAGGGTCATGGGCCTTGTCAGAGACTATATCTTGCTGATAGTCCTAACGTGCTGTAGCCTTTCAATCAATTTGTACTATTTCTTTCGTGTGGCTTAAGAGCCCTTCATATGGTAATGCATGTGGTGTATAGCACTCTATATCTCATATATCATATAGTACGTACATCTTTTTCAATGATTCCTAAATCAAAGTAATCAGTGTAAATGATTCTTTACATCCATTTATATTAAGTCAAAAATATTTTGCCTTTTTTTCTTTAAGCAAGTTACACTTGAATCATTTAGAGACTTCTTCCGCTGCGTCATTGTCCTCACTATTCTTCGAAGAATGGTGTCATGAATTCCCTGAAGATACCGTCGTGTGCCATCGAAGAGGTGCATGGGCCTTTGGAAAGAGCTAAGCAGAGAAACGATTTGCATCGATAAATTAACCTGAGAGAAAGTGCAGGAGAGAGAATTGTTGTTGAATTTGAGAAGCTTCTGGGAGAATTGTTCTAGTAGTGAGCCCAGGAGGCAGTCGACTTGGTCGCCCAAGTGTAATATTTAGCTAGAGAGAGCTAGTTCTACCCCAATATGGTACCTATTGCGCCGTTCTTATTAAATATCATCTTATGGTCTATTTACGAATTGGGTTATTTGGATTAGTGTCTCATGAGCTAATGCCAGAGGGATTAATATTCCTGAAAAATGGAGCTTGCCGGTAAAGCCTTATGCCAAAAAAGGATTTGTGAGATCCTTATATCTTCAGCAATCCTTCCGCAATTGTTCTCCGGAAAGATCTGTTTAGCTTTCTCAACTTTGTGTACAGAACATAATGAATTTAAACACACCACTTTCAATTGACGGCAGCTGTAAACGAGTAGTTGAATGCTATTAGAAGAGTACCTTTTTTTTTTTTTTTTTTTTTTTTTTTTTTTTTTTTTTTTTTTTTTTTTTTTTTTTTTTTTTTTTTTTTCTTTCCCTACCAAGCCTTTTCCGGCATACGGGGTTTTTGGCGGCAGCGGGTTCAGCATATGGGATTTATGTATGCCGCTGCCTAAAATCTTTAAAATAAAATCTTTATTTACAATTTGCATTATTGTCTGAGGACTATATATTTTAAGGGTACAATTCTGTGGTGCGGCGTGGCATGCTCGGCACGAATTCAGACCGCACCTTCTTACTTTTCCTGTGGTGCGGCCCGGCCATGCATAGCACGCCTTAGCGACCGCACCTTATTTCTGTGGTGCGGCGGCAATGCTTTGCACGCCTTAGCGACCGCACCTTGCTTCCGGACGGTAGCCCGGTCCACAGCATCCGTCCAGTCCTGCACGTCCTCACAGTCTCTAGCCATCCCCTCTTCATCCTGCTCTTCCGGTGGCTCGCCGACAGCGGGGACGGGCCTACCCAAGGTGAAATGTGTAGGACCCACCACTTCCTTCCACCCGTAGACAAATTCCCTGAAGAAGGGTGAAGATTCCTGTTTTCCTCGACAACCTGGCACGGTGTCCTTCCATCTCGGTGCAGGACAGCACTACGTGTTCTGCTGTCTCTGGGACTCCACAAGTCGGGCACCGGGGGTCGATATCTTTTCCGTGTTCTTGCAATTTTCCCCGGAACCCGCCGTGTCCTGTTAACATCTGCGAGACCCAGTAGTCCGGGAGGACCCATTTCGCTTCTAGTCTTCTTTGGACGGTGGGGAAAAAACTTCCTTAATGTGGCTCCTTTCTCACTTGCCACCCACCGTCCATTCCATTCCTCTATGGAGTCCTCCCGCAGTATCTTCTTCCACAAATTTGGGGTCTCGCCGACACGCTGTTGGAGTCCCTCCGGAAGCGCCTCCAGCCCCTGCCTCTTGACTTCATATTTTATCCTATCCTCTTTCAGGACGAGGTCCAGGGGCAACGCTCCGGCCAGCACCTGCACCGCCTCATGCGACACCGTTCTATATGCCTTCGTGACACGCACCAGAGCCAGTCGCTGTATGGTGGCCAGCTTTCTTCTCTGCGGCTGTGCGAGGTTTCGGCTCCACGCAGGGGATGCATACCTCAGTATACCCAGGACCACACCTTTATAAATGGTCATCGTTGCTGGGTACCTGAGGCCCCAGAACGCACCCCCTATTCTGCTAAGTCCATTTAGTGATAGGGTCACCCTATCCCTCAGGTACTCCAGGTGAGGGGTTGCGTCGAACTTCTTCCTGAACTAACTCCTAGGTATGTAACCTCCTCACCTGGTCTTATTCTTTCGTTCCCGATGTTCAGGGTGATAGGATGAGCCCTATCCGTGGAGCCCTTAACGAGTATGGCCTGAGTCTTGGCTGCCGCCATACTCAACTTCTTCCTCGCACACCATTCTTCCACAAAGCTGGCGCACCTCTCTGCTTCTGTCTTGATTCTGGCTCTGCTGTTTGCGGCCACGATGACTGCCAGGTCGTCGACGTAGGCCGTGGCAAGGAACCCTCTCTCTTGCAGCTCCCCCAGCAACTCATCAAAGACTACGACTAGCTTCCACAGGGCCGGCCCGAGGACCGAACCCTGTGGGCATCCTCTTTCTATCTCTCTCTCTACCTCGTAGTAGCTACCTCTTATCTTTACGCTCCTTGTACTTAGGTAACTACTAACGAGGGAGTACAGGTTGCTGGGGGTGTCGAACGTTTGCAATTGCTGGAGCACGCCCGGCCACCACACACTGTCAAAGGCGGAGGATATGTCAAACAACAATAGCATCACATACCTCTCTCGCCCTTTCCTCCGCATCCTGGCGTACCCTCACCAACGCATCAGTGGTTCTCTTGCCACGGGTCGAGCCGAACTGCCGTGGATGACTCGCTGCATTCAGGACCGGTCTGAGGCTGGTTACTATCAGGTGCTCCAGGATCTTGCTGACTACTGGGAGGAGGCATATTGGCCTGTAGGCTTTGGCCGTCTCCTTATCTTTCCCTCCTCCCTTGTAGAGGAGTCTCAGATCGGCAACCCTCCATTTGCTTGGAAAGTACCCCTCATCCAAGCATCTATTGATGATGCTAAGCAATTCATCCTCAATATAAGGGGCACTGTTTTTGAGGATTGCCGCATCTATCCCGTCGAGTCCTGGAGCTCTACCGGTCCTCTGTCTATCCACGGCTAGACGAAGGTCCCACTTATCCCATGGTGGGCATAGGTCGGTACCTGGTGGGTATACCGTGGTCCTTCTTACAAACTCATCCTCCTCGTTATCCTGGGACGGATCATCCCTGGGGTACGTAGAGTTAATATAAATCGTCGCACTTTCCTCCAGGGTGGTTGCCTGGGCCTGTCCTTCTCTTAATGCCGCCATCATCTGTAGTGGCTTAACCTAGCCCATTGCCACCCTGTAAGGTATTCCCCAGGGGTTCTTCTCAGATTCCTTGACAATGAACTCGTCCCTGGATACCCTCTTCTGTTTCCTTAGTTCGCCTCGGTATACCCGTTGCCTATGCTTGTACTCATTACGGAGTGCATCTCTCCTGGCTTCCTCTCTGCACTCCTGGTACCTACGCCTGGCCCTATATGCTTCTCTCTTCCTCTGTGTTAGGGCTGGCGTCCACCATGGGACCGGACGCGCTCTCACCATACGGCTCTGGAGAGAAGTACTCGCCGCTTGTCTGATGGCGCCCGTCAGCATGGCCACTCTTTGGTCAATTACTGACTCTCCTTCCATCGGCGCCATTTCCTCCCATTCCTGGTCGATCAGTACTCCCTCCAGTTTACTGGTGTATTCGTCCTAGTTCGCCGTCCGAGTCACGAAGCCTTATCCCACTTCTTGGGCTTCGCCTTCCTCCTCCGTGACACTGAAGGCTATGACCCGGTGGTCGGAGCTCGTGTCTGACCGTAAGGTCCAGTGCGCAATTCGTCTTGCTATAGCTGCCGTGGCGAGTGTCACGTCAATCCAACTCTGGCCCCTCGCTCCTACAAATGTGGGACCAGATGGCTCGTTGACAATGACAAGCTTACACCTCGCCAGGCTCTCCTCCAATGCTCTTCCTCTTACGTCTGTGCGCACCGAACCCCAAGCTGTGCTCCAGGAGTTGGTGTCGGAACAGACTATCGCGTTCCTGTACTTGAGTGCGGTAGCCTCCACAGCGGATATATGTTCCTCTATGTTAACTGGTCTAGGCGGCATGTACGAGGACACGAGGGCAAATGACATTTTGCCCCATCTAATGTAGCATGCCGCCTGATCCGCCGTGGTATGTTGTTTCAGTTCCATGGCGTCGAGGTTGGGATTGACGACGATTATCGCCGCTCTGGGCCTCCTCTGTCCACTGCTCAGAGCCACTATCCTCGACGCGACACCAAACCCGCTGACCATATTTCCTTGACACCATAGCTCTTTAACAGCCATGATGTCACAACTTCGGGTGAGAGCCGTTAGCTCGTCCGCGACCACTCGTCTTCGGCCCATATTGACCTGCAGAATCTGCAGCCTACGCATATCGAGTCTTCTTCGCCTCCCTGTCCATCATCTCCAGGTGTACCTGGCACTCATTACTGCCCGCACAGTGCTGGAGTTCCTTCCCCACTCTACCTTTCTTGTGGCAATTCCTGCAGCACAGGGGTGTTCCTTTCAACTTTTCCGGGCAGTTCTTGGCAACGTGCCCGGTCCCCGTGCACCATCTGCAGGTCACATCCTTCTCACACTGCCTCGCGATGTGGCCGTAATTTCAGGCAGAGTGGGGTGTCGAGGTGATCCCTGATAAACAGGGACCACCATCCTCCGCTTACGTCTTCGGGGGTCAGGGTCATCAGGGCATGCCTCATTGCGGGGTGTACCTCTATGATCCATTTCCTTGTGAGGCCGCCCCTTCCCGGAGTGGAGAAGCATGTTTTCATCCACTCCTTCCTGGCCCCCAGTTCTTCTGGTTTCTGCATCTCCGTTTTACCCCAGAGGTATGCCTCCACTGTAGGGTTATCCTAGTGTTTGGGGACTCCTCGTATTTCCAGGCGAGGCCTCTTCGTCTTGGCCAGCCTCGCCTCGATGCCTCTGCTCTTCAGCAGCCCCCAATCTAAGATCTTCTTGGCTTGGTCAGCACCTTCTGTCCTGACCAGGACCGTTCCAGCCTGGGTCACTCGCAACACCTTCACCTTAGCGCCCAGGCTCTCCAACTCCTCTTTCCCTGGGAGCTGCTGCCACAAACTACTCGGCGACCACTGATCACCCTGGCCCTTGAGGGTGATGTAAGTCGCCGTCTCCGTCGGCCTTTTGGGAGTCCCCTGGGATACTCTTGCCAATATCTTGGCGTATGTCAACCTCTGGGGCTTTTCATCTCTCTTTTCTTCCTTCTTCTCATTTCTCTTATTCTTCTTCCTATTTTGGACCAGTGTGTTCTGGTCCTCCTCTTCATCCTCTTCAGCTTCGGGCAGGCCTTTGTCCATCGGGTCCTTCTCCCTTGCCATTTTATATCCCTCTTTCCTTAGGGGGCAAGGTGCAGGAGGTGCGTTGGCGTATTTACTCTTAGAGGGCCCTGGCTTAGGTTCCTCAATCGTCACACTTTTCACATTTTTCTTCCTCTTGAGTTCCCGTATGACCTTATCCTTTTCAGCCAGGGTCCTCTCAAAAACTTCCTTCTCCTCCGCCATTTTATCCTCTGATATGGCGATGGCGGTGTCTACTACTCCTCCTATGGTGTTTACTACCTTCCTCTGCAGTCCTCCCACAAATTCTTCATCTTGGAGGACTGCCCTGGTCATTGTTCTGGGTGACACCGCCTTCTGCTCCAGCCAATTCCAATTCCTCATCACCTCCTGCAGGGCCTCATTCTTTGCTTTGAGGGCGTTGTTCTTTATTACCTCCTTGGTCAGGAGGTCCGCGGTCTCTATAATACATCTACATAGGACCCCCTCAAGGTCCTTTTCAATCTGGGCCTTTTTGAGTCTCGCCTGGAACACAATTACCAGTCTGCGAGACTCCGCCAAAATTTCTTCTGGGAAGAGGTCCTCGTCTTCTTCCGTGGATGTCTCAGCCTGCCCTGCTGTTTTCTTCTTCTCTGGAGACTTCCCTGATGGGGAAGCCTCCGACGAAACGGTTGACACCTCGGACAACCGTCTCTTCTTCTGTTCGCTGTCGTCTATCTTCTTTTCACCTTGTATGGCGGCGCCATCTTCGTCCGCCATTTTCCTCATCACCCTCTGTGGTTTTGGGGCCATCTCCGTCAATTGGAGTCGCTCCGCGTCCTCCAATTCTTCCATTAAGGATTTGGACTGTGCCATTCCAATTTTACGTGTATATTTACGTAAAATAGGGTTTTAAAAACCCTATTTTTAATACCTCTTTTTTAAAGTTTATATTTGTCTCTTATTTTTTCCTAGCACTAATAACTACACTACATTCACTCCTGTCAATAATAACAATAAGTTTTTTAACAAATTCAACAATAAAACAATAACAACAACAACAGTTTTGGTTTTTGAATTAATTTTCAAAAAACCCACCGCGGTAGGGAGACTCGAGTCGCACTAGTGTCCGTCGAGCCTCAACCTGACACGCACATCACCATAAAAACGCACTTTATGAGGAGCCTTAACAAAATGCGTCTTACCTCGCCGCTGTCTAGTAGTATACTGAGTCTAGGAGTAGGCCGGAAAGGTGGGGATAATCCCCGAGAGCGCTCCAGCGTAGGTCCTACCTCTTCAACAGTCGGGGAGCTACTCTATATTAGAAGAGTACCATCGCGTCAGTGGAATGCGAGAGTTCTCCAATAAGAAAAGAGATTGTGATTTGAGGAGGAATAACTAGCTGAGTTTAAAAACCCCCGTTGCAAATAAGAAGATTAATGTTATATGAAAGTTTTAGAATTCCTAATAAGAATATTAAATGTTATTTATTTTAGGCTTCTATATATTTATTTTTTATTTTTTACTATACCATCATACTTTTCTACATTGCGTTATTTTATGTTCTTGCAAACCCTAGGTTTTCTTAACATTTTTTTTTTTTTTTTTAATTATTGTTATTTTATTGTAATTTATTTTGGCATTGTACTTCTCAAAGAATATATTCAGGGTAAGGGTATATACAAGGGAAATATCTTTTCTTATTTTCAGGATCAACTTCTAAAAGAATTAAACTATTTACAGTGTTTCCACTTGTCATCATTAAAAAAAAAAAAAAAAAAAATATATTCTGTACAATTAGAGCAATCTCTTATCAATAATGGATTACACTTATTCATACTTAAATCTAGAGAAGTCACTGCTAAAGGCAGTTATGGCCTAGTTTTCTTGCAAGAACTCATAACAGTTTCTCCCAGCCACTCCTTTAACGGGTGTACTCATTCTATCATCCATCATCCATGCTGCAAAAAAAAAAAAAAAAAAAAAAAAAAAAATCCCAAATAACATCTTTCTAAAGAAGGTTATGTATTATACATTAAAATAAATATCCATATTATTAAAACTTTATTTAGTATAATTCTTTTTAGTTTATTATCGATACAAGATTCATCGAATACGATTTATCACTTAAAGATGATATTTTGTATGCATAATTATTTCTTCTGAAATGACTGTATATATTTCCCTTAAATTATTAAATTACAGACTGCATTTGAATTATTGAGGCATCCATTTAAAATGTACATAGCGATGACGTCCTTGGTCATTAGAGCAACTGAAACAGGAAAAAGAGATGAAAAGGTAAGGGAAGTCAGAGCGGCTCCCGGGCGGCCAATCACAAAGAGGACCCGGGAGATCTATTCACCAAGGTCCGGTTAAAAACCACCCCAGGACGAACTTTTACCCCGTCCATTTATATTGCACTAATGGCTCAAATTCTTTTCCACTCCAATCATCAAATACATTTAGGGCTTCAGTCAAAGCGAGCCATTTTGGTTTTCATTGACGTTTTATGAAACGTGTTTCTCTAAATATGGCGGAAGCATAAGTTGCATTTTACTTTATAATCACCATTAAGTGTTATTTCAAGGTTAATTCATAAGTGTAGTAGTTTAGTGTGGGTAAGGTACGTTCACTTATAAGTCTCTTGGGTGGGTTGTTGGTACAACAGTTGTTTTTTTTTTTTTAATTTTATTTTTATCTTATTCATTCATATTAGAACAATCAAGGAATCCATAATGTATATGTATGTATGAAGGAGTGGACTGGTCAGTGAGGGGAGTCATATAGGGCCAGAACTCATATGTTACTCATTAGCATGTCTTATCTATTTATTCGGTAGAATGGTATGCTATTAAACTACCGGTAGAACACATAAAAACACAGGGCATGGACCAAAAAGAATACTTAATTTGTTCTGACTCATTTTTTGCTCTTACAAGCTTTAGCAACAAAAACTATAACGTTAAAAAGTACATAATATCTGAAATAGCCACCGTAATTGATTCCATTTCGAAACTCAAAATTACTAGCTTTATGTGGATTCCGGGACATTCAAGTATATAAGGTAATGAAAAACCGGATTTAGCAGCCAAATAAGCGTTTCTTCTTCCCATTTCCCTGTCTTTACCAGATCTCAAATCCTTTTTTGAAGATCAAATCAATATAGTTTGGCTTTGAAGATGGCTTAGAACCGACAGCAATAACAAACTTTAAAAAATAAGACCTACTCCAGGATCATGGAAAGAACAAGTCATATTTACAAGACTACGAGTTAGACATACAAAATTAGCCCACAGTTACTTATTGGAAGATAAGCCACTCCATAATGCAACGAATGGCAAGTAAACCAGACAATAGAACATATTTTTGTTGAATGAAAAAAAGACATGAAGCAAAGAAAATATAATTGTCTGATGAATCAATACATTTTAACATTGCTTGAAAATAACTCTCCACAACCACATTATTCAGTTTTTGAAACAAACAAATCTCTAGAAGGACTTATAGTTTTCGACCTGAGAATGGTGTCTATACCAAATGTGGTGGTACACGGCACCAGAAAGTAAATAAATAAATAAAGTATATTACTATAAAATAATAATATAATTGATAAGTTCGAAGTATATTATTTGGAATGCAGTCAGGGAGAAATAAACAAGTCCAAGCTAAAAACTTTATAGAGTGCCAACGTTTCGAACCACCTTGCAGATCTTCTTTAGGGCTAAATTGAGCAAAAAACTAGATGTGACAAGAATAACACACAGATAAAGTAATGGCAAAAGGATATTAAATAAATTAACAGCTAAAAAATGTAAGACATACTTATCATAGTAAAAGTATATAAAAATAGTGTGGAAATGTCTATAGAAAAGAACATTTAAATTTTTATTTTTTATCTTTTTATTTACTATACTTTTTCCTCTTTTCATCTCTGATCATTCCTGTCTTCTCCTTAACTTTTTTTGCTTCTTTGTATCATATATTTTTGTTTGAATCTGTTCTTTTCTATAGGCGTTTTCAGTCTATTCCATGATATCTATCTTTTAGCTCTTATAATATCCATTTATATTATCATTAGTTTATCTGTATGCTATTTGTTGTCCCGTCTAGTTCTTTGTTCACCGTAGCCCTGAAGACTTGCAAGGTTGAAACGTTGGCACAGTATTAATAGTTTTTTACTTGTATGTGTTAATTTCTTCCTGGCCTTCTGTGATCATCTTCTTACATTATACCCAACAGTCAATTAAACAGTTCTTTTTAATTATATAGTTGTTTGTTAACTTATATTGTAGGAAAGCTGGTCAGAGTTATATTCAAAATTATGTGAAAAGCACTAATGGGTTAGTAAAAAAAAAAAAATAAATAAATAAAATTCATTGATGTGATGACGCTGCATTACAGCTCTTTTTTAGGGCTAATTTAAATTTGTTCAGTTATATAAAATCAAGGGTTTCTTTAACTAACTAAAGTGTATTTTTCACCAAATTCTAACATTTTTTTTATTTAATTTAATTTTACATAAACCGAGGAACGAATTAGAAACAGTGTAAAGTAATTAGTTCCAAAAGAAAGAAAATCAAGGAGAGCACTGTGCAAATTATAGCATTTCTAAAAAAAAAAAATAAAATAAATAAGGTTGTTTAAACAAAAAATGAAATATAAAGAGGTAAATCTTCTGTTACACGGAACAATATTCAAAATTATATATTGCTCTCTTCAACATTTTCTATAATAATTATTATTATTAATTCGCTATCAATGGTTTATATTAGGAAATAATTTATTCATAGTGTTCCGATTCTGTTTTATATTCATTGATTGCTTAGCTCGAGGTGTAGGAAGCTATCTCGGGGCAGGGAAGTTGGGAACAAACAATATCCAATCTTTATATGTTCCATCTCCGGCCGGTGAACATCAATCACAAAGCGTATCTCTTCTTATGAATTGAAAGTATCTCCGTCTATATGAGAAGGAAACGGTTGAAGGATACCCGTTGTGATACCTTTCTGAATATCAGAAAAAAAAAAAAAAAAATTCAATTTGGACTTATCACGATGTTAAATTGGTATCCAAGCGTTTATATCCCTCTCTTCAAATACTTCTTTATTGTGTCTGAATAATAATCCTCCTTTAAAGCGCTTTATTAATATTACTGAGCAAATGATAATCATTATATTATATTTTATGTTTTTTACCTTTAATTTCATTTTTTAAATTAAAATGAGAAAAAATCATATTTCGTTACAATGTTAACTGCTGTTTTAAATCAATTAAAAAAAAATAAAATAAACTTTTTGTATAACAATAAATTCTTAAATTAATTTTACTTTAATGGAACTATACTCAAAATGTTCTGAGTATCCAAGAAATGGTAGTTTCTCATGATTCCTACTTAGTAACATCATTATTACTATATAATTAATTTTGAACCAATACAAATGTGATAAAAAATGATTTTGTGAAGATGAAATAAATTATGGAGTTAAGATTTAAAAACAATAACAAAAATAAATGCTTATGCCTGACATAACAACAAAAGAATTAGTTGCGGTGTAAATTCTTTACAGTCCAGACTTCCAAAATTTCTCATATCATTTTGTCTGGAATTATTGTTATCTGCTATTAACACATTCTGGTCTGGCGTTTTGTGCCAGTGTATTATGGCTGGATCAGATGGTTTATTGAAAAATGTTTGTGAATATTATTGTTCTAAAACAAAAAAATTAATTTTAAAAATATTTTTAAAAATGTATAACTACTTTACCTATTAAGTAACCACTTTATGTATAAATACGTGACACGCGCTCTATTCACAGTTTGCGAAAATCGTTTAAATTCTCTATCCGCTCACTTTAGGAGTTTCAGTTATAATCCTAAACGTATTCTATGATAAATACTGCCAATGTCCATCTCTTCAGACGACTGACTCATAAATAAATATATAAAAAAATGCCGTGTAAATAATTTATTGGTTCATTTTGGGAATAAGGATCTGTTAATATTTCTGCGTTGTTAATATTTTCTATGACAGGTATCTGAAAGACTTAGAGAAAGAGTATAGTAAAATATGTTTCATTGTTTGAAGATACCTATTTCGTTATTCAAAAATTATCAATGTGATTTATTAAATGACTAAGCAAATCATAACTGCTAATCCATTGGCGCTATGGAAATTCATGCAAACATGAGTCAACCAAACTTCTACTTGTGCCAAGATCTTTTTTTGTTTATTGCTTTTTAGTCCATAACTTATCAATTCGTTGCGTATGGACCCTGTGGTTAGGGTTTTTTTTTTTTTTATGATTTACTGTACAATGTTGGCAAATCAAATATAATCCTAGCATTTACTTTAAGGATCACGAAGCCAAACTAAAATCTTATCAAATACCAAGGTTTACTTAGAAGGGTCGAAGTAAACATAAACATCGTTACAACCATTAAAGTTCCCTATTCCCAAAACGATCCAAATTATTTATACGGCAGTACATTCTTGTATATATACTACATTCTGGTGGTATCTGTATCCATGCATACATATGCACATAATTATCAGAATATAACACTTTAAGTGGCTTTCGTGAAAATTCACTATTGCTTATTTCCTGTAACTATTATGACCTTATCGGGATTTTACAAAGAAGCAATCTCGACATACCATGATGGTGTTATTAGGAATGTTAAACTAACATTAATGAATAATGTATTAAACTACACGTCGTTAATATGTGTTAATACACGTGTTATTATCTGATAATTGTATAATTATTGTTTATTTTTTAATAATGTACTGTCAGCAATTTGAAAATGTGTTTCTTCAGCTCTACCGTATGCAGAATAATATAGAAAATCAAGTATGTATTTTTAAAATGGGTTGAATTTTATAAGATTCATAAATATCGGACTTATGCTAGCTCAATTATGAATACATTAGTACGCACCCAAAACTTGTATACTTACATACTTTATATTTTCGAAAAGAAAACTGTCATAAATTGTTAACCAAATACCACCAAATATTCCAAACGAAGTTTGTATAACGTTTCCGAGGAAAATCCAGATCACAAGGTTGTGTGTTCCATTCACATTGTGGTTACCACTTAAAAGGAGTTCAACTGAAAAAAACAGAGGAAAAACCATGTTCCATGAGCAAAAGTTAAAATATATTATCTAAAAATATTCACTTACCAACATCGATGTTTAGTTATCATTTATATTATTATTCAATTATGATTGTAATAAAAACGTACTTTAGCATTGTTACTGACATATGCTAGAGAACATTTTAAATCAGGAATGAAAATCCCAATGAAATTATAAATTTTCCTTTTTGTTCTAATGGAAACACAGAGAAAAAATCCATGTTCCATAAGCGAATGATGAAATATATCTTAAACTATTCATTACTAACATCCATGTTCAGTTATCATTTCTATTATTGCTGATTATGATTGTAATAAGAAATTACTTCGCCATTATTTCTTTCATATGCTTGAAAACGTTTAAGAACGGGAATGAAAATTCCGAGGAGATTATAAATTTTCCTTTTTGTTCTAATGGAAACACAGAGAAAAAATCCATGTTCCATTAGTGAATGATGAAATATATCTTAAACTATTCATTAACATACATCGATAATTAGTTATCATATTTATTTTTATTCAATTTGATTGTAATAATAAATTACTTCGCTATTATTTCTGTAATATGCTTGACAATTTTCATAAAAAGAATGAAAATTCTAAGGAACTTATAAATTTTATATTATGTTCTAACAGAAGCACAGGGAAAAGCACTATGTTCTATAAGCAATGTTTAAAATTTGTTATTTAAAGCTATTCATTTACCTATATCGATGTTCAGTTATCATTTCTATTATTATTGATTATGATTGTAATAAGAAATTACTTCGCCATTACTTCTTTCTTATGCTTGAATACTTTTCATAAAAAATATGAAAAGTATAAGGAAATTATAAATTATATATTATGTTCTAATAGAAGCACAAGGAAAAGCTCTATATTCTATGAGGAATGTTTAAAATTTATTATCTAAAATATTTATTTACCTACATCGATATTCAGTTATCATTTCTGCTATTATTCGATTATGATGTAAACAAAAACATACATTAGATTTGTTACTGTCATATGCTTGAAAACGTTTTATATCAGGAATAAATATTCTAAGGAAATTATAAATTTTCGTTAATGTTCTAATGGAAGCACAGGGGAATAAAAACTACGTTCCATGAGCAAAGCTTAAAACATATTATCTAAAATTTTTAATTTTACTACATCGATATTCAGTTATGATTTCTATTATTGTTGATTATGATTGTAATAAGAAATTACTTCGCCATTATTTCTTTCATATGCTTGAATACTTTCTATAAAAAGAATGAAAATTCTAAGGAACTTATAAATTTTCCTTTATGTTCTAATGAAAACACAGAGAAAAAATCTATGTTTCATAAGAAGATAATAAAATTTATTATCTAAAACTATTCATTGACCTATATCGATGTTCCGCTATACTTTATATTATTATTCGCTTATGATTGTAATAAGAAATTACTTCGCCATTATTCTTTTATATGCTTGAATACTTTTTATGAAAAAAATGAAAATTCTAAGGAACTTATAAATTTTCCTTTATGTTCTAATGGAGGCACAGGGAAAAGAACCATGTCCCATCCAGCATTGTTACTGTCATATGCTTGACTATTTTCATAAAAAGAATGAAAATTCTAAGGAACTGATACATTTTCTTCTATATTCTAATGGAAGCACAGGGAAAAGCACTATGTTTCATGAGCAATTTTTCAAATATTTTATCTAAAAATATTCATTTATCTACATCGATGTTCAGTTATGATTTCTATTATTGTTGATTATGATTGTAATAAGAAATTACTTCGTTATTATTTCTTTCATATGCTTGAATACCTTCTATAAAAAGAATGAAAATTCTAAGGAACTTATAAATTTTCCTTTAATGGAAGCACAGGGAAAAGCACTATGTTTCATGAGCAATTTTTAAAATTTATGATCTAAAACTATTCATTGACCTATATCGATGGTCAGTTATCATTTCTATTATTGTTGATTATGATTGTAATAAGAAATTACTTCGCCATTATTTCTTTCATATGCTTAAATACTTTTTATTAAAAGAATGAAAATTCTAAGGAACTTATAAATTTTGTCTTATGTTCTAATAGAAGCACAGGGAAAAGCACTATGTTCTATGAGCAATTTTTCAAATATTTTATCTAAAAATATTCATTTATCTACATCGATGTTCATTTATCACTCCTATTATTGTTGATTATGACTGTAATAAGAAATTACTTCGCCATTATTTCTTTCATATGCTTAAATACTTTTTATTAAAAGAATGAAAATTCTAAGGAACTTATAAATTTTGTCTTATGTTCTAATAGAAGCACAGGGAAAAGCACTATGTTCTATGAGCAATTTTTCAAATATTTTATCTAAAAATATTCATTTATCTACATCGATGTTCATTTATCACTCCTATTATTGTTGATTATGACTGTAATAAGAAATTACTTCGCCATTATTTCTTTCATATGCTTAAATACTTTTTATTAAAAGAATGAAAATTCTAAGGAACTTATAAATTTTGTCTTATGTTCTAATAGAAGCACAGGGAAAAGCACTATGTTCTATGAGCAATTTTTCAAATATTTTATCTAAAAATATTCATTTATCTACACCGATGTTCATTTATCATTCCTATTATTGTTGATTATGACTGTAATAAGAAATTACATATGCTTAAATATTTTTTATTTTTATTTTGAAGGAAATGTTAACGGGTGAAAGGAAAGCAAGTGGATCAAAGATTATTGCGATGGACGAGAGCATATTCCGCTTTGTGCAGGTTGCCTGAAACGGCTGGGGCTTGAAAACGAAGGAGTCGTGAGAAGGTTCCTAGCTCAGGCCCTGAATTTTAAGGGTGTATTCATCATCAAAAAGGACCGAAGATTCCAAGTGTTCCGGAGGTAAATCGCGAAGTACTTGTGGGTGCCTAGAGCACCACTTACTTAAATCGAACCGACCGGCAGAAAGAAGCCGCGTAAGTTGAACTTTAAAAGGGCTAAAGCAGAGTGAATATCATCTTCGCCAGTGATGATATCGTCTATGTAGGTTCGGTTAAGTAGTGCTCGAGCAGCCAAGGGAAATCAGTGCCCTTCATCTTGAACAAGCTGATGAAGAACTCGGACTGCTACCTACATCGATGTTTAGTCATCATATTTATTTTTATTTGATTCGATTGTAATAAGAAATCACCTTGCTATTATTTTTGCCATATGCTTGAAAACGTTTGTAACAGGAATGAAAATTCTAAGTAAATTATAAATATTCCTTTTCACTCTAATAGAAGCACAGGGAAAAATGCCATGTTCCATGAGCAAAGCCTAAAATTTATTATTCTACTACATTCTATGAGCAATATTTAAAATATTTTATCTAAAGCCATTCATTTACCTTCGTCGATGTTCAGTTATCATTTGTATTATTATTCGCTTATGATTCTAATAAGAAATTACTTCGCCATTATTTCTTTCATATGCCTGAAATCTTTTTATAAAAGGAATAAAAAGTTTACTATTTTACTTTATGTTCCAATGAAAGCACAGGGAAAAGCACTATGTTCCATGATCTGTAAGGAAATTATAAATTTTCCTGTTTGTTCTAATAGTAGCACAGGGAAAAAACCATGTTCCATCCAGCTTTGTTACGGTCATATGCTTGACAAATGTTCGTAAAAGGAATGAAGATTCTAAGGAAATTTTGAAATTCCTTTTTTGTTTTAATGGATGCACATGGAAAAATTCATATTCTATGAGCAAAGCTTAAAGTTTATTATTTAAAACTATTCATTTACCTATATCGATGTTCAGTTATCATTTATATTATTATTCGATTATGATTGCAATAAGAACGTACTTTATTATTCTTACTGTCATATGCTTGACAAATTATCGTAAAAGGAATGAAAATTCTAAGGAAATTATAAATTTTCCGTTTTGTTCTGATAGAAGTACAGGGAAAAAACCATGTTCCATGAGCCAAGCTTAAAATATATTATCTAAAACTATTGATATATCTACATCGATGTTCAGTTATAATTTCTGTTATTATTCGATTATGATATTAACAAGAACGTACTTCAGGATTTTTACTGTTATATGCTTGACAACTTTTCATAAAAGGAATGATAATTCAGTTATCAGTTCTATCATTAACCGATTGTGATTGAAACCATAACTTGTTTAAGCTATATTACCGCCTTATACTTCAGAAAGTAAGCAGCTTGTCAAAAGCCTTCCTCAATTTCAAATTTTAATTAAACCTATTCTGTTTTTGCTACAAATATTGTTTATACCTGCGGGTAACATTATAAATAAATTCGGAACCATAATAAGTCTTTAAATCTAGTTTTTTTTTGTTTTATTTCCTAATTTATTTTATTATTATTCATTACAAATCTTTTTTATCAAGATTCATTGGCATTGTTTTTTCTTCGGTAGGATGCAATAATCACGAAACCAAATAATTAATATGCCACTTGAGTTCCATAAATTACCCTTCTTTGGTCTGTAAGTTTGTTAAAGCTCAGCTTACTCAAATAAATAAGTATTAGATAAATATAAACGACAATGGCGCCGATTTAAACAGCCAGATATTGGAGGGGTTCACGCCTCTTCATCATTCAGTGGTAAAAAATCACGGTTCCATCACGCAAATGCTTCTGGATAACCATGCAAATACTAAAATCCGAACCTGCGGTTTAAACTGTGGGCCAATTCCACTCTGCCGCGAATGCAGGAAATCTATTAATTGTCAAAATCTTACTCGAAAACTGCCGGAGAATAGTTGAATAGCAGACAAAAGCGGTTGTTTAAAATCGTTCCATGTCGGCTCAATTTTACTCTACTGGTTCTAGTCGCTACTAGCCAGTGCTGCCCGCTACAGAATATTTGAAAAAAAAAACAATATCGGTTTGGAGATCAAAATTATATAACTTCAAAAAGAATTCAGGAAATAAATAAAGAACTAAATAGGTTAAAATAAAATAAATGGATGAGAAGGATTGCATTAGGAACAAAGTCGGAAACGGTTGGAAAGGCCTAAGAATTTTCTTCAAAAAAATCAAAGAGAATTAACATTAACTTCCAAATCCTGGCTGTACCAATCCAGAAGAATTAAAATAAATAATTACAATATTATTTATGAGAGAAAATAGTTCTCTGAATGCTGAAAAAAAATATATGGTGTGATTTTGTTATATTTATATAGGTAATTTTAATAAAACAAATAATTATTTTTAAAAAAATTTCTATTAAATTTTTTCTCTGTTGTTTTCTTATTTGTTTGCTATGGAATATTTTATAATATACGTTTTTTTATCAGGAACCCATTTCTGTCCCATTCTAAAATTTAGCCCACATGTAATCAGTTATAGCATAAATCGATATATATATTTTTTTTTCTAAATCGAAGGGTACGTATTTTGTGGATCACAAAAACCGTTTTTTGACGTTCGAAAAAAGTTTGAAATGAACGGAAAATATATCAAGTCATATATAAAGGAAAGTTCAAATGGAAAAGAATGCTACAATTTGAGCTCTTTAGTATCAATAGTTTTTGAATGGCGTAATTTTTAATATTATTAGTCAGGACCGAAAACAGTGTATTTTTTTTTTTTAATTTTTAAAAGCTTATAACTCAAAAATCAAAATTCAGAAAAATCTAATATTTTACATTTTAACTATTCTTGGTAGTTACAACTTCTATACAAAAAATCATGGAAATCGCAGAGATCAAGGTCCAAACCATCGGTTAATTGGACATGGGATGACCCATTAGTAAGTAAGATTTTATGGTCCTGTTTTATTTATTTTGTGCTGAGCGCTAATGCTGTAATACTTAAAATAATTTACTTAAAATTTTTAATATCTGAATTGTCTTGTTTTATTGTGCTTATTAGTCTTAGTTTCGGTTTTCCAATATATGTATACCTATTAGGAGTTATCTTTTAAAACTTAACATATCCACTTTCGGTCGATTTTTTTCTTCTTTTTTTTTTCTGAGAAAGTCGTAAGGCTTTTTCAGCTTTATGAGCCACAGACACTACTATATGTATATTTCGTTAATAAACGTCCATCAAGGATTTAAAATATACTTGTTTTGGATTTAAAAACAGAGGAAGGACTGGTTTTTGGTTTTGGGAGACTCTTTTTTAAAACCTTTTTGAAGGTGACATGTGCAGTTTTGAATTATATCTTCTCATATGTTATACACATAAATTACAATTTATTTATTGATTTATTTAATTATTTTTTTCATGTAATCTGTTTTGTTATTTTATTCTGTTTATCAAGTTAATTCATTTCTATTTGGTGGTGCTGTAGAGGGTATTAAATCTCACAATTTTTCTCTACTCTTTCAAAATTTGATTATAATCAAGAGAAATCTGCAGACTAAATTGTTCACCGCTTGTGGAATGATTTTGATAAATATTAAAAAGATATAAATTTTCATATTTACGTTATTTAAAAATTATTTATATAAAAAATGAATCCGTTTTCAACACTTTTGAAATTTTAATTACAGAACCATTGCATAAAAATGGGAAATAATTTTTAATATAGTTTTAACAAAATTAAGTAAGTCCTACACAATCGTTTTTCGTTTTCTTAGCGTAAAATGTATTTGTTGTTTTAGATTATTAATATTAGGTTTTTCAATAATATTCTAAATTAACGAATGTTTATGAATAAATATATATATATATATATATATATATATATATATATATATATATATATATATATATATATATATAGTTCATATTTAAATTTATTCCGCAAAATTATTAGAAAATTTTGATCACAAACTTGTTAAATAATTGAAATGGACTCATAAAAACGAAGTAATAGAAATTATATTTAACAAAATATAATTAGAAATCTTACAGTTTTTTTTTTTAGATAATTATTTTCAGAATCAGTGATGTAAGCTACGCGTATTATATATTCCTCTACAGTGTTTTATCAGTAAGCCGAAAGGAAAGGAAGTTTATCCCTAAGCCTGCCTCTGGAACTTTGTTAAGAAACATCAAACTAATATTTGCTGGGATCTCTTGTTTTTTTGTGTTTTTTTTTAAAAATTAAAATTCATTAAATTACTTCTTTCTGGAGACCGCTGTATTATTTTATGTGTAAATTTACTTTCATAAAATAAAAACTAGATTTAAACGCAGTTAAATCATTTTAAAAAATAAAAATAATTTTAAATAATTAACTTGTAGATTGAAGTTAGATTCGAAAAGTCAAAGTTTATAGTTCGATTATTTAAAACGAATAGATAATTCGATATATTTTCTTTCATATACTTTTTTTATTTCGATAAGATTAAGTGTTTTATCGGACCACCAGCATAATCCTAGCTATAGTGTATATTGTTTGGATTCCTATGTTATAATTTTGTTCATTTAACGGTATATTTAAAAGGCGGTAGATCATGTTATTAAAGGCTGCGAGTTTATGTGTTAGTAGTCTCCTGGCATTATTGTGTATAACTACATGTGTTTGTGTCGGTTTCCTCTACATTCTAAATTCATGTCGTTTATTATTTATAGAGATTTCAAAGTCAAAAAAATTTTAAGTTTTATTGTTCTCTAACTCCAGTGTGAATTTAATTGAAGGGTGAATTTCGTTTAAGAAACTATTGATTTGCCTGTTCGTCCAAGACCATGTGCATATTACGTCATCAACATACCGATACCAGGATATGATGTGTTGAGCTAATTTTGAATGAAGGATTTTTCGTTCTAATTTCTCCATAAAATGATCTGCCAGAAGGAATGAAAGAGGGGACCCCATAGGTAAGCCTTCTTTCTGTTTATAGAATTCATTGTTGAATTGAAAGTAATTACGTTTTATGCAAACTGTCATTAAATTGTAAAAATCTAATTTTTCTTGTGGTTGAAGATTGGAAGACTAGTTCTTCTAAAATTTCTATAGTTTCTGAAGGTGGCATACTGGTAAACAGATTTGTGACATCAATGGATATTAACTTGGCATTGTCTGGAACTTTTACGTGTTTAATTTTGGTTACTAAATTTATTGAGTTTTTTATTGTATGTTGTGGGGAAAAAGAAATTTTAGTTTTGATGATGTTTAAATAATGGACAAGATTGTAGATGGAGCTATTAATGTACGTCACTACTGGTCTTATGGGAATATCTACTTTATGCATTTTGGTTAGACCGTAGAATCGTGGCGGCAAAGGGTTCATTTCTACTAGGTTGTATTTTTTATTATCAGATATTAAAATACTATTATTTACTAACTCCCGAACTTGACTGTTAACTCTTTTAGCGGTGTTTTTGACAGAGGGGAAGCTATTTTTTTTCAATGAAATCATAAATTTTATTTTTATATAAATCCTTTTCTATAATCACTACGGTGTTTTCTTTGTCCGCTTTTATGATTATAAGATCATTTTTTAATATTTTAGTTGATAATGCGTCTGTGCTATCTTGTATTCGGATGATGTATTTATCTTAAAGTTCTGGGCTTTTCTATTTCTGTTTTTAGTATGCTTGCGCATACTGATTTCGAAAGTGGGTTTTTGTTGTATTTTTCTAAACCGGATTCGATGTTGAGAGCATGGCTTTGGAATGTTTGTATCGTCACCGGTGAATTTAAAGAATGTTTTAAGCCTTTGTTGAGCAAATTGTTTTCGTTTTGCTGAGGTTGAGGTTACGTGGGGAAAATTGGTGATCGGATATGGGGTTTTTAACACAGTTAGATGGGCAATTGACGCAATTAATTTTCTTTTCTAATTTTTTTGTTTTTTGATTACAAGATATTTAACTCGCCTCCGGATTTGATGGACTAATGAGTCAAAGTCAAGTGGGTGGAGTACAAAAGTGAGTTTACTGTGGAGGATATAAATATATAATTTTAAATTATCTCTGAGTACCAATGATTACTTTCCAATTTTACCCATTGACGTCTTGCATGGTGAGTGGCTTTCTACGCTGCTCTAGTTTGTGCTCTGCTTATTAGTTGCACGTCCCTGGGAATGAGGTCTTCTCTTGAGCAAGTCTGGTTAAACCAATGTGTTTGTTTGCAATGGCGTATTTGAATCTGAGTTTGGAAAACTGATAAGTTGCATCCTTCCGGCTAGCAGTCTTTAATTCTGCAACAATTTTTTGTGATAATGTTTAGAATTTGGATATACTGAGTTTTATACGATTATACGTGGTAGCGTGACTGGCTTTAGAATCACTGGAGGTACGCATAGTGGTATAGAAGGATCAATACAATTAGGATTTATGAAATAATTGCTACTTTTATGGGGATTATTTTATTAGATAACTAGTTTTGAATGCTAAACATTCATCTTCAGTTCTAAAACATACAAAATTTTTCAACACATCAGTACTATGATAGGTAGATTATATACACTGAAATTTTGAAAAATGTAAGACAAGAAATCAACCATCAGTACTCACCTTAGGGGGTCTAAGAGATAACTGAAATATACATATCGAAGTGGGAGAAGTTTTATCTCACTAAAGTCGGAAAGGAATTTAAAAAATAGGTTTAAACCATGTATGTAAAATAGATAAACCATTGTCACCATACTTCCCTTTACCTGAAGACAAAATAGCCCCTTTCCAAAAAAGCGGTGTATACGAACTAAAATGTAATGACTGTGAACCAAAATACGCGGGAAAAACTGTACGATCGGTAAGTCAAAGAGTAAAAGAACATTTAAGAGCATACACTAGTAAGACCTAAATCACTATCACACAATTTCGCTATCCATCTAAATGAAAATAACTATAAATTTAATAAGGATTCGGGAGTAAAAATACTGAATCAAGTAGATAATAGCCTAAAATTAAATATTTGTAAATCATTAGAAATAATAAAATCGTTTAAAACCGATCCAGGTTTGTGTTTAAATGATCATATAAACATATCCAATAGCCCCATTTTAAATTTGTTTCCCATATGAACGGAAAACTCCAAGGAGTCATAAGGGAAATCCCATTGTAAACCACAGAAATTAAACCTACCTGCCCCCTTCCACTTCGATGGGTATACTTGAGTAATCTCTAAGACTTTTTAAGGTGAGTACTGATGGTTAATTTTTGAAAACATTAGTGTATATAATATATGTATCATAGTCCTGGTGTGTTGAAAAAATTTGTATGTATTAGATTACTGAAGATGAATGTTTAGCATTCGAAACTAGTTTTCTAATTAAATAATCCCAATAGAAGTGGCAATTAATTCATCAATGCTATTTGTATTGATCCTTCTATTTAAATATATTTAATATGCTTTTTGTTAATCTGCATAACCCATCCTGCAAATATGGCCAAATAATGACAATCTCCTTTTTTTGTGAATTTATATGTTCTTGTATATTTTCTGATTAGGTCTAAATTTCCATACTTGTGATGTTTTCATTAGGCCTAAGATTTTTCTTTCAATAATCCCTTCTAGCCTATCAAGTTTATCTAAACTATAGTTTAATACTTGGTATTCACTCGCATTGTGAGACATTCAGGTTATATCTCACAATAGTAATATTATATATCCCTAGTAAAATATTAAATAGTTTTTAAATATCTATTTATTATCTAGAATTTAATATTATGTTATGCCTTATAATTGGGTTTTCACAAGACTGCGAGGAAAATTAAGCACTTTTCCCAAGTGGCCGATGTTCGAGGAACTGGGGTTGTTGTGGACAAGGGTTGATAGGAAGTGGATAATCCTGATTGGTCGTCATATTTCAAGAGGCTTTTTCTAAACGTCTTTTGACGAAACTTGTCTCGGTATTTAATTTAACCAATTAACAGAGTAAGAAGTTTTATTTTGAAAAAAATATCTTCTGTTTTGCCTTATTTTATGACTCTTTAATATGCTAAAGAAGAAGGAATGTCGAACTGGCTGGCCTGTATGGGGATGCAGACTTGGTAAAGTTTATCAAGATAAGACGACTTCGATGGGCCGGGCACGTCACACGCATGGATGACTCGGCGATACCCAGGAGGATACTGTCCGGAAAGTTGCATGGGCGAAGAAAAGTCGGCAGGCCAAATGTGAGATGGGAGGATTCAGTGACACTGGACGCACGGACTCTGCTGGGAGTCCGAAACTGGAGAGCTGCAGCAGCTGACAGGATTGACTGGCGAAAGCTTTTGGAGGAGGCCCAGTCTCGGTGACGGGATGTAGAGCCACCGATGTATGTATGTATATGCTATAACGTAGCTCATATTTAAAATCAAAATATCTAAAAGTACTATCTTTTGTGATGCCTCAGACATATAATTATCAATGGCAGAACCATCCTATGTTGAAATCACATCGCTTACTTAGATTCTCCCCAGATTTAAAAAATGTTGAATTATTAATCTAAACATAAATGGGTTAACTATAACCACATAGCAGTACTAACTCAGTGCAGTAGCAATACATATCAGCATATACTCATTATCATTTTATTACTTTCAACAACATGTTTAGGGAAATTTTCCCATCCTCAGGTAATAATACTATTTTATAACCAACATCATTTAACTTGTAATAATGATGAGTTATAGACAAGTTGCTGTAAGGCTTACCTCTCAATCGCTGAGGCAGTAACTGACTAGAGACAGCCATTTTGATTTGCACTATATAGTCAACATTATAACCAGTTTCTAAGTTCAAATTTTGGTTTCTTAGGCTTTGTTCTGGAATATTAGTATATTTAATTCGTAATTTTTCTATTTAATAATGGAGAAATACCCTGGCCCAAATGGAACGCAAGTCACAAGTTGTGGCAATGTGGTCGTGGCAGGTTGGTGTTCCTCACTGAAGAATATCCATGATTTTTCAAAAGATAACATAAAAGGAGGTTACAAAGAAACATTATCGATCTTATTGAAAAAAAAATGGTTGCCACCACAACATATAAAATTAGTCAGTTAAAAAAAAAAAATAATAATAAAACTAATATTTGTCAAGTTCAATAGCTAACGCTACAAAAAAATTAAATTGAACAATTATTCTTTATCTTTTTTGCTGTGGTGCATCGGATTGCCACTATTTAAGAACTACTTACAACTTACTTGGCATTATGGTACAGAGGTTTACATTTGTTTACCACGATCGGCACTCATTTGCTATTAAATTAGACAAATTCAAGTATCTGTTTTTCTTTTTTAAATTAATTTAACTTAAGTCTTCGATTCTTATATTGCATACACAGTTGAAACTTAGTTTATGTTTTAAAAAAGTGGTTTTGAAATTATAGCCAATTTTACAGCACTGCATTATTACACTGCACCCAATGGGGTGCCCTTGTTAAGAGACTAGCGATACAATATACATTTTAATTAAGTTTTTTTTTTTATTTAATCACAATAAAAAGTTTATTTTAAAAAACGAAGAACATAAAAAAGCAAAACATAAAACTTCATTGAAGAGCTGCACGAAATTCGTATCGACAGTGAACGTGTAGGTCCACTTCACATCTTGTGTTTTTAATGGGATTTTCTGCATAGTCTTTGCCCAAGTACAACGTATTAATGAAATTCCATTTTTTATTTTCGATTGTGGGACATTCGTGATCGATCTCACTTGTCAAGCAGTTTTTAGCACGTTCTATAGCTCCTGAAGAGTGATGAAATAGTTTTATAGTTAAAAGATGAACTAGTTGACTGTTTTGAGGTAATTAAAAAAAACAAAAAAAACATTTTTGTAGAAGTGTATTAAAGAATTTTAATTAATGTATATATATCTGAATAGTTTTTTTTTAAATATAAATTGAGATGAAAACCCAGATTTGCTTGTCTTAGCACACAAGCATAAGAGAAATTCCGTTGTTTTTAAGGCATTTTTGTTTACTTTTTTTTTTTTTTAATTACTTTAAAATATTTATAAAAACAAATACTTAATAGTGGGCTGCAAGGAACTAGTTTATGAGGACTTTGATTATTTTTACTTTTGTAAATATTTTCTTGTAAAAAAAAAATATTTGACCAACGTTTCCTGTTATAATATGTATTTCATAAAACAGAGAATTCATTTCAGTTAAATATAGACAGGATAAGCTTTTGATGTTTGACTTGTGTACTGCTAGTTCATGCTATTCATAAATCATTTTTCATATTTTTGTGCAGACTGCTCAACATAAGATAGTATACATTTATAAAAAATTATTTTCTTCTGAGAGATCGAGTAGGTTTTTGCTTTTGTAAATGAGCGACTGTAATGACCAGAAGAAGGGCCGTTTCCAATATTGGTAACATACAAATCATATTTAATCTTGAAAAAAATCACTCCACAATCACAAAAAAAAAAAAAAATGTATAAAAATAAAACACAGATTTATAGTTTAGATAAAGGTATGCCTACTTGTCCAAATAAATTTCCAGATTATGTCAGAACGTTTCAGTTACTGTACGATCCAAAAATGCAAGGCGTTCTTGAATTTAAAATATATTTAAACAAAAATTTGTTATTTGATACTTTATGCAAAACTGTGTTAACTGTATAAACTGTGTATCGTCTTAAATCATACGTTGAACACATGATTTGGAATAAAATGAAAAAGTATCCAAATGATAACATATGGTATATATTTTATTATAACCATTATTATTATTTAAATGTTGTAATCGTTGTTATAATTAAGATTTAAAATTAAAAAAAAAAATGTATTCTTAAAATTATTTATACAAGAAATACATTTAATTTTTATTTGTGATTTTTTTGTAGTAAGGGATATAAATTGATATATATACACACCCAATCAGGAAGATTCTTTTATATAAATAAAATGGATAGAGGGAAAATACTAAGAATCCGGTCGTTTTCCGGTCGCAGAGGAAGATTGTTTCCTTTTCTGGATTCCATTCGGTTTAAAATAGACAACCGATAACTGGACTTCGAAAATTTAAGGGACAATCCTTTTTCAGCTCAATAGGTGGTGTGGTGCATACAATTCAATAGAATAGGTTTATTTATTTATTTATTTTTCAACATAAAAATTTTCTTTATTTAACCAGCCCAACCGATTTTAATTGCCTAATTAATGCGTAGGGATGGAAGTAACAAAAGTCCTTTGTGAACCATTTGACCCTGATTAGAGGAATCTAAGTAAAAGGATAACAAGTATTTTTTTTTTTTTTCTTTGGGCCTTTTAAGGACCACGAGCTCGTAGCTATTTTTCAGTGAGGATCTTCTTCTTTCTCTTCCAGAATTCTTTCATTTTCTGACTATGAGCTAGCTTTCTCTCCTCTGTCCATTTGGTCCCTGTGGTCTTCTTACTGATAAGGGGCATTGGGAAAACTCCCTGTCGGATAGCTTGTCGGAACTGCAGTCGGTCTTGTGTTTTATGCTGTGGGATCCCTAGTTGTTCCAGATTTGACTTCATCGATTTTATCCACTTGGGAGATTCCTTGATGTTAGTCATGAATTCTGTCTTCTGAATGTTTATCCTCAAGCCTGTCTTAACAGCTACACTGTATAGGCTCTGTAGTATGTGTGTAGCCTCCTTAATATCATTAGCTAGTAAAGCGAGGTCATCGGCAAAGGCTATGGTACACTTTTTTAGGAAGATTTTTTAGGTGAAATAATTATTCTCTTGCTCCAAGACTAGACTTTGAAACTTAGATTCACGAAACTCCAGCCACTGATCACTTTAATCAGAAATAGGAATTTTCAAAAGTGTCTGGTGCACAAATGTGCGCCACGTGTGTGATGGAGGGTTAAAATGTTTTTTATATTTATTTTTATTTATTTTTTTTTTTTTTGTATGCCCATTACGCTCAAAAAATAAATTTGCCTAACTTTGATAAATTTGGAGCATTGTTTTAAACCTTCGTTAAAGGACCAGAAATGCACTTATTAATATTTTGAGTTGACCCTGGAGTTAAGAAATATTATTTTGAATATGAAATAAACTAAGTTTTTAAAATTAATCTTGAGAAAGTAAATCTAATTAAGAAGCATGCCTAGTTTAATTCTAAAACTTTAAGTAACTTTTAAAATTGAATTAATTTCTGAAGCGCCAAGTTATCATACTATATTTAAAGAACGAATTTTCCGTTATATTTTTGTTTGGTTTTTTAATAAAAACAGTTGTTTTGATAAAAAAAAAAAAATGTAGTATTAGAATTGAATCATTCTGATTTTTAAATCATGACATTATTAATTACTTCCGTAATTGATAAGTTAATTAAAAAATAATTAATTTATAACGAAATTTATAATTGATAGATAACATTTTAATCCACCCATATATTTTTTGGACACTTTCTCCAAATCCAATAAATGCACTCTTCTTAGGAGTCATAAATTAAAAATTGATATCTTTTTTTTTTTTTGAGTATTTACATATTCATTAATACTATCGTTTCTGTGATTCCCAACTTTTTTTTATAACATTATATTTATTTTTATAAGGTGTATTTTTCAAAAAGCAATTTATTCTCCCATCATTATTTATTAAAAATCATATAATAAAAACATGATTATCTAAAAATTTTTTGCGACGTTTCATGGCCTCTGCCATATTTTCAAGCCCCAACAGTGTCCAATAATATATAGATCCATCTGATTGAACTAATAAAATCTTTTAACGACTACAAAGTCTTGTCACTGGTAAGTATCATGTCTCTTTTCTTAAAATAACGAAAAAACTATATTTGAACTTTAATATGGATCACATTACTACATACATTTATCACTGTTTCTTACTGCTCTTCTTAGCAGTCATAAATTAAAAATTGATATCTTTTTTTTTTGAGTATTCACATATTCATTAATACTATCATTTCTGTGATTCCCAGCTTTTTTTATAACATTATATTTATTTTTAAATTCATATGTATTATATTATATTTAAAGAATATAAAGCTCCATTTTATGAAAATTTAAAATTTATGTGATATTATGATATCTAAAGGCTATTAGTTAAATAGCTCACTAACATACAAATTAGGACCTGGAATTATAATATTAATACATTTTTCTTTTAATATATTTTTTTTTACAAAATTGTTTCATGAAACCTCTCGGTTGTTATACACCCTAGAAGATAGAAGAAAAAAAAATATATGTCATACTGTCATTAGCTTGAGGTAAAAGGAACCATGATTTCAGCGATCTCTCGTTATTTGTATGAGTAAAAATAAAAAACTTTCATGATTAAATATTATCAAAACAAATTTATTATTTTTCATAAGTTATTTACAAAATATAGCCCTGAAATCAAGTCAAAAGATACCGATTGGTAGTAGGCCGCTATCATGACAATGTCATTCAGTGTTTATTTCTGTATCACAGGACATTCGTTGTTATTTGAAGTTATAAAAAAAAAAAAAAAAAAAAACGTGTATCACAGGACATTCCCTGTCCTGTCCCTCGCCACATTCAGCCACCACCCGGTCCTCTCACCCGACCCTAAGTATATTCCGCTTTGGACATAGATTCTCTCTATAAAGCATATACATTCTGGCGGAAACCCCCTCGCTTTGAGAACCTTCACGATAGCTCCGTGGTTGAGACTGTCAAACGCCTGCATAATTTCAACCTTTACAAGGTGCACCTGCTAGAGAGAGGACCTCGCCTCACCAATAATGGTGTCGAGGAGAATTATATTCTCAGCGACTCGATCGGCTTGGACAATGGCCCTCTGTCTACTATCAAGCAGCCCCAGACGTAACACCCTGGCAGCGAAGATCTTGTGGAGGTGACGTACAGTGAGAGATCATATAGATATAAGTCTGTAGTCACCTGGTGCCCTCTGACAATCTCCCTTCGGAATAAATACCGTTCGGGAATCCCTCAGCGATGATGGAAACGACCCGCTCAGAATGATTAGGTTAAACAAAAGAGCCTGTATGGATAGTGGAACCGCATTCCATTGTTGGGCGGTCACCCAATCTGGTCCCCTTCCAGAGGAGTTGGCCACCCTAACAAATATCTCCGAAACGTCCAAAGGATCACCTTTACTCTTTGATGAGGGTTCACCACACCTGGATCATTCTCGAAGACAGGTGTCCAAAAACTATAGAGATCCTCTATAGTATGAACACCTGGCCTGGGGATTCCATCCAGGACTTGCTTGGCATCCACCGACCTATTTTTTTTTTTCCATAATGCTTGGACCCTGCGCTTAGATTTATGTTGGATCCAGATGGCAGAGATCAGTCTAGGAGCTACACTTGGACACTGTGGGAAGACCATGTTTAGCCACTTGTCTAAACCGCCAGCGACTTCGACGCCATCAAGAGGCTAACCGAAGTTCAGCCACGTGGAAGTCCTATAATTCTATGTCACTGAGAAGGTCAACGATGACTTTCTTAATGCTTCTCGCCCACTCAGAGGTGGTTCCACTCGCCAAATGTCCCATTCTGGCTCCGGCATCTAGCTCCCCCTCTTCCCCGGGAGGGATAACCGGGTACTGTTGAGAGGAAGGCGCCTGGGGCGTTTCCTCAGGGCCCGTTCCACAGGCTTTATAGTTGGCTCTGCGTCTCACGCCTTTCACCGACTCGAGAGTTCGCCCTGGAACCATAGGGAGCATGGCTTTATTAAGGGTAATACACCCTTCGTTAATGAGTTCACCCTCCCTAGTTGCCATAAGCCTCGCCTCGGTCTGGTCCGCTGGATGTTAATCTGTTCATTTACCAGCTCCCGATGCTTGGCTCGCATATGAACACCCGCACCTATCGCACCCTTAAAGGTGCGCGCACAACCTGGGCACTGTCCATTTCCGTCGCTTGTGCTTCGGCGGGACCTGCCTCAGTCTGTAGTCGCTCATCAGGTGGAGCGCTCCGTGCAACGCTCCTTATGTTATAAGTTCTTGATTCTGCGCCTGATGAAGAGGGAGTCCGGTCTCCCCCTTCGACAATGGCTGCATTCGCTCTTTCCTTCAACCTTGAGAAAGAAATGACCGTCATCCCCTGATGACTCTCTCGGTAATCCATCCCAGTGCCTTCTTCGATGTGCCAAGTTTCTTTATGTCCCTTACTGCTTTCTTCGCCCTCATGATGACTGGGATGACCTCCGTCTTCTTCACCGGAACACCGGTCTCTCGGTCACAGCCCGGACGAACTACGGCTGACCGTACGCCTCCATCTTCACCTGCACCGCTTGGTTGAGACCTAGTCTTCCACTCACGATCTGGACGTCAATGATTCGGGCTAGGTCTTCCTTGGCGATGATCCTGGTCACGCCGTGGTTAATGGTGGTTTCCCTCTACACCACGAATCTCTCATTCTGAATCCTACCTCCAGAAACTTAACGACAGCGACAGGCCTCGCTGGATGACGTGTGCAACTGTCTCTTCTTCCTAACATCCTTTCCTGCAGGTCACATCTTGTCCTCGTCTTCTAGTGCCCCTTGTCAACCCCATTCTTGTCGGAAGCGCTCCGCAATACAACTGGAGAAACTGGACATATTCAGAGCCAGTGAGTTCGTTCGATGCTCTGTAGCTCCAGGAGATGGACTCTTTCACCTCCCAAGCCTGCCTTAGGTCGTGCCCATCAGACGAAGCCTGTAACAAACCTTCCCTTTCGCTCTATTCCTTGCCCCTACCCTGTGTGACATACGCATGGAATCTAAATTAACGACCTTAATCCCTGCAAGTTTTGCGACCGGATGAACCCCAGCAGTTCCGCGTCCTTGAATGCCCCAGGAACATCGTAGACTATTATCTATGGGTCATTACCTCCCACAGGCTTTGCCACCAGTCCTGCCTTCTGCAGATTATCGCACTTCAGCAGTCTCTCCAGCGATTCCTTACCCGATATCTCCGGTTCAACTCGGTCCTTCCCCCTCTTCTCGACCGACTTCACTTGCCAACAGCTCTCGCTCGGCTTTACAGCCTCCTTCAGTTAAAGAGTCATTTCTGTTGTAAGTATTTTATTTGCGATAATTTACATCATACATATAAAGAAATTAACAATGATTAACTCTTCACCTGAAACAACAGACAATTAACATCTTACAAAAAAACCCTACACCCCTAAACCCCTACACCCCTTCGATGTAGAAATGTAAAAAGAAAAAAAAGGGTATAAATATAATAAACGATTGATTACAGAGGACCTGACTATAAGTACTGGTAAAATGGTAAGGAGAAAAAAAATCATACAATTACAAAAGAACAAGAAAACAAAATTATGAAAGTAATGAGACAACAAGCGAACAAAATAAACAAAATAAATGGTCGTCTGCTGTACACTCCTAATCGCAAAACAGAAATCAAAATACAAACTGGTATAGCCACTACAAGATGGCTGATTATAAACATAGTAAAGAGGCAAAAAAAAAAAAAACACCTCTCATTAGCACCCCCACACTCTACAATCACTCATTCTCACCAATCACAACTTCTTTGCTTGTTCAATGGTACATTGATGGGCTCAGAACTCAATACACCGCCGCTCGCCGACCGCTGTGGTCCCTCATTCGGATGGCCCTCTGCCACGAGGTGAAGTTCATACAGCTCCCTCTCAATGTCCTTATTGTCATCCATGACATGGCTCCGCTGGTGACTCCCATCTTCTGTAGTGCTTTGGCGGAACCGCCGGACCAGACTCCCTTGTAGTTGATCATGACGGGCATCGTGAGTTTTATTGTATTAACTAATGCGGTTCCATTTAAGCTCGAACATAAGCCTGATTGGAGTAAACATACAGAGTGCAACAGTGAAGGTTCCTTCAAAGCTGGCAGTGCTAATGAACGAGAGGTAGGGTGACAAAGACTATTTGGCAGTGGTTTCATTCCTAGTTAACCTTTGGTCATTTAATGAATTTTATATGTATTGGTACGGATGCAATGTACTTACATATTTTATTTATAATAAATTCTTGGTTACATGTCTTGGGATCAGTATCCTCTGGATCATTTCAAAATCTATTTTCATTGAATTTGAATTGCCTAATCACTGAAACTCAATGCTCTTTCACGTAATTTCATAAACACGTAAGTAGTTTGGAAAGTTTTTTTATAAATATAAATGACACGATAATAAAATCCAACTCAGTATATTTTAAATTTTTTACATGGTACTTTTTTCTTCGTAAGTGTTATATCAATAAAAGAATTTTAGTAGTGATGTGAAAGTACCAATGTTTTTCGAATCTTGATGCCTTTACCAATACCGAATAATCGATTCTTGATTCCCAATATAGATATCGTGGTTAAATTACAACTACAAAGCATAATCCATAAAATAATTTTTAAAAAAAGAAAGAAAAACAACCTATTGAATAAACCATAATAATTTAACATATCAATCATTTATTTTGAAATTGACATAACTCAAAAACCTGCATTCAAAAATGTAAACTTATCAGTCTTCGAAAGTGTACCTGAATTATCTTTTGACTCCAACTGCAAGTGAGATGTATCAGGTGGCATTGGAAGCTAACTCGGTACATTTATTATATTATACATTGATGATAAATCAAAATACAAACTTTGAGTTGTGTCAATTATGAAACATATGTGCTATATAATATATAAATTGATTAAATTTAAGACAATTTAAAACATATAATCAATTTTGCAAATGATTATTTTAAAATAATCTTAATAGCTGAAATCCTCTAAAATAAAAAAAAGAAAAATAAAAAACAGCATAATAATATGATTCTATTGTCAGGCTGCATTTATTTTGATTTAGGTGTAGCTGTTTATACTTGTAATCCTATTTATTCATTTTCTAGAAGAGAATACATATTTCACATTAAGACAACTTAAAAACCTCTATTTTTGGTTTATCACTATGTTTTAGCTCAATATTATTCTATGAAATGTCAAAATGTATTAAATAGTTTCAACTCCTATCTGATACATCTTACTTGTGGTTGGGATTAAATGATAATTCAGGCACACTTTCAATATTTTATAGATTACGATAATTTTGCATTTTTGTAAGGAAAGGTTTTGTGTATTGTCACTTTTGAAATACGTGTGCGATATCTTCAACAAATTAACGCTTGAAGTTACGTATTTTTTTTAAAGAAAAAAGAGATTCTGTATCAATTAGTTTTCATATAGCACATGAAAATATTTTTTTTTTTAATTGTTATTATTATCATTATGGAGAAGGATCAGTGTATAATAAACAAATTATCAGGTATTAAAAAATGATCAACAGCATCAGAGGTATAGCTCGTTTCCTAAGAATCGACTTTGTATCATCGATTCTCGATATCGATTATTTTTTAAAAGCGAGAATTGACACTTTCTTACACTTACGGATCTTACAAGGTTTGTTTGAGCTTAATATTCTAATTACTGTTTACGTAAATCAATTGGCTGTAAAATAAAAATGAGCGTAATAACGATTTATCCAGTACAGAATGCAACATGACCTGTAATTATATTTCTTATATTTCGAATTTTGAAAATTGAAAAAAAACAACATAAAATCATTAGAAAAAAATTATAATAATAATCAATAAATTAATAACTATGCGACAAATTTCCAACTTACCCTATTTTGGGGTTCTTGCCCTCACTGCGCCTTCTTCCTGTAAGGAAAAAAAGTAGAGGTTTTTGGTGTAGAAGGGGGAAAATATATATGGGAAAATACTGGGAACAAATTCCCTTTCATCTCTTTGTCCAGGAGCTTCGGTTACAGTGGAAGATCGTCGACTGCTTTTCTAGATTTCTCGAAAAAAACATCCGAAAACTGGATTCAGACAGTAATTTGTCCTTAAATTTTCGGTGTTTGACTAAATATGATGCATTAGACAACTGTTTCACAGTCCTGAACAAAGTTATATATTTTAATTCTTCAGTAAAAGAGTATTAATTATTTAATTTATTTTTAGATACACTTTTATTTCTGCTTAAACTACTCAAATCACCAATTATCATCACTCAATGAAGTAACATGTTTCGGGACAGTAATCCCATCATCAAAAATTTCATCACTGCTACCTTTCTTCCTTTATGAACCAACAAGAATAACCACAATTTACTTTATAATGAAGAAATTTACAATAGGATAAAGGTAAAAGGAATAAACATGTTACTTCATCGGGTAATGATAAAGGTTTATCATTATTAAGTTTATCTAAACATAAATTAAATGGAATACATTTTTTAAGTTCTTTAACATAAAAATTTTCAATTTTTAAATTGGCTCAACTAATTCTTATAGTTTTTCCTGTATTAATCAATACATCAATTCTTTTCTCATTACACATTTGAAATATTTTTTCAGTCTTCTAGACAGTATTCTTACAGTTTTGAAGCCTGTTCAGTAAAGCATCTAGCCCTGAGGTATGAAATAAAAGCAGCTATAAGCCGAAATGAACTATCCGAAGTCAGAGAACTTCTACCATTCTTTCTTATTACTCCAAGACCAATATTTTTTTATTACTCTTCAGACATTTCTTGGCCTGTTGAACTCAAAAAAACGAATTATATCTTTTAGTGTACTTATAGAGAAAGGTTTCCATTTGCTTGCTCCTTGTCCTGGTGTTACGTTTTAGCATTTCCATCACTACCAAATTTAGAACGAAAAATGTAACGTTTTTATTTATTTATACGTTTCATTTAGTGTTCGTAATATCTGGTATGAAAAATTTCTTTTTCGGCAACGATTAACTTTTATATTTTTCCTAATATCGTCAATATATATAATATATATATATATATATATATATATAGTTAAACATATTTATTTGATTTGATATTGTTGATTTGGGTATTGATGGATATCAGTGGATGGACGTATGTAGGCAATAATTGTTGATGGTATCAGCATAATTTGTTTTGTAGATCTTTTTAGTGTAAAGTAACACTATCACTTGTTACTTGGTTGTATTCCTTTAGTTAAAAAAACAACAAAAATATGTAACAATGCAAATTAAGAATTTTTTTTTTTTACTGCATTATATACCAACATTTTCCCCCTATATTATGCTACCCCTATATCTTCTATCTATCATCAAGATTCTTTTTATTATTGTTTATATGCATTTTCTACTGGCAGGTTTTTTTTTTTAATTTCTTTTATTACACGATAACTAAAAGTTGTATTATTCAGCCCTAAGATGGTAAATACATCACGCTTAATTAAATACTTTTGATAACCATTTTCTAACTTTAGTATTTATTATTTGGTTTCATTTAGCTTTTGTTATTTTTTTGTTCTGAAGAAGACGTTTAAGACAAGTCGAAACATCGTTGCACTACAAATATTTTTTATTTATTTATTTATTTTTATTTTTTTTTTTTTTTTTTGTACTGTGGAACTTATGATGTAGGTAGTTGGTTATGAACTCATGGAAACACAATTTAAAATATTATCACATATCGTGCCGACGTTTCGGCCTACAATCTAAGGGCTAGAAGGAAAAACAAAAATAAATTAACAAAAAGCAGTATGAAAATTTAAAAAATACGTTTAAAACAAAAACAAAATGAAACAATTATATTAATTTTTTTTTCATTAGGTATAATGAACGAAAATTTATTACGACAAACATAAGTGTATATAGTTGATAGCATAATACAGAAATAAACAATAACAGTTGGTTGATAAACAAATACACAAAGTATAACAGTCAGTTAGTGCATTGCAATAAAGGAATTATTAAGATTGAGGCATAAATATTGCTATAAATTAAAAGGTGATGTGTCAGTTTTATAATTTATTTCGTAATCATATGTTTTGTCCATATAAATGGCTTCTATTATTTTTCTATATATATACTTTTTTAACATAATTTATAATCTTTGTATTATAAAAATTAGTATTGTGTAGGTACTAGAATTTTTGTTTCTCGATACCCCGGTACCGATTCCAATAAATGGATACCTAGGTTTAAAAATAAAGTTCTATCTCCAATAATAATCCGTTCCAGGGCTACGAAAATCAAACCAAATGAACTATAAAGTCAATAATCATCCAAGTAATAAATAAGTAAACAGCAAATAGCTTTTATTATATATCGATAATATATACTATGTAAGTTAATTTTAATTCTGCCAATATATAAAAAAAAAAATTATTTATCTTATATGTTCTTATTTAAGAGGATAAACATTCCAAAGGTTCTGGATTTATTACTTGAGGTATTTCAAATGTATCAATTAACACTGGAAGCACTGATATTACTCTGAATTTTGTTTCAATGATGTATTACGAATCGAAAACCAGTATGGACATGTAATGAATTGAAAAATAATTTTTATTCTAGAATAATTAAAATCTCCTATCAATTCTATGTTATTTTTGAAGCGGTTCTTTAGTATTGATAAGGATTGTTGGCCTAGTGTATGTATAATATCTCTCTTAAATAAGATGAAACATATCGTTTTTTGTAGCAGGAAGGCTGTATAATAATTTATAATTAGGTATAGCAAAACTATCGCCAACATGTCAATTCTCTAAACTAATTACTTTCCTTAGAATTGGTGGAATCGACAATCGACACATCAATCGTAACAGTGATTTTTGTGCTGATATATTCCTCAATTCAAATTTTGTTTCGCCTATATAATGTTTGTTACAATCCAAGCAATTAAATGCATAATTAATGGGGCATTCTGAATGAATGGGACCCCTGATTAAATCAGACCTAAGACTTGGAAGACTATACAGGACCTTAATATAAATTTTTATATAAAATGCTTCTTAATAATTACGCAATATTCAACGATAGTTCAAAAAATGAGTTATATTTTTTATTTTGTTAAATTATGATAAATGAATCAATGCCTAAGTCCTCTAATAATATAATGTTTAAGGAGTTCTTCAGACTTCCCTCGAGATGACGGAATTGTATTAAAGATGGGGGAAGTTGTAGTGACAGTTCGCCTACCGCTGGAGACCATTGATTCTCCAGGAGTCAGCTCTTCTCCAAGGAGGCCTCCAATTAAAACTTTTTGTCCAACCCGCAGTTTCTTTGGCAGAAAAAAGTCTTAAACGTTCAAATATACACCGATTTTTTTTTTTTTTTTTTCGTTCTATTATCTTCAGAGAACATTTAACAATTCCTGTAAACAATGAAACATACTTTTCAAACAATACTTCGTTTCACAATTTTTAAAGAAATCTATTGGCTACTTTAGAGACCGGTATTACAATTATGTAATTGTGTATTGGAATTATTTACTATATCATTGATCATGATTAATTTGTAGTTAGATGGTGATTGCTATTGGCAACGATATTTAAATTACTAGCAATTCCATCATCCACATGCCATCATCATCACGGGCGCTACAACCCAGAACGGGGCTTGGCCGCCTCCACTCATCTCTCTCTTGGGTCCGCCAAGCTCTTGATCCAACGAGGACACCGGAATCCCTCTCGACCTCGTCCACCCATCTCAGTCGTCGTCTTCCACGTCTCCTTCTCCCATCCAAATACCCAAAGAGAAGTTTCGTCAGAGTAGAATCGTCGTCCATCCTAGCCACATGCCCAGCCCATCTTAGCCTGGAAATTCTTATATGCTGTAACACATTAGGCTCCTGATGAATCTGGTACAGCTCTGCATTATGCCTAAGCCTGAACAGGTCTCCCATTCTTCTTAACACTTTCCTTTCAAAGGGTAGTAAGCTATTAGCATCCGATTTTATCATAGGCCATATTTGTGAGGCATAAGTTAAAACAGGTATAATAAGTTTTTTGTACAGCGAAGCCTTGGTCTTTCTCGATAATAGAGATTTCTCAATGTCTTGGCCAATCCAAAGTGACACTTATTGGCGGCTAATATTCTTTTCGGTATTTATGGACTGGTTGTGTTGCCCGATTAGATCAGTGAACCAAGATACTGAAATCCAATAACACTCTCAAAAGGTTTGTCACCAAATGTGCTATGAGGTTCTGGTGGTCGTGGAGGGTTAGCTACCATGTATTTAGTCTTGGACTAGTTTACGTGGAGCCCCATGCGTTGTCCAGCTTGCTCTAAGGCAAGAAATGCATGCTCCAAATCTGTCTCTGACCCTCCTAAGATGTCAATATCGTCGGCATATGCAAGAAGTTGTAGGATTTGGTCAGAATTGTATTCCTGAGTCCCTAATCACCTACCTGAGAGCAAAGTTGAACAGCAGGCAGGAAATTCCATCCCCTCGTCTCAGGCCCCTAGTTAGTGGTCTTGATTCGGACAAGTCTCCATGGATCTTAACCTGACTTCTTGACTCATCATATGCTTAGTGAGGCTTATCAATTCTCGGGGGACATTAATTTCTTCCATACTTTGGTACAGCCTTTCCCTAATAATGATATCATTAGCTCTACTGAAATATACAAAAAGATAATGAGTTTTAATATTGTGCTAAACACATTTTACTAACATAAATTATTTAAAAGGTAACCCTAACAATAAGTCTCCATCCAAGGATGAAGCATGTTCTCATATTGGTTTAAATATCAACCCTATAAATGACTTAACCGTAGTTACAATAAATATGAGAAACATGTTTGGTTTTAATCCTTCTTTAACATTGATTTAACTAATTTAAATTATTTAACTGGATTTAGTTTGTAACTAACCCTAATATCTGACTTGTAATATATATATATATATATATATATATATATATATATATATATATATATATATATATATATATATATACGAGGGTAAGTCAATAATTATCCGCAATATAGTTATAAAATTTTATTGAAATGAAATAGGAAACTTACAAGTACATCATTTTTCGACATAGTCCCCTTGCTTTTCAACGCACTTGGTCCAACGTTGTTCAAGTTTCCTGATGCCCTCATGGAAGAAGGTTTTGGGTTGAGATGCGAGCCAGGAATGCACCGCTTCTTTCAATGCTTCGTCCGAGGCAAATCGACGGCCCTAATTGCCTGTTTGAGTGGACCAAACAAGTGAAAATCAGATGGAGCGAGATCGGGACTATATGGAGGATGATTCAATACTTCAAAATTGAGTTTCTGAAGCGTTTCTACAGTGTGGGCAGCTGTATGCGGACGGGCATTGTCGTGCAACAACACAACGCCTTTTGACAGCAGTCCTCGGCGTTTGCTTCGAATTGCAGGCTTCAGCTTAGCAGTAAGCATCTCACTGTAACGTTCACTGTTTATTGTTGTGCCCCTTTCCTGATAATGTTCCAGTAATGGACCTTGTGAGTCCCAAAAAACCGTAAGCATAAGTTTTCCTGCGGACGGTTGGGTTTTGAATTTTTTCTTGCACGGCGAATTTGGATGTTTCCATTCCATACTCTGCCGTTTACTCTCCGGCTCGTAATGATGGATCCATGTTTCGTCACCAGTAACGATCCTGTCTAAGAAGTTGTCCCCTTCGTTAACATAGCGATCCAAATGTTTTGTGCACACGTCCAAGCGCGTTTGTTTATGCAACTGTGTCAGTTGTTTTGGAACTGTTCGTATATATATATATATAAGAATCACTTATGTTTTCGGACAAATTTAATTTTTAACTTATTTTTTTTGGAAGGTCTTAGCGTTAGCCATTTGCCATGTTATTAATTTAGTAATTACTAGTAGTCAAACGTAATTAAAACATATCAATCTAATTAAAATAAAATAATTCTAAATTTTAATACCTGTCTTATATAAAAAGGTATCAAGTTAATTTATTATTGAAGCGGTTTAGTAAAATATTCGAGTAGATTATTGCATCTAAATATAATTTATTTTTAACTTGAATTGTAAATTTAGATCTTTCCGTAGTGTATTTAATACCATGCATAATGATGTGCTCCAAATCATCCCTGACTCCACACAACTCGCATACATATGAATGTCTTTCGTTATTTTTAACAGATATACTCCCGATATACCTATATAATAATCCTGTTTAGTATAAATATGAAAAACATTTAATGGTAATCTTAAGATTCGGGTTTACATTTTATGTAAAATAACCGGGAAGTTCAAAAACATCGAGGCCTATATGTCGATGAATCAACTGACATCGATGTCTTTAAGTCGATGAATCAACTGGCATGGATGTCTTTAAGTCGATGAATTAACTAACATCGATGTTTCATTTTTCGATATCATAATAATCGAAACATCGATGTTGTCTTTCGATGTTAGATACCTGTACTCAGGCCATCCACGCCCCTACCTTCCGCTACTTTTGGCCAGTTGCTTTCCCAAATCATACGAACTATACCCTCATTTATTACTTCATTCAATTGTTTATTTATCTTATGTTATAATATAACATACAATATTAAATTAAAATCTAATTTATCGGCATTATACTTATCATTTAAATTATATTTAATTATAATTATAATAATAAATATAAATTATATTTATAATTATAATTTAAATAATAACAATTTATGTTTTTACACGTTTGAGGAAAGTGGAAAGGAACGTGTTCATATCTACAAGGATTAACTAATACTTGGTAATTAATGAACATATATATATTTATTTCTATTCCACATATCACAATTACAAATAAACATAACACACATGAGTAAAATTAGACATAAAAAGGTAGTTAGCTCAATACATATTATTACCTATTATTGGAGGAACTATGCTATATTTATCCATTGTTGTTGTTTTGTCAAAAATTGTACAAAAACAAAACCAACGTGAAATTATTATTCATCAAAATGCGAATGGAATGCGTAATTTTGAGGCTGCTATCAAAAAATCCTAAAGAAAACGCTTTTAACATTAGGCATTCACGATATTTTTGATTAAAAATATTATCAAATAATTGAAATTTTTATATAATTGTCTAAAATATTGTTTATTTGATGTTTCGGTTGTTTACTTTTGGTATAAGCGATCAATCGGACAAAATTTATGGACAATTTCAATGCAAGAACGCCGCATTATATTTCAAGTTTCAAAAGACAATATTTTTTCTATAATTATTTTGAATGTAAAATATTTTTGATTTTATATGCTTATATAAAATATTATATTTATATGCTGGTTTATATTTTGTTGGGAGTATCCAATGTTTTCTTCATTCTATATAGAAAACATTGAATATATAAGATAGATCAAATTTGTAATTCAGTAAAATAATTTTCTTATATATGTACTCAAAAAATGAAGAAGGACTATTCAAGTATCTTCTACCTTGCGGGATCGATAAAGGCCTTAGCCGACAACCTCTTGGGGTGTGAGCGATTGTTGCCAAATGGAGCATGGTCTAATGCCAGTGGGAAGAGACCCATCTTTATTAGTAAAGAAGAAATATAATTTTTTTTTTTTTAAGTTCTCATGACATTTTCATATGTTTCATATATTTACCGTTGTCAAATAAATCTTATTATTACTGGAATAACATTATTAAAATGGTGAGTAAATTATTAAATCGAAAAATTATTTACATAGCAGTCTCCTATAAAAGGATCGTTTATTCCAATAGATCTTGTACACCATGGTCTGTGTCTTGCCTTCGGTACAAGAATGCTGTTATTCGAACGAACAGTTATAATTAACTATAATTATATATTTCCTCTAAACGGATCGTTTGTTTAAAAGTTTTGTACCGCTGCTATATAGTTTTAGGTAGAGTGATATATATTATTTTTATTCTTCTGTTCAAGAAAATCAATTTTGGGGGCAAGAGGCAAAGAATGTTAAACTGCTTTAGAGAAATCTACATTTGTATGTTTAACAAACCATTTATAATTTTCTGTATTACATGAATCAATTTTTTTTAAAAATTATTATTTGTTCCGCTATCTCCCATTGGAACATAGGTAATCTACGAGTGATTTACATTCGTTCTGACTCGCAGCTGTCATCCTAATTTTCTGCAATGATTTGTCAACCCGGCCTAATTCTTTTTTTGAAGGCTTCTGCCAGTTTTCCCTGGGTCTCTCTTTCCTTTTTTTCCCTGGGGCCGTGAAACCCCCAGGGAAAAAAAGGAAAGCTTTTTCCATATTCCGTTGTCGCTTCCTTATATCTAAACGGACTGGAAGCAGGTTAGTGGTTCTCCATAATTCTTCATTTGATATGCGCTCTGACCATTAAAAATCCAGTATTCTGCGCAGGCATCAATTATCGAAGGTCTGTAATGGACGGGTGGTGTTTTCCGTTACTTTACTCGTTTCACTGCTGCATAGCTGGACCGATTTCACGTTTAAATTGAAAATTCATATTTTCATTTTTATGGAGAGGTTTCGGTTTTCCCAACTGGATAAAGCTGAACAAAAACTGTTGGCCTTCATTATACGTTTTCACATCTTCTGCTATTTTTATTTAATTTCAATATTTTTTTTTTTCTTATTTGATTATCTCATACATGTTTAAATTTTTGTTCATACTTTTTATTTCTATTCTAAAAAATTGTTCGCTAACATTGTCGAGGATAATCTTAAATAAATTCAGATACCATTTTATATATATATATATATATATATATATATATATATATATATATATATATATATATATATATATTATTATTATTATTATTTTTGTTTATCGCGCCTTCATCTCAATATTTAGAATACTATTCTTGCACCCATTTACTGCTTTATTTAATTCTATTTTATATATTTTATCAATATCACTAGTAGAGTAAAGAAATATGTTTTCTGACCTTCATAGTATTTTTCGCACTAGCTAGACTTCTGTTTGAATTTTGAAATTTCTTCATTACTGTGCGTGATGTTCGTGTGATGATTTGATTTCTTCATAAATACCTTTCAGTGTAGATATTTGCCAATATTGACTCAATGACGTTAATAATATTATATGTTTTTTTTGGGGTTGTTGATGTTCAATGTTTAATATGTTTTTTGGGGGTTTTCTTTTTGGGGGGGTCAGTCATTTTATCAGTGATTCTCAAGAACCTTATTTAACATTTAATGACATGCATATTTATTATTATTTTTTTAATTAAACAAATAATTAAATAATTAAATAAAAGGACGTCTATTTAAATATATTACCCACTGCATGTTATTTACATTATATTTATAAACCGTAACCTTAATAAATTTAACTATTATATAAAATTATATTAAGATTGTCTTGTAAATGTATTTCTATTAATTTTTTTTTTTTTTTTTTTTATTAAATTTGTATAACGGGGTCAAATAAGTTTTTTTTACAATTCTTCAAATAAATTGTATTTGCGTCACTTAATTTTTTTTTTTTTTATTTCATTTTTTGCGACGTTTCATGGTTATTTCTAGTTTTTGGTTATTCTTAAGATTATTTTTTAATCACATTTATTAATGAATAACAAATAAAAACAATATAAATATAAAAATCGGTAAAGTGCTAAAAGTATAGCTACGAGCATTACTGCATGAAATTTACAGCTGTGTCCAAATTTTTTGTTATGAAGATGGATTCCAAAATTTTTCTTTTGTAACTGTTTATTTCATAAAATAAAATGTTGGTTTTTTTAAATTAACTGTAAATTATAGAGTGTAAATTTTAGGGGTATTTGGTTAAATCATTTAATCAATGAATGTTTTAATAAACTAAATAACAAACCATTGGAATTGTATAAATATATAGATGATTTCTTAATTATAATTAAAAATGAACATGTCGATAATTTGGTACAAACCTTCAATGAATTCAATAATAAAATGGAATTTACAGTAGAAAAGTTAATAAATAACACCATTAACTTTTTAGATATGACCATCATTTTAGACAATAACTACATAAAAACAAAAAGGTTCAAGAAAATTACAAAAAACAATAGATTACTTAATTACCACAGCAACCACCCTAAACACCTAATTTTAAACACTATAAATAATGTAATATTCAAAGCTATAACCATAACTGACATAGAATATATCAAAGAAATTAAAACAAATATTTATAAAATCTTAGAAGATAATTTCATACCTAAACTTATAATTAACAAATATTGGTACAAAAATTTAAATACAAAAAAAAAATAACAATAAAGATAAAATACATATAAACCAATTAGTCACACAATCCAGTAACAAAATAAAAGAAAATAAACAAAAAAAAAGATATAAACACTCAAAAGAAAATAACCGATTTTTACATCAACAATAATAACAAAAATGTAATAGAGCATGCAAAGAATAATACAGATGCAATAGACAACATAAATAACACAACAATAATGAGAAATAATATAAATAATCCAAAAATGTTCCATAGAATAACATATATACCAGGACTCACCAATAAAATAATTCATAAACTCAAAAAATTTGATTTTAATAAAAAAACAGCCCCAATAAATAAAAACAAAATCATTAACATAATAAACAAAAAAAATAAGATAATAGACCCTATGCAAAAAAGTAATTTAATATATTTTAAAAAACCAACATTTTATTTTATGAAAGAAACAGTTACAAAAGAAAAATTTTGGAATCCATCTTCATAACAAAAAATTTGGACACAGCTGTAAATTTCAAAACAGATACACAAAAAATAGGAGCCCACTATGCACTACTAATAAACAAACTGAATATATAAATGATAACCTTTGGACCTATTGCAGTAATGGACAGTGATAATGAGGGTGGAAATATGAGCAAATAGAGTTTTTATTTTTTCGATATTTTAAGGTAATTATATCAATTAACAATAGCTATACGATAATAGTAAATGTTGCAAAATCATAGATGTGCAGTTGAACATTGTACTTTTTTCATATTTTTATTTTTTACGATTTTTATATTTATATTGTTTTTATTTGTTATTCATTAAGTTTTAATGTATGTAGATATTGACATGATACCAGTGACAAGACTTTTAGTCGATTAATGATTATATTGGAAATGGATCTTGTATTTTAGGACATTGTAAGGTAATTCATTAGTTATATATGGTGTACATGGTCGAGTATAGATGCACATAATATACCTTATTCGCAATTTGCCATGCATGTGTGTTTTTGCATGTTTCAGAGCTTGAAAATGTGGCAATGACCATGAAACGTCGCAAAAAAAAATGAAATAAAAAATTATTTTTGGACAATCATGTAACATTATATGATTTTTAATAAATAAATATGGGAGAATAATTGCTTTTGTAAATTACACCTTAATATTAATTTCTCCTTGGTAATTAATATATTGTATAGTATAAATACGTATATAATTTTTATTTATGGATTTTTATTCGATATTTAAATAAAATCCTCTCAACTCTTCTTTTTTTTTCTTTTATTACTTATCATAATTTATGTTATGATAAGTAATAAAGCTGTTGATGTTATGATGAAGCTACCTGAAGCTGGAAGCAATCAATTAGGAAGAGGTATAATCAGCAGTTGATTGATATTTCTTATTAACGCTGTTCCACACAGACAGATGACTCAGCGGTGCGACGGTTAAGAGAAATAAGAAAAGCTTATCTTTTTTCCAACTTTCAATATTTTTTTCACGAAGTCCTTTAAGGACTTAAGTGCTGTTAGTGTGAAAAAATCCCTTTGCTAAGTCCACACCGGCCCCATTTTATCTAGTATTTGCCAATGTCTTAACTATTTTCCTTTTGATAAATGAACAGATTATAAATATTTTCAACCTCATTAAAAAATAAAATTGCCATTAAATATTCTATAGGCTAATCAATGTTAATTTTTTTTTTGTTCAAACGCAAAACAATATAATTCATTGACAAATAAGTTATAATATTTTACAAAAACTATCATATAAGTATAGCTATTGTTGATTATTCTAGGTTTTTATAAATTATAATATTAGCATCGATCTCAAAAAGCAACTTGCTAGTCAAAAAATACCGGAAGATTTGAACAATTGATGATTGATAAATACGCTTCAGAGAGCTGTGATTGCATTTCGCATTGTGAATACTATACAAACTGGGAAATGCATTTCGCATTGAGATTGTTAATTGCCAGAGAGATCGCGGCCAGTTTCATCTGCAAATTGCCCAACGCTGTGGATCCGGCGTTGTTTTCAATGCGAGTCAACACAAATGACCTCGGATAGCGACCACAAATCCAGACCAGATTAACTTCCATTGGGACGTATACAGTCCATCATCCGTCGGTCTTTTCTCCCTTTTCATGTTGAAAGCGTTGACATCTCAATCCATGTCGAGGGGGATCTAATCGCATATTTGAAGTTCTAAAGATTCATTATTCCAAAATGAGAGATACATATCAGTCCTGGTATTGATGATGCGTGAGTTTAATGTTGACCAGTAGTATTTAAAAGTACTTATTTATTCTTTTTTTTTCTTTTATTCCTTGCTGTTTTGGCAAAATGAAGTTTCCTAGTTCGAGAAGGTAGAGGGTATTTTGGAATTTAGAACCAAGACTCAGTACCTACTAAACATAATCGATTTTTCTTCGATTCTTGAAGTTCTTGGAATTTGATACCCCAATTTTTGCATACTAAATCTCAAGATTGCAAATGTCTTTTCCATCGGTAACAACACTGAGGGCTTCAATGTAATCACATAAGACCGTCGGTAACTACACGCCACTAAATACGATTTTCAAGTAGGATTTATTCACATCGACAGGCAAGTACCCAAATGTGTTATGGCCAATATCAGTGTTCGACAGGTGCTTTAATTAATTGGGGCCGATCCACTCTGATCTTTATCAGGCAGTGTCTTGGAATTTTGATTTTGTGTTACTTAGCACTGTTTGCATATCGAAATTGTTTTTATTGAATGATCGATATTTTCTTTCACTATCGACATATTAAATATATTTATAATACGTATAATATTTATAACACAACATTCCCAGGAACAAAGGCCCGAGAACAAAGGAACAGAAAAATCGTCAAATTTCCGTTATTATGAAAGCACTGATAACTCTGAACACTCAAACAAACTTCTGGGTTAGGGGTAGTTTTCTGTCTACTAAGGGGTCTTGGGAAAGGGACATTAGTAAACGTCCTATTGCGTTGATGTCTTGCCTCAATCTCCTCTTGTAAACTTAAGCTGAAACGGTGTTTTGAAAGTTGCTCTTTCTGTGAAACTGCATTGGGTATAGATTCAAAAACAATTGGTTCTAGGGTGCACTTATTGGTTTTTACACTTATATCATTCACTGTGAAAAACATGACGCGAACGGGATTCTATTCAAAAGTAGTTGATTTAAAAAATATATATTTATTTTGTAGAACGATTATTTTATTTATTTTTATTCTGGAATTGCGCATAGAAATTTGTGATCCACCAGTTTAAAACTTTATTAGAGCTGAGATTTTCAATGAACGTTACAATCTAAGAATTTGAATAGTCCAATTTATTAATGTGTTACGTAACCACTCAATTTTACTTCAATGTACCGTATTCTTTTTGGGACATATCCTACATTTTACGTGTTGACGACATTCCTTTTCACTTGGCAGAAAGATAAGATTCTAACTCTCTTCAATCGATATGCGTGGAAAAAAAAACTAATTACATTCTTAACTCCTTCTCCTTATAACCACCTACCCTCGTCATATTTCCGAAGAATCAGTTAGTTACCCATTAATGATAGAATACTGACATTTTTATTTGAAGATAAAGGTAACCAACCATGTTCAATCACTACATTGGTAAAATAGTCTTAGAAAATAAGTCAAGGACTATTAGTCACTGCATTTTAACCAATGCATGATTAAAGTATTAATAGTTTCAGAATTTGATTTTAGATAATGGTTAAAAGTTAATCGTTAAAAAAAAAAAAGTCTTTTTTACAATTCGAATTACACAATTTTAAAATCTGTAAAAAAATTAAAACAAAGAATGGTTTTTATGAAATTCTTAAATCTAGCATCTAATTACACTACAAGAAATACGTTTTCTATCAATATTTTTTACTTTAGTTATAAAATTGATTTTATTCATTAAAAACAGTTGTGTAATACGAATACATGTGAGGCAAGATTTGATATAAGTAAGGATTGAATTAGCAGCCTACGTTTTCTTCATCCTTGCTACCAACCGTGTATATGTCGTGATATGTTTGTCGCTTGTTTTCTTTTGTTATTGTATATGTTCATATGAGGTGTGGTGAAACCATAATATATAGTTAATTGAAAGTTCTATATCGGTATGTGACTTACAGTCTAACTGTAATAAACGATTTTTGTATGGGTGGGGTTAATATAAAACGAAAAAAAAATTTTTTTTTTGAGTCCCTGTATTTACTAAATAGGTTTTATAATTGACTATTTTATGATAATTTTGTAAAGATAATTGAAAATAAAATAAGGGAAGAATTAATTTCATGGTTTGATCAAGCAGCGATTCGATTCCTTGATTATTTCCTTTTCCATATAATCAATTACCTGTAGTATTGACTAGCTATTTTCTCAGTCTATTTCATTGCCATAGATAGATTTCTTCTGGCAAATTTTTATTAATGTCATATATATTATCTATTCTATGTATTTGTTTGACCTATGATCGTAATATTTTCTGATGCGACACCTCAGAAATCGCAGCAGCCACTGGGTAATCGATTGTATGTAAATTTATTAAAACCAATGCTCACAATTTTGGGGAAACCTTTAATAGAAGATAACTAAACCAAATATTGAGTGTTCAATATACTAAGTGAAAATCACTCACCGTTGTGCAGTTGCCGCTGTAGCTCCGCGGCTTCTCAGAGGCCTCTAAGAGAATCAGTTGAGAAATCTTCTGCTTAAATCACTCATTTGCATGGGAACATAATGTCTTTGGTGAATATCATAAGAAAACAATGTAAAAAACAAAATTTCGGAAGGCTAATTTTAGCATTGGTCATGTGACTGACAAAGAATGACCAATGGGTCTTGGGCAAAGAAAATCAGTCAGGTTGGCTCAACAGGGATTAGTGGACGCGGAAAGGGCTAGTTGACATAGGAAATTTAAGGGCGTCTATGTGCAATATATTTTATTTTCTCTTTTCCTTCTTCACAAGAGCGCCGATTGGCGCGAACAGTATTTAATAATAAACATTATTAAAAAACTACATCGACCTAAATGAAAAATGTTGTTATATCAGATCTCGTTTTATAAGTAGCCGAACTTTAAAATTGCGAAATGTTATGCTTGCAGAATAAGCAAGTAGATCGTAGTTGAAGAAAATTATTTAACACCCTCTACTTAATTAAAGTGAATTGCAGGTTGAAACATCAAACGTAACATCGATATATTACAAGTTAAATAACGAAAATGTGTCGTATTACATAGCCGATATTTTTCAATGTATCGTATTAATTCTAAAATAAATTGTAATTATTTCTTATTCTATCTCTTTTATCTTCGTCTAACTTTCCTAAATCTCCTGTTCTTTAATTCTTCTAAGAAGTTACCAAAATTATTCTTATGAGTCTAACTTTTCATTCGGAATTTCGGTTGTAGTTTCAATCACCTCCGTCAATTTTGTCATGCTTATTATACATTTTTTTATTGTAATATGTTTTTTATTGGTTGGCCTTTTTTGACGTATCCATGAAAAACATTTGCAGTAGGAGATTTTTCTATCTTTAATAGCAATTTCGATGTTAATAACCTTCTCATCAATCCTTTTATTCCTACTGAGGTCGGGTACAAGGAGATATTAATTAATTATTACTAATATTTTTTTTTTTAGTGTCATTTGAAAAGTGTTGAAGTTCAAATGTTATTTATTATTTTATTGTTTTTCATATTTAACTGAATTTTAGGTGATATGAGAGTAAAAAATCATTTTCAAGCAGAAAAATCTCTTTGGCCTCTTTCACTCGACCTTATGACTCGATTTTCTTTTATTAATTACAATTAATAATAGAAGAAAAACTACCAATATTTTCTTTATATAGTACCGGTTGAATTGGCTAGCATGTCTTCAAAAGAAAGAGTTTTGATCTCTAAGGCTTCGTCATCGATTGGAGAAAAAAATACGGTGAATGGTCTAGAAATCGCATTATTTTATATTTGATAGTCTTGAAAAAATTTAAATTTTCTCCTTTCATATCTCGATGTATATCTTTAATAATAAAAGTATGGTTGACTGGATGACGAATGGAGAAGAAGATAGTCAGGGATGCAGTCAAAGTAACACCACGTCAAAGAAGAATCTTTAATACGTGCCAACGTTCTTGCCAATTCATGTATATCTTTCATACTAAATTTAATGCCAATTTTAATGTTAATAACCTTTTTAGCAATTTTTTTTTTTTTTTTTTTTTTTTTAAGTGAGGTGGAGTTCTAAATAATGAACTTATTATCACAGATCTTTTATTTTTTTTGTCATTTAAAGTGTTGAAGTTAAAAGATTGTTCGTTTTCTTTTTTCAACTGAGCATTATGTGTTATGAAATCTATATATAAATTTTCAAGCTGAAAAATAGCTTTGGCCTTTTTCAGTTGACATTATGACGCTTTTCCGATTTCTTTTGTTATTTATAATTAATTATTAGTTACTTATAGTTGTCACCTACTGATGTATACGGGTTGGATTCATTAGGATGTGTGGATGACTTGGCATGGATATTGGGCATGTAGTGCTTTAAATTCTTTTGTTTTCTTATCGATTTTTACAAAAAAATGAGTTACGGTTCGAGAAATCGATTTGGGATTTTCTTTCTTTTTTTCCATTTCAGAGTCCTTCGAACATAGAAAAGTGTTTTTTATTATTTTTAAAAGTTTGTAAATATGACCAATGGTTTATTTTATCTCCTCTATAACGACAGGGCAACAATATCCTGATATTAATACTTTATTTGAAAATATCTATTTATTTTATATGGGCCAAATTTCTTAGCTCAGCCTCAATGCTCATGAGAACAATACGTATGTTTATTCTAAGGTTGTGAATTATACCTGTTTAATTCAAAAAGGAGCGGAACCTCCTCAGAAATTAAATTAGACCCTGGAGTGTGGACTGCACTTAAGATTCCTAGAATAAAGTTTCGCAATTTCGGAAAGAAAATTATTAGGAGAAATCTAAATCAAGTATAATGAAAATGACTTACCCTGGTGAAGATCACAAACTGGTGCCTATAGATCCCGTTCGGGCAATCAAATGCATTCGCGTGACCAAAATAGGGCGGAATTTCTTCTAGGTGCAACGGGAATCGGTTGAGAAATCTTCTGGCTTAATCAACACTCATTTGAAAGTAAAAGAACATGAAATGTCTTTGATAGAAAATACCATGAAAAAAAAACGGTTGAATGTAAGATTCGGAAGACAATTTTTTGTTTTGGACCAAAAAACTGCGGAAGGCAAAAGGCCTTGGACATTGAGAAAAAAACCAAGTAGTTCGGTTAGCTCCTGACGAAAGAATGAGAAAGATTCTAGAAAAAATAGCAAGAGGTTAGATTAGGTTATCAGCTGCCCTCTAGAAGGTATTATAATACTGAAAGGCTAGTTGCCATAAACATTTCGATAGATGGCGTGATTAACAATTATATATTTCTCCCCTTTTTCTTATTTTTAGAAAGGATGACTTTTTGGGTGAAAAACGTATATTGGCCTCAAAATTTATCAACGAAGTTCAGTGTCAATATTCATTAAATTTCTATTATCCTTATATATACATCGATAGTCTAAAAATAAAAAAAAGTGACTACAAGTTTCGTCAATCAGTTAACCATTTAATCTTACACCCTATGCTTTCAATTATCTGAAAAAAATAAAGCTAGGTTTCAAAATTTACTTATATATGTTTTGTGTATCGCCAATATATTAAATATAATTTTAATGAATGGCTCCAGCATTAAAATTAAACCATAAATGAAGGGCTGTTCACACAATATTGACACAGTATTATAAATTGTATATTTTTGCATTGCTTAACTTTTTTTTTACATATTCATGAAAATCACTCGCCAAGGGGCATTTATCGATGTGTAATTGCAATTTCAATGCTATTAATTTTTTCTGATTTTTTAAAAATTTTATTCTTTTGTTTCTTTCAAAATAAATCGTATAATCAATTTGATCAAATTCATCTTCATAATCTAAATCCGCTTGTACCACTAAGCAGTGTAGAGTTTCATCTTGCAGAGTCTGGGCCAGGTTTCTCGTTATTGTACCAGCTCTCTTCTCCTACTCTCGTACATATTACAGTTCAAAATATGTAAAAAAAAGTATTCATGGCAATATATGCAAAATAAAAATAACTCAAATTAATTACAAAACATATACATTTTGATGAAGCCGTAGGTGTTGGTTTTCTAGAAGAAATGTGCAAAAGCATTTCACAGCCCTAATTATTATGTTCTTTTAATCATTGGAGTTAAAACTAACATTAGAGTTAATGTGTAAAGCTAACATTGTCAACAGCACCATCCATTTCATCCTCAGGCTCACAAACGAACGAATATTTAATTGGTTTTGTGGCATTATAAATTAATTAAATTTTAATTATTATCCTGTATGATTTTAAAATTAATTACTCGAGTGATAATAGTGTTGTGTATTTTATTGTGTGTGCCATGACAAATGTTTGTTTTGCAGATGAGACTACGGTCTCACCACTCCAATATATTTTAATTTCCAGTTTACTGTTGATTTTATAGCATTATTATAAGTACATTATTATTATTGTCACTAAATTAAACATTTTTATTCAAAACAATCTTTAAAAAATTTTATGTTTTGTCTATCGCCAATTTATTCTGATTTTTTAAAAATTAGGATGGGGCACAGGCTGATATAAACTAATTATCACAAATTTTCGTCATCGATTGAAAAGTTTTGGGGTCCATATGTCGACTTTTTCATATTTTTTACCAATAAGCGATTTTTCTAGGTTACCTTTCAAGAAATAGAAATCTTGGTAGTCATGAAAGCTTTCCTAGTTAATCAAAGTAGAAATTTTGTTGATAGTTTTTAGAAGGTTATACTTCTGTACAAAGAAGCTCTAATAAATATCGAACTATAAAGTTATTAAAGTTTCAGATAAATTTACTTTTTTTTTTTTTTTTTTTTTTTTTTTTTTTTTTCTTTTATGCTGGAATATCTTTACCTTTGGAAGTATTAGTTGTAGCTAATTTCACATCATATTTTCACAAAAGCTCGGAAGGATGGATTATTGGGATAAGAGATGGAAAGAGGCTACAAACTGTAGAAATGGATTTTTGGAGTATTCGCATTCCAAGGATGCAACGTATGACTAATATGGCTATCAGAGAAATTGCTGAAGTTGATAATACCATAATGAACACTATCCAGAACAAATAGTTTCAGTGTAAGGCTGTAAAGGCCCACAAGAAAAAAAAATCTTTACAAAAATATGAAAACATTTTAAAAAAAACTATTAATATTTTAATTAAACTATTCAAAGAATTAAAAAAACATAAGATTTTTAATGATGCCAATCTTAGTATCACTTACTTGTTTTTATATCATCTTATCAGAAATATGAATAATATGCAATGAAACTGAAAAATATGCACATATACCTATCTGCTAATATAAAGGGTAAAATATGCAATTAAATACCCACAATATGCAATCTAAATTATTTAGAAAGAAAAAAAAATAATAAAAAAATTGCAGTACTTAAATAAGAACAAACTCAAGTTTAAGTGCCTAATTGTGTTGAATTTTAAACTTTTAATTTAATCACATTTTTGTTTTCACTATCAATATTGTTTCTTTTATGTTATTAATTATCTTTTTTTTTCATTCCATTTTTGTATAGTCTGAATTTATTTCTTTTCTATTTTAGTTTATTTATTGTTTTATGTATTATGAGGTTACTTAGTTATTTTACTTCTTTTTTTTTCTTTTCATTTTTTTTTTTCTCATTGTATATTTTGGATGAATGGATCCATTAAGTCATCCATATTACTTATTGCTCCTTATTGAGGCAGATTGTAGTATTCTCTGCATAAAAGATTTTAATTTAATGAATTTTCTGATTCAGTGGCAGTTTATATTAAAAACGAAAGGTTTTTTTTTTTTTTTCAAATTTTGATTTCATACCTTTGCTTTATTTGTGCTTGGCCGTTTTTATGTGCTGCGTTACTAAAAACGTTGCAGTAGTTGATAAAACATTATCAAAATAAACACAACATAAAACGTTTCTAAATGACTCAATTGAGAACTCACTTATTTATGTATTTATGACAACATATGCAAAATAAAAATGACTCAAATTGATTCCAAATGCCTCAAACCATATACGTTTTGATGATATTAGATTTTTTAGTTTTGCTAGAAGAAATATGCAGATCCATATATTTCACAGCCTTAATTTTTATCTTCTTTAACTGAATGGAGGAATTTTCCGAGAATTAGTCAGGAATTCTTCATAATGTTATTTACCGCAGGGTATTCTGATTTTTTAAGTAAATATTTTTATTTATTTTATAAAAATTAAATATTCATTTAAAAAAAAAATGATTTATACAATAAAATAGTGGAAGGACAAAATTAGGCATGTTTTTGGTTTTTTATTTAATGGATTCTCTTAACATTGCAGGTACTTCTAACAATCAATAACTAGGAGTTATTTCCAATTAGTGAACTTTGTTGAGAACACGATAAGAGCATTTGATCTTCACTTGTACTTCCTTTAGTCCTCATTCTTCAGCTGTCTATTTTAGACTCTCGTTTCGTGTTCTATTAGAATTTAGGAACTTCGGATTCCAAGGTAAAGTTATATAATAATTTGTCGTATTCGTCAACTAGTCATATATTATGAATAATCATATATAAAAAATATTAAACTTTGTTTGCTTTGAATGCTTCTAAGCATAATTGAAGCTGATAATTTTTTTTAAAAAATAATATTCACGCTTGCCCTACTAACTTGGCTTTGATTTCAGAGAATTTTTTAATCTTTTAAGGTTTAAGGTTTGAACTAAATGATGAAAGCTTGAGCTAAATGATAAAATTACGCAGTATTTCTTTACGAAGACTTTTGTTGTTTGAATGGTCGTTACAGAGAGACTGTATATTTATTTTTAAAAAAATAGCATTCTCATATTTAAATAAACTTCTCCATCGTTCTGTATGAAAACATACATATTTTACAAAACTCAATGAATTTAATTGCACAAAATATAACTAAATTTGTATAAATCGTATGAATGGATTCAATACCAATTTAATTCTTATTTTACTTGGAGCTGGCAGACAATAATTTTTGTTTAATGATTACTTAAAAGCAAAGTAATATAATTAAAAATAACACATTGCAGTAAAATACTATGCAGAGAATATTACATTATTGTTTATTTTATATTGTGACTAAATAATTATGTTGTAATTCTAAAATAAAGAAATTATAATTAAAACAAAATCTACCTTGATATTTATATAAAATTAAATATATAGGAATATGTGCAATTACAGTTTAAAATATGTAAAACTAAGTATTCATGCCAATATATGCATAATAAGAATAACTCAAATTGATTACAAATGCCTCAAAACATACACATTTTGATGAAGCCGTAGGTGTTGGTTTTCTTAGAGAAATATGCATATATTTTTTATTTCTTATTTTACTTGAGTCTGGCAGACAATAATATTTTTTCAATGATTACTTAAAAGCAAAGTAATATAATTAAAAATAACACATTACAGTGAAATGCAATGCAGAGAATAATACATTATTGTTTATTTTATATTGTGACTAAATAATTATGTTATAATTCTAAAATAAATAAATTATAATTAAAACAAAATCTATCTCGATATTTATATAAAATTAATTATATAGGAATATGTGCTATTACATTTTGAAATATGTAACAATAAGTATTCATGACAATATATACAAAATAAAAATATCTCAAATTGATCACAAATGCCTCAAAATATATACATTTCGATGAAGCCGTAGGTGTTGGTTTTCTAGGAGAAATATGCAAATGCATTTCACAGCCCTAATTATTATGTTCTTTTAATGATTGGAGTTAAAACTAACATTAGAGTTAATGTATAAAGCTAACATTGTCAACAGCACCATCCATTTCATCTTTAGGCTCACAAACGAACGAATATTTAATTGGTTTTGTGGCATTATAAATTACTTACTTTCCAGTTTACTGTCGATTTTATAGCATTATTATAAGTACATTATTATTATTGTCACTAAAAATTAAACGTTTTTATTCATAAAAATCTTGAAAAAAATGAATTCATCAGATTTTCGAATAATTTGTATTTCGAGTTTTTCCTCCCAATTTCACGACAGTGATTTGAATGTTTGCAATTCCAGTTTTGGAATATTCTGCTGATAATTGACCGTGGGTCAGTCAAAGATCTCCAAACGTTTTTGTAAATCTGATTCTACGATTTGTTAATTGGAATGGAAAATGAAATTTTAACACTTTTTAATAAGAAGTTCTGAGAGGCTTGGCAGAAGGCAGAGAATTCTGTAGGACTCGGCTGAGTGCAGCCCCACGCTGAAAGGCGCTATGAGGAAAGCCGAAAGAAGAAGAAATGAAAAGTTACATCAGTAGGAATCATTTTAATTGAAGGAATAAATGTGATTTCTTCATTTGCTATTCCAGTGAGAATTATTGCATCAACGACATTTTCACACGAAGGTGTAATTTTTAAGCGTTTTAGGTCCACTTAAAACATCATTAGACATCTATTATTTAATTTTAATGTATGATTTGGTAATTCAGATGGACAGAGAATATTTAATATATTATAAGCCATATATCAGTTTATTTTTAAAATATAATTGTAGCTTTTAAATAAAGATTTATTTGAAAATAAGTAAATTTTAAAATAAATTTCTAGCTCTGCATAGTACCGTACCTTTGAAACCTCTCTTGATCGCCGCCTATCGGTCGTTTTTTAAACTTGGCTCCACACCACATATTTATCGCATTTTAATAACAATGAGTAGATAATCCGTAAATTGTATTATTGCTAAATCTTCCTTGAACTATGAAGATGATGTAATTAAAATTTGGTAGAGATTGCTTTCGTGTTTAGTGATCGAAAAATTACATTGTGATACAGATATACAGAAAAATTACAGCGTTATATATATTCAATTATTAAACTAAAAAAAAAAAAAAAAAAAAAATGTTTAGTATTATTTTTAGCTTTATAATACTGTAAATAATAACAGAAGAGAATTGAGGTAGGCTGGTGGATATGTTTTGTATATGGGGCAGTTTAGGGAACGTTTGGTCCGCAAACTGCCTTGGCTGTGTAGCTTCCGGGGCTAACTACTTCATAACCACTAACTGCTCTGATATTTACCTTCTGGGACTCGTGAACTTGTTTCCGTTCTACGTTGCGTGCTCCTAATGGCTTCAGTATCCTCTCGATCCACGATTAATCGTCTGTATTAGCCCCGCGGCCATTAGAATCATCCTCGATATACTATTTCATTCACAGCATTACTTTCCCACACAAGGTAGAACTAGTAGATTTCAAAATCAATCTTGAACTAACCGTTGCTGTGAACAGAGTCTTGTCTTGATTGTCAACCAACGTCTATCTACATTCTGACCAGTTCCCAATGCAACATTTTAAAGTAATTAGAGAAAAAAAAAAAAGGTAAAAACAATAGAGGAAGAAAAAAAATTAAGCAAAAAACAACCGTTCAAGGCACAAAAATAATTTAATCATCTATAAAAAATAAAATAAAACAAATGACTGGAAATACCTTAAATTAAACATGGAAATTAATTTTTCGAAAAGGAGAGAAACCAAGGATGTCTTTTGACCGTTTTAAAAATCGTTAGTTCCTGGCAGATCTCAAAACAAGCTTTTGGGCCAAGATAGTCAGTGAAGGATACTTACTTGCTTAAGACCAGACAGGATCTAACGATTTTTAAGATTGCCGAAGTTTTATTAATAAAACTGTTTCATTTCTTAATTAATAGGATTGGTTCATTTAGTTAAAGCCATTTAATTTGTTGCAACATTAATGATCCGTCCAGCTATTGATTCAATGTTTCCCTGAAGCTACGTGTGAAGGCATCCTTTCGAGTCTAATTTGATGAACTTTGTATAGTTTCAGTATCCAGTTTAATGGCGAAACAATGCGACTTGCATCGATGTAGGATCCTCTCAAATCGAAATCGATTTAAATAATATAATTACCAATGTGCACTTTCATCGAGATCTAGTTACAGATAATCAGTATAGCTGTGTGACGTCACAAACGATATATTTTTCACCTACCTTTTTAACAAATTACGATGATAACATAGATTAAAGGTTTTGAAAATTAAGCTTAATACTATTTCGAAAACATGCATTTATAAATATTCTTTTAGATGTAAAAACTGAGAAAATAAAACTACTTACTGTACAATCTCAAATTAATCTATAATAATTAATAACAATTGATACAAATTTAATACCTATTATTTTATTTCTTTCAGAACCGAGAAGCCAATAAATCGTATAGTCAATTTGATCAAATTCATCATCATAATCTAAATCCGCTTGTACCACTAGGCAGTGTGGCGTTTCTTTTTGCAGAGTCTGGACCAGGTTTCTCGTTATTGTAACAGCTCTCTTCCTCTAATCTGGTTCATATTTCGTTTCTGGAACGTTTCCCGGACATTGTCCTCCTTCCCTCCACACGGGTCTCGTAGGTCTTTCTTGCAATTCTTTCTGGATTTATACTAAGAAGGTGTCCAAACCACCTTAGCCTCTTATTATACAGATTATCTGCATCATCATCAAGAACTCTTATATACTTTGCAATAAGTGTCCTTTTATTACTTGATAAAGTCATTACTGTACTGTATGTATTGTACCTTATTTTATCTTGCCCATATGAAGCATGGAAGTACTCACCAAGCCCCGAGTTTTGGACTACGTTGCCAGCAACGACAAAGGATTTAGGAAATGAAGCAAGTACTGGATCATTATTATTATCATTGAAAGGGGTTAAGGTAGTCAGTTACTATCGCTCCATAACCTGTGACAAACAACCTGGCTTTTGCCTTGGTCGGTATTTAATTGAGTACGGTAATACATCTCGTTCATATCATATTCAACTTGACGTAACAAGTGTTCGATATTCGACTATTTTATTTTATATTTCACGGAAGTGATAGCTATTAAGTATTTTGCCGAAACCTGATCGAAGCTGAAATCGCGTATTCGGGTATTTTACATTAAACTCGGAAACCCCCCCTCCCCCCCCCCCAAAAAAAAAAAAAAAATCAATAAAGTGCACCTAACGAAATTAGTAATCTCACTGACAATATACTGTGTAGAAACATATCATCCATCTTCTTCGGTCCCAAACCTCGAATATCTTTAGAAGTCCTTGTTTCGTGATTTTTCTGGAAACATAAAAACCTTTCTTTTTTCTCTAAATATAATATCAAAAGTATGTGGTTTCTGTATCATTTTTTGAATAAATACTAGTGTTTTAATACATTTACAATAAATGGTTGTAAGGGTTTATAAATATAATTATTTAAAAAAAGATGAAATATAAACGAAAAATGGACTTACACGGATTAGAATTAATGGTGACGATATGCAAGATTGGAAAAGTCTCAACGAAAACAAATTTTTTGAATAAATACTAGTGTTTTAATACATTTACAATAAATGGTTGTAAGGGTTTATAAATATAATTATTTAAAAAAAGATGAAATATAAACGAAAAATGGACTTACACGGATTAGAAATGAAGCAAGTTAGGAGATATGCAAGATTGGAAAAGTCTCAACGAAAACAAATTTTCGTTGTTAAACAAATAAAGTTCTTAAGATACCTGTGTACGAATATATCATTCTTTATCCTTATACATATTTTCTATATTTATTGAAAATTTTCTTTCTTCATACAAAACGAAAGAACACGAATCGAGCCTACTGTAATAAAGGCCTGTAAATAAAATGGCTTACTAATGTATACTATTTATAAAAAAAGTATGTAGCTCAAGAAAAATTGGTGCAATATGTTATTTACACCATTTATAATTAACCACTACCACTTCGATATTATTCCTAACTATAGAAATATATCTGCTTTATTATTTTCTTCGCTGAAACGAGAAAAACTTGACTGACAGCAGTTCATCAGCCCTGAATGCAGGTTGTGTGTAGGAGTTGTTTTAATTTTTAGTGCTGCTACATACTAAAGAATAAACTCATCTATATCTGGTCTTCGGGCTGACTGGGATTGAAATACATACATTCATACATAGATGGCTCTACATCCCGCGGGAGGACGAGGCTTTCTGCAGTCGCAACTGCCAGTCATCCTGTCTATTTCCGGCCACTCTCCAATTCTGGGTGAATAAGATGGTCCGAGATATATGAAATATTGTCCACAGTATTCTAAACTCAAATATAAGTCTTCTTTTTTTGTGTTCAACGCTCTAAGGTGTATGATAAGACCGGCCCTATCAGATTTTTATACAGTCTGATTTTTGTGATACGTGACAGAGCATTAGTTTTGAAATACTTTTCATTCCGAAGAACCATCTATATGTCACCATTAATCTTTATCTGGATTTCCGGTTGCATGTACAGTACAAGTCTCAATAATGCGGAACCTACAGTTTATCTGGCATTCTCTCAATAATCCCACCTCGACCCGTTATAAAGTTAGCGTGTGTGCAGGAGATACTTGTGATATTAAGAAAAATAAGAAGAAAACTATATAGCTCTCATTAAAAGTAAAAAACTAAACAAATATTGATTAGTTTTAAAAAATATATATTATTAAGTTTAAGAGGAACACCACGTCCAACTAGAAATACTTTAATACGTGCCAGCATTTCGGAAAGTGAATTAAGTTTGCATTATTTTTATTTTGCACATAAATTTATTTTCACAGGCGTGTTTGTATGATAATGAGTTTAGTTGAATTTAAAATAAATTTTAATGTTTATGAAGAACTTAATGTCAAATCGTGTTCCTAAAGTTTAGTTAGTACCTACATACATACGTAATTACATTTTACATTTTATGTTGTATTAATTTTTTTCTTCTGTGGTCATATACGAGTTTTTTCATCAAGATAATTTTAAAATATTTGTTAATTTTATAACTGTTCCGCTATACATATCCTATAATTTGTCATTTATTTAACACCTTTCTGGTCCCATGCGTGTCGGATTATAGTAATCGTACGATATAGCCATAATTTCATTAATAATTTTATGATTATGTATGTATTATCTTATTTGGTACTTTAATAAATTAAGGTATGACACTTTATATTATTTTTTCTCATCCTCCAATAAATTATAACTAATCTAAAATGAATATGAAATATTGTTGCAGTCTTTTTTCCTGACTCACTGAAATGTTTATATTAAACCGGCCATATTTATATTAAGTGAAAAAGGGTTTATAAATAACATTTTTAAATTATTACGCAGTAATGTTTATTATTAAATGTTGAGGAATTCAATGATATTTTTTTTATTACAGCTCACATTATTCGGTAGATAATTCATTACACACCGGCCGTATAATTCACGGATTCTTGAATATAAATTCTTTTAAAGAACAATTTCTTTAATCTGTCCGTACTTAAAACACATGATAGTGCTATAAAGTTAAGTTTTCTCGTTTAAGTAAAAAAAGATTTTTTTTTTTTTTAATTCAAGAAGAAAATACTCAAGATTTTCTGAAGGTTCAACCAAGCAGGTTTAATGTGGATTCATGAAGCCGTATTAATCATTCCAACAGGGTTTAGTCCAACCCTTAGCGGTATAGCATTAAGGGTACTGAAAATTAACTTCTTTTTGGCTCTTTTTACAGGAGAAGGGTCAAACAGTTTTAATCTGTTAAAGGGCATCAAAGGGATAATTTTATCATGGCGGGCTGTAGCTGAAAAGGTAAGCTTGGTAGTGGCACCTTCCTGATAGGGAGGAGTTGCACGCAAAGGATTATGGTTTGTGCAGTTTTACTTTGCCTCCTAAATTTCGAAATCAAATACAGTAAAATCTCGATTACCCGACACGTATGCGACCAGAGGGATGACGGATTACCGAAAATGGTGGATTTCTAAATGTAAAGGGAAAAAAAATGATAATTTATAGCTTCTTCATTATTTTTTTTACTCAAAAACAGTTATAAAAACAACAAATATTAAAAAAATTAACTGGAAGAAAAAAAATAACATACATATCTTCTGAAAAATAATAGCAACATTATAAAATTCAAATGTATATATGTACTAATTTTAACTAAATGTAAAGGGTACAAATTAAGATTACTTTTTTTATATGTAAATGAACAATTGACCACAATTGAGATGGCTAGAAGGCTTGTTTTAGACGTAGACCCTGCTCTCGACTTTTAGGCTCAAATTTACCTTTAAAAATGTTTATCAGCTAAACGATTCAATGACAGTTTTTTTCCTGATATATTAAGAAACTATATTCCAAAACAACTTTTAAATTTATTTAGACATTCATCACTAGTGTTGACATTATCAATGAATTTATACTAGAACACTTCAGACTTTTATTTTAAAATTTCACGAAAAATGGTGTAAATAAGCTAGCTGGCAGTAGCTTGTCGAAGAGGGGGTTCTTGCTAGAGGAACGGATTACGGGATTGTCGGTCTATTGAAGGGCCGGATCATCGAGATCGTACTGTTAAAATAAATAATAGTTAGGAAGTGGACTTTTCTCTTTTGAAAAGCAAACGCCTCCACAAGTGAGCGTTGGCGAAAAAATATTATCAGCTAATTATACCTAATTATAAAATATATAAGAAAAAATTGTTACCGTTATGTTGTATATGAAAATTATGAAACCTGAAATAAACAAATAAAAACAGTTATGGATGAATATCATAAAGCAACAAAAATAGGTAGTGGGTAAAAAAAGAAACAAAAAAAAAAAATTGTTATGCAAACAATTTAAAAGTTTGGTGAGGAAAAGTAACATAAAACTAGATTTATTTTTATTTCTTTTATAATTAGCTTTGACATGTTTCGGAGTACGTTGCTCCATCTTCAGGATAACTGTAATTTCTTTCACTTTGTCACTTGTGCATGTCCTTACTCACCCTCAACTAAATAAAATAGTTGATTGATAAAACTAGAAAGAAAAAATCTTTTATAGTGTGTACATACAAAAGAAGATTTTCACTATAATTATTTACATAAATTAAAATTATACTAAAAAAAATTAAAACTAGAAAAAAATTGGATAGTTAAAAGAATTCGAAAATAAGAAAAGAAATAAAATAATAATTTTAATTATCTAGGAACTATGGAGTATTGGTTTAAGTTACGAAAAAAAAAAGAAAAAAAAGTAGGGTATAAATACTAACAGATGTCTTCGCTGGTGGCAGTGTCCTCGAAATTAGGTGGGTTTTCAAACAAGAGGAGTAAGATAAAAAAAAACAATTTCTGTCCTGCCGGTTGGTGGGCTGCGGTGCGTAAACAGCGAGATCCTTTATCTTTCTTCTCGGGAGGTCTGGCCCAGACTGAACAACATTAATGTGTTCATCTCGTGAGTCGTGCTTTAAGATAATGTGTAACTTAAACCGTTACTTGTATTAATTATAAACCTGAGTAAAATATTTATACCTATTAACAACGTTTTTTTTTTCTCTTTAGGCTAATATATATATATATATACACTTATAAAAATTTTATAAAAATTTCATCGTACTTTATCCGTAGAAAAAATATTAAATTTATAAATTGTTTATTGGGGTTTTAAGTCGTTATCTATTCCAACTATAGAAGGAAGGAGGAGTTATCCTCTAGGTAACTTATCCATTCAAGCCAAAATTGTTATTAGTCCTTTATCAGAAAGGAACCTTCCAATAAATTGGATGATATTAAACTGGACTGGAAACGATAATGTACTCTCGATATTCGCCTCCATGATGCCTTTCCTTTCTGACCGCAGGTCATCTCATATGATTCTCATGCCATCACTTAAAATATTGCCATTGCAAATAATGGTATATCTTTGGAAGTACACTTTTCGAGTACGAAGTCGAACAATCAATTTTATATTAAATATTTGATAAGACCAGTGATGTGTCTGTACCTAATATTTTGATTCTTAATACCGTTACCTAAAACTTCGGTTTAAAAATGAATTACTATCGCAAAAAAATAATCTATATAAGATAAAAAAAACAAAAAACAAATGTATTAAATAAACAATTATTATTCAAATAATAAGTAAACTGTAAATGGTATTAGTTACCTACAATATGTATATTAGCTAATTAAACAAAAAAAATTTTTATTGCAAATTATTATTTTAATCGATAAATATTCCTAATGTTCAGAACTTAATTTATTACTCCATGAATCAAAAATGTTGCTAAACTGTATCACTAAAAACTATAGATAGGTTGATATTTTTCTAGGTATTTTTAAGTATCGAAAATCAGTATGAACGTATAATGAAATGGAAACCTTTTATTCCGGGGTAACGAAAATCCTACAAAAAAAAAAAAAAATTTTTCTTCTAGCCACCGAAGCTTGTTCGGCATTGCTGCTTCAGTCCTCAGGGTGAATGATCAACGGTGAACCATTGGTGTTCTCAAAAACTTTTGCATTTATTTAATTTTTTTTTCTTACTTTCTTACTGTGCTTTCTTTGGTATGGTTCTTATGCAAATGATATGCACGTAAAAGTAACACGGGTAACATTAATATTTGAAATTGTTTAACTTTAAATATACTGTCTTCCTTCATTCTGATTTTATTGTGCAAACGGTAATCATGTAAATAAATAAAACTGTAATACTTATTGCACATAAGTCCCATATTGTAATATCTACAGATAAATTGGTCAACATTAAAAATGTAAGCATTTTTAAACCAAAAAAAAAATTGCCAAGTCAATCCAATATTTAAGTATACTATTTATCTATTACTGACACTTATGCCGCAATCTATTATTTAAATTTGATTAAATTCATTATCCTTTGATAAATTTTAAATATTTAATTTATTATTAAAGAACAAAAACCTTAATCTGTCAAATTTTCCATAATTTTGGTTTTTTTCGTCAAACAATTTAGATAGGACAATACACTGATATTTCTCTAGAGGTTTTTTGTTGACATTAAAAGTTTAAAAAAATTTAAACCAAAAAAACATTACGTCAAGCGTATTGTGGGACAGCAACCTGTCAATCGAATATAAAAATATACTATTTATATATTACTGCCTCTTACGCAACAATTTGTTATTGAAATGTTAGTAAATTCATTATCCTTTGATAAATTTTAATTGATAAATTTAATTTTTTGTACGAAACCATTAATCTGTTATAATTATTACAATTATTATTTAGGACGATGCATTAATATTTCTCTCTATGTTTTTTTAATATAGTGCCAGACCTCGAAAATCAGTATGGACTTGTAATGAAATGGAAACCTTTTATTCCGGGATAACGAAAATCCTATAATAATTACAAAAATGGTCATGTTCTTCATAGCCAATAGATATTGCCAACAGCTTGCCAATGCTAGATTTTTAAAGAGTATTATTATAAGTATTAGTAATAAATGAATTATTATTCATTATAGTAATATCTACAAGTAAAATGGTTAATATGAAAGATTTTAAAACAAAAAGAATTCGTCAAGTGTGTTGTCGAATATGTTAGTCTACTATTTTTATTTTGCTGAGTCTTACGTTGTAATATATTGTTGAAACGTTAGTGAATTATCTACCCTTCGATAAATTTTAAATATCTAATTAAATTTTCTGAACAAAAACTTTAATCTATTACATTTGTCATTATTATTATCATATTTTTTTTTCACTAAACGCTATAGATTTTTCGCGATATACGCGATATATTTTTTTTTTTAGGACGATGCATTGATATTTCTCTCTATGTTTTTTTGATATCGTGCTAGACCTCGAAAACTAGTATGAGCTTGTAATGAAATGGAAACCTTTTATTTCGGGATAACGGAAATTCTCTAAGAACAATATAAAACGGCCTATTCCTTCATTTTTCATTGAGAATAGACATTTTCAACAACCTTGACGTTAGGCTTGCAGTAGCAATAACTTGATTTTAAAAGAGCATTATTATAAAACTTTATTGATTAAGTATTATTTATTGATTTTATAAGAAAATAGCTTTCCTATTTATATGGACAACACTCTCTATAACGATATTTGTAAATCCCTGTCTCTATTCTGAGGTGGTTTTATTAACGATTTTTAGTTGAATTATAGCACTTGGGCATGGTTTATAAATAGTTAAGTCTAATCAAAAATGTATTACACATTTTATTTTTACATCATTTCTATACTGTAATGATTGTTCGAATTTTGTTTTTAAGTGATCGTCATTTTTGTTCACTTTATTATTGTGCGCTCCTTTTTGAGATTATCTTGTGCAAACTTTAAGCATGCGAATAAATATATCTGCAATACCTATTTCACATAAGTCCCATGTCTTGTAATACCTACAGATAAAACAGTTAACATTAAAAATTTTATAATTTTGAAACAAAAAAAAATCGTCAAATGTATTTTACGACAGCAAAATGTCAATCGAATACATAAGTATGCTATTTATCTATTACTGACTCTTTTGAAACATTTCATTATGAAAAAGTTAGTAAATTCATTACCTTTCGATAAATTTTTAGATCAAAAACTTCTGCAAATTGTATGCACGTTAATAAATGTAGCTTTAAAATATACTATTTATCTATGATAATAGAGGTATGGTTGACTGGATGATGAGTGGAGAAGAAGATAGTCAGGGATGCAGTCAAAGTATCACCACGTCAAAGAAGAATTCTTTAATACGAGCCAACGTTTCGACCTGCGTTGCAGGTCTTCTTCAGGGCTATAATGAACAAAATACCAGAAGTGACAAAAAAACAGATGTGACAAAAATAACAGACCGATAAACAGATGACAAATGGAATACAGAATGGCATAGATAAAAAAACAATATACAAAAACCGTATAGAAAAGATCAGATACATAAATAACAAAGAATACAAAGCAGCAAGGTAAGAATAAGAACAAGACAGGAATGAAAAAGGAAAAAAAATAAAAATAAATCAATAAAATAATAAAAAATATAAAAATAAATAAATAAAATAATAAAAAAAATATATTATAATAAAAAATAAATAAATAAAATAATAAATAAATATTTTTTTTTTAAATAAAATAATTTTTATATAATAATAAAAATAATATAATTATATATATAATTATATAATATAATATAATTAAATATAATTATATAATATAATTTAATAATTTTTTTTAATAATAAAATAAAAATATGGAAATATAGGAACGAACGAGGGAAATAATGTAGAAGGTGGTAAAAGAAAAGAAACGGATAAAAGAATGAAGGTGAAGGAAAATAAAAGTGGAAAAATAAAAGTAAAAGGAAAAGAATATTAAAGAACACTTACCCACCGAACCACACTTGTGAGGAGAAGGACGATGACTGATGTGAAATGGTAAGAACAGCTGGGTAGGATAAGGGAGAAAAGGCGCGGGACACATGGATACAGAATAGGAAAATGAAAAATGAAAATGAAACAAAAATATAAAAGAAAAATGAACAACAGAGAGACAATAAGATAACAAAATAACAAGTAAATACAGACAGAATAAAAAGAGAAAATACAATAAGGCCAATGCCATCATGATAGGGTGCATCACAAATATAAAAAAGAAACATAAAATAACAAAATAAAGCGAAAAAAATAAAGTAAAAAATGGACAAGAAGAGACGGAAAGAACCAAAGGGAAGGTTATTGTTTTTTAATAAGGTTAAAAACTTGGGAATAAGTACTGGAAATGTACTCTTTGTCACTATTGTGGTTGACGGGATTAGGCTCGAGATGGATAAAAATGGTTTCGGATAATAAACGTTTACTATGGTTAGGGACCGTGGAAAGAATAGAAGTTTTTTCAAAATCAAAAGTATAGTTTAAGGATATGGCATGTTCCGAGAGTTTGGTGGCAGAGGAATTTTTGGAAGAAATTGAGAGTTTGTGTTGGGAGATGCGGGTTTTAAGGTGGTTTTTGGTTTGGTCAATATATGAGGACTGACAATTAGGAAAAGCACAGGGAATACGGTAAATGACGTTGGATCTGAGTTGGATAGGGATGGGATCTTTGAGGTTAGTGTAGATGAAGTTGAGTTTGTTATGGGATTTCAGGCCTAGGCGTAGGTTCGGGAAGGTAGAGCGGAGAGTTTTTTGGATGTTATCAGAAAGGAAGGGGATATAAGGTAGGGACCTGTATAGTAATAACGGCGATGGAGGTGCGGGGAAGTTTGAGGCGGAAAGTGTAGAGTTCGAATTATCGAGGTAATTGGAAAGGAGTTTGTTTATGGTAAGTGGTGAGAAACTGTTTATCTATTACTGTCTGTTTTGTAGCAGTTGTTGATTGAAATGTTAGTAGATTTCTCACTTTCTATTAAATTTTAAATAATAAATTAAGTTTTCAGAACAATAACATTAATCTGTAACATTTATTATTATTATTATTATTTTTTTCACTGAGCACTATTGATAGGAAGATTCACTGCTATGTTTGTAGATTTTATTAAATTTTGTGCTTGGCCTCGAAAACACGAAAATGTAATGAAATGGAAACCTTCCTTCTGGTATATCGCAAATCCTCTAAGAACAACATAAAAACCCTATTTCTTCATTTTTTTAAATACAAAACACACATTGTCAACATTTTGACGTCTGTCATGGAGTAGTAATACTTGGTTTTAAAAATAATTTTTATAAATTCTATAAATAACTTTTGCAATACGGATTTTATTTTTAAGAGATCGTCTTTATTTTATTTTATATTTTATTATTTTGCATTCTTGTTTCTGATTTTATTGTGCAAACGGTACGCATGTGAAAAAATATAGCTGTAATACATATTGTACATACCTCTCATATTGTAATATCTGCAATTAAAATGGTTGACATTAAAAGTTTTTAACAATTTTAAATCAAAAAAACATTACGGCAAGCGTATTGGGGGAAAGCAACCTGTCAATCGAATATATAAATATAGTATTTATATATTACTGCCTCTTATGCAGCAATTTGTTATTGAAATGTTAGTAAATTCATTATCCTTTGATGAATTTAAATAATAAATTAAATTTTCAGTACGAAAACATTAATCTGTTATATTAATACAATTATTATTTAGGACGATGCATTGATAGTTCTCTCTATGATTTTTAATATCGTGCTAGACCTCGAAAACTAGTATGAACTTGTAATGAAATGGAAACCTTTTATTCCGGGATAACGAAAATACTCTAAGAATTAAAAGAAAAGCCTATTTCTTCATTTGTTCATTCACAGAACACACGTTTTCAACAACTGTATGTTTGCCTCGTAGTAGCAAGACATAATTTTAAAAGAAACATATGTATTATGTAACAAACTATTTTAATTTAATTCCTAAAAAATAATTTTCTTAGCTCAACGGACGACTAGATCAATTAAGATATTCGTAAATCAAGGTGTCTATTCTGAGGTGGATTTATTGACGATTTTTAAGTTGAACTATAGTAGGGGAAGGTGCTGTACCTGTGGACAATTTTCACTTAAAATTTTTTCGAATTTTTGGTGCCTTTTTTTATCTGAGTGGTTATTGTGCCATTAGATAAGACATTTAAGGGGCTATCAAACCCTAGTGTATTTATTTTGAAAAATAATTTTATTTGTACCAAAAATTATGTTTGGTAACCTACTGATTAGTGTCCATAGGTACCTTCCCCCCTTTGTACCTGTGGACACTATTGGTTGTACCAATGGACGTTAATTTCTTCATAGGTTTATAGGGATAATTAAAATGATATTCAGAGAAACACATCAGCCATAATTTTTTATAAAATATATTAAACGAAATAGAATATTTAAAGAAGGAAAGTCGACTTGATTATTGAACTAGAAGACCTACTAGGAAAGTGATAACAGTAAATTTTGCTTATGAAAGTAAATAGAAACTTAACTTGTTTTTAAACCTTTTAACAAAAATAATTCTTTTATGTACCTATAATTATTATTAATGAGTGTCACAGACTTCTTTATAGAAAAAATCGAACCATTGGAGATCGATCCAATTTTTCTGTTTTCCAATGTTCTGGACAAGATATAACATTTTGAGAGGAAAATTGGAAGGCTAAACGCCGAACTTCTACAGTGGTGAGACCATAATTTAGGGATGCGCTTTTTGGAATGCAATCTAACAATTATTTTTCCTGCTCTGCTCTGAAGACCAGACGGACATCGTATTTTGTTTGTAAGTAAAAAGTTCTGCATCTGATGATTTGTGCTGTTTTAGTCTTATAAACAAGGCAGATTTCGAAATCCCATACATACCTGCGGCAGCATGGATGGATCTTCCTTTGGTAAGCACTTCTTCCACAGCGTTCTTAAATGCAGTGGCAATGGGGTGCGGCCTCTTTTTTTGATCTCTCGATCGTGTCATGTTTAATTGTTTTTTATCTATAAGTAAAAAAAGAAGGTTATACGAATAGTAGGTATCCAAATTTAGGCATTTTATACCACGCAGAATCCCTACAAACTTTTCCGCAATATTTATAATTGAAATAATGAATTAATAAACAAAGTGAAAAATCTGTTGTACCTGTGGAAACTTAAACCATCTGTCCACAGGTTCAGCAGGCTATGGTTGTCTACAGGTACAACTGAATGCCATGTTGTGCGGTAAGCTCTGTTTCACAAAATCAGTAGCGATAGCTGAAATGAAAACATATGAAGTTTTGATATATTTATCGGACAACCCAATGAAATAATACTTCCTAGAAAATTTCTAAGTGTAGGTCTTACAAAATTTAAAATCACTGGTTGGATAGGTCAGGATTTGGAAGAAAAAAAATCCAAAATAATTATTTCTGCTAGCCTGTTGATCTGACAGACTTGAAATCACACGTGTAACTGCAGGGAGATGTTTGCAGGACTACTGACCAAACAATTTCAATTTCCCTCCTCCCATTCTCTCCTAATAAAAAATATCCACAGGTAAAACTGTGCTTTAGGTACAGCACCTTCCCCTCCTGGAGCATCTTAATTAATTAATTCAGTATAATTAAAAAGTATTGTATTGATTATATTTTTTAGAGATCATTTTGTTTTGTTTTTTACTTTATTTTTTCTGTTTATCTTGTTCAAACGGTAAGCATTAGAATAAATATAACAGTAATACATATTGCACATAAGTTCCATATTGTAATATCTATAAATAAAATGGTTAACTTAATCAATATATAAGTATACTATTTATCTATTACTGACTCTTATGTAGTAGTTTAGTAATGAATTGATAGTAAATTTATTGCCTTCGATAAATTTTGAATATTAAATTAAGTTTTCGTAACAAAAACCTTAATCTGTTACATTGATTACTATTATTATTTTTTCACGACGATGCATTGATATTTCTATAGATATTTATTTAATCTCGTGTTAGATCTCGAAAAGCAGTATGAACTTGTAATGAAATGGAAACCTTTCTTCTAGGATAATGGAGATCCTCTAAGCATAACAAGAAAGTCCTATTACTTGATTTTGTTTTTATACAGAACACACGGGAGTAGCAATACTTAATTTAAAAAAAAAGTTTTTATAAATTACGTAACAATTGATTTAGTACCTTAAAAAAATAGATCTCTTAGTTTTACGGACAAGCTCAATAAAGTTATCGTAAATCTATGTGTGCATTCTGAGGTTGCTTTATTGCCGATTTTTAGTTGATTGTAGCACTGGAACGTCTTCATCGAATAAATTAATCTATTTTAAAAAGTAGTAAATATTTTATTGATACACTATTTCTATACTTTTAAAATTCTATGAATTTTATTTTTGTAAGATCGCGTTTTCTTTTTTACTTTATTGTTCTTCTTTCTGATTTTATTGTGCAAACGGTGAGCATGTGGTTGGATATAACTGTAATACATATTGCACATATGTCTTATATTGAATAGTTAAATTAAAAATTTAAATAATTTTAAAACAAAAAAATAATTTGTCAAGTGTATTGTCGGACGGCAACCTGTCAATCGCATATATAAGTATACCATTTATATATTACTGACGCTTATGCAGCAATTTATTATTCAAATTTTACTAAATTCATTACTCTTCGATACATTTTTAAGAACAAAAATACCTTATTTTTATTTATTGTCGATGAATATGAAATAGCTATTTTTTTTTTCGTGAAATCCGAATCGCTTCGGATCAAGTACAAATACAAAAATTCTAAGAAAGTGTAATAATTAATTAAAAATAAGGCTTAGCAAAAAATAAAATAAAAAATCATAAACGACCTTCCTACATGAGCGAACAAGGGGAGAACATGATGACATGATATATAGTATTTTTTTTTTATACTGACCATATTTGGGTTAGCTTTGTGACGTAGGCACAATGGAGATCCAAGACACATTGGCATAATAGCACCATGGCACCATACATCAACTCCCTCATCCCATTATTTGTGAGACCACAATAGACCAGTTGGCAGGGCCGGGCAACAATTGTTTCCATTCCAACTGTTGGTTTTAATACCGCAATTATATCGCTTATTTACTGCTGGAAAATGTTGATTTATTTTTAACACGGCAAATATTTGTAAATATATTATCATGTTCCGGAAAAGATTTCATTACGGAATATAAGTTAACAGATGTCAGAGAAATGTATTATGTTTTTATTATATTTAAAACAATATACTCCCGCAATCGGTTTCTATTTTGCAGATCCTATCTATTTTAGGTTCTCCTTTTCTAATAAAAACTCTTTAGTAGAGTTCTTAGCGGGAACCACATTAGCTTGTAAAGCTAAGGTTGAGTTATAAACCCAGCCTTCTCAGGTATACAGCGATTTCGGCAGCAGCGGTTTCAACAATAGGGTGTTATGTATACTACTGCTGCCCATAAAATTCATTATTTATATATTTTATTATATTTACAATATTATGTAAGACTATATAGATTTGAGAGTAAGTTCTGTGGTACTGCCCTATGGATCGAGATGGAAGGACTGCCTCTTCAGTGACTTCTGACTTCCTCCCCCATCAGGAGGGCTACAGGAGTTAGTTAATGACTTTTGTCTGTAGTTTACTGTACGTCAGTGTAGGTCTTCTCCCAACCTGGGGATATACATATAAAATTTCTATTTGTCGACCTTTAGAAATTATTTCAACAACTATTTTATAATAATCGGGTAATATGTCCTATGTTTAAGAATATTTCATTTAAACACAATCTGTTTTTATTTTTACTTTTTGCTTTGTTTACGTTTCGATCCCTTGCTCAAATGGGATCCTCTTCAGAATAAGAATTGATATCCCGAAACTCCAGGACAGTAAGCCCACTGACTCGTGCCAGCTAAGACACCAGGTCACATAGGCACCAGTATATATATATATATATATATATATATATATATATATATATATATATATATATATATATATATATATATATTTATTTAGCATTCTGTGTCGCATTTATCAATAAAAATATTGTATTGTAGAAAGAATTCAAAAAGAAAAAATAAATTTATAAGGCATCCTAATAAACTACATTTCGAGATTTTTCTCCCTATGTTATGGGTACGGTTTGATTGTCAAGATTTCCTGTTTTGGAAAGCCTTACATATTATTAAACGTGAGAGAAATAGTGAGCCCAAAAATGCACAACTTTTTTTATGTCTGGTCTTACGATTTGTCAGTTGTAATAGTAAAAGGAACTTTTATTGGCAATTTTCGCATTAATAAATGCGAGTTTCTGTGAGAATTAGAGCCTCAATGATATTTCCGTGTGTGGCTGTAATTTTTAATCTAGCACCATTGCACTGTGGTCGAAGAGTACAAAAAAGCATATTTGGAAATCCAGTTTTAAATGATTAAGTTTATAATCCAAATGGACTAAGTAAATTTAAAATATTATTAGTGATATATCTGTCGATTTTTAAACTTCCCTGGAATCCGCATGTTAAAAATAGTTTTGAAGATAATTTTATTATCAATTGTAAGCTATAGTTAACACTGTAGCTTTGTTGCAGAATGGCGCTCACCACTTATCTGTTGATTTTTAAACTTAAATGAAATCCACATATTTATCGTATTTCAATAAGAATTTAATTGGAAAACATTAAATTATACTATTGCTAAACTTTCATTGAACTATGAAGATGATGTAGTTAAAATTTGGACAGATATGTTAAGTAGTTTTCGTGGTTAGTAACCACAAACAAAAAATCGCTTGTCATTTTATATAATATTATAGATAACTGGTCTCTGGTCATAAATAGTTAAGTTGACTTGCATTGTCTAACGTTTGACACTATTGGTAAAAGTACGTAATCCTATTACGAATAATCTCCCAAAATAAAACTATTAGGATATAGAGTTACTAACTTCTTCCAGTAGTTTAAGAGTGTAACAATGATCATTGCAAGTCGAAATAACCAGTTATGGCAAATGACCATATATACATATATGCTTATGTACCTCTGTGACATGTTTACCATTCCGAAGACCAACGAATTAATAAAAATAAATACACTATATTGTTAAGGACAACATTGTGAATAAGGTGATTATTATTTTAAATTAACTCAATTATTTATTTTGTAAAACAAACATTCAACAATAATAAAACTCTAAAGGGCAAGTGGTGTTTGTATAAACTGATGGGTGCTACATCTACCCAGTTGATTCAGCATGACTGGGATAACCAACACAGATTGAATAAATACATTGATAATAATAGACAGTAGCCATAGACTGTTGGCATAATATCATACTGTTGAACCACAATAAACTGGTAAAACCGATAATATGATAAAACATAACAAATTATAGTGCAATTATAAATGTATAACGTTATCTAATATATAATATAGTTACATATAACAATTGGCATTATTTTTTCTTTATTAATTCATTCAACAATTAAATTTAACCTTCCACCGCACAGTGGGCTGAATAGCACTTCTAACTGGAAACAATTATTTTTTTCCTAATTTGTATTTGTTTTTAGTCATAGTGTTTGCGAAAAATGTTTAAACATTTTAGTACAACGAATTTGCGATATTTTTGAAAAAAAAAAAAAAAAAAAAAAAAAATTTAAAACAATCTCCTATATACTTCTACTTATTACTATCAATAAAATTAGCTATGATTCATTAATCCGGACAAATAATCTCGACCTATCTTTGTCAAAAAATTATGAAATTATGGAATTTTATTATTTGCTTAAATATTATAAAATTAAATATATTAAATATATTGGATCAATCAGGGATGAAGGCTAGGAATGATACCTAGTTACTTCGGAATGAAATTTTTTTCATTGGGATGTGTTCACAAAAATTTGCAGTTTTGTGGTAAAATGATTATTTTATGTTAATTAAAAGAATCAAAGTGAGAAAGCTCTATTAATTATATTCTATTAACAATCTCAGTGAGGTTGAGGAATAAATCTATTGTTACTTCCAGATATTATTCGAATTTGTCAAAATCTAGCTCAAATCTAGAATTAATCACAGTAAGAATATAATAAAACCTCTGCGGAATTTTTTCATCTAATCCTGTTCTTTTTGCACTCAGTCGGTAATTTTTTAAAAGTATTTTTGCTGAGTGTTCGGCATTCGAGGTCCCAAAACCAGGTTTTGGTCTATCCACTCCATTTATCTTTTAAAATATAATTGAATTTATTCTTTTCTATTTTTCAATTCGGTTTTCTCAGATTCAAGTCTTACTGCCCATTCTTTAATAAGAAGCCGATAACTTAGGAGCAAAAAGCATTCGAAAGTCCTAATCCATGCATCGAGAGTGGACAGACCAAAACTATAATTTTCGGTAACTGATTTATTAGATTATGGAATCGGTGTCATGCGTGGGCATGTTAAAAATATTTTAATGAAATTGAAATTACACATTAAATTGATATATTTAAAACAAGAAAATTGGTAAATAAAATCCAATACTAAAAGTGATATCGTCCATGTTTAATAAATAAAAAACTATTTCAGTCCCTATGCTCAAACAAAACCAGCATTGAAACTGAAAACCGTAACGCAATTGTTAGTATATAGATGTATTTTCTTTTGTTTAGAGCTTCTAATAAGGGATTAAGGCAATGATATTTATAAAATCCTCTAACTAGTTATTGTTCTTTTCAATTGTGAAAGCAATTTGGTGATATGTATTTTTTTGCTATGATTTTTTTCCAGTTAAAATTCATTTTTCGTTATATTGTTGAGGTTAACTATCCAGTTGAATCACGAAGAAAAATCGATATAATTAATAAATTGGCAGTTATTAGCAGCTAATGTTTGCTGGAAAAGTTAATATAGCTACTAGTGTCTGAAATCAAAAAGGTTTGAAGACGGTGTCACGCGGTGGCATTTCAAAAATATATTAATGAAGTTAAAATTAAATGTTAAATTTGCTTATTTAAAACAGTAACATTTGTAAATAAAGTTAACTATTACAAATGATAACCACTACTTATGTGAAATAATAATGTCATTCATTCATAATACTTGATTATTTCGTTGGATTTCCAAAAAAAATTATTTTAGGCACCTTGGATCTGGGCACTATCGGGTCTTCATTTATTTTTTTCTGGCGCTGCAGAGCGATAAAGCTAATAATATTAATGAAATCCTTTAATTGAACATCGTTCTTATTAACAGTGAACCGGAATTGATGATTCGTTGGAATGACTTTTTTCCACTTAGAATACGTTATTCGTTCCACTGTGCACCGGTCTGACCAATTTCTGTAACATGAGCGGTCTCTCGTTGTAGAAAGTACAACATTTTATATTTAATGTATTAAATGAAATATTCTTACTATTCTAGATTACAAAATAGAATATATGTACAGAATGCTACATCAGAAAATAATATTTTGTACGTAAATTAAAATATTTTTATGAATGAAATAAAAAAAAAAAAAATTTATAACTAGTTTTATTTTTATTTACAATATTAAAGTTAAATATAATAATCCGTTTTGAAATGTTAATAACGGTAAATAAATAGAAAACCATATTATTCTATACATTTACCTTTGTTGTAGTCTATATAAAACAAGAATGGCAGGGAACACTTTAACAGCTTTTAATTTTGTTAGGTCATAAAACATGTTATAACTCTTCAGATGGAGGAGAAAAGTCACTAAGAGGCGTGTTGAACACTTAAGAGTAAATAAAGGAAATAAGGTATTTGTGTAACGCAATTCAAAATGAACGCAACTAATGTAAATAGTTCACTCTTTTTATGAGGTGATTTCAAATTTAATTAATAAATTAAAAAAAAATAGGTGGCAATATGGTTTTAAAGAAACTAGACGTTTAAATGTTTATTTTCTCTATTTGTATATATATATATATAAGGACAAAAACTGATGTATCTCTATTCTGTATTTTTATGTTAGAATTTCAGGATCACAAAATTAACAAAATCGAATACTGTGAAACTCGGTATATATTAAGGAATTAATGTACCAAAAAATTAAATTTCAAAAATTAGCAAAGACGAAATTGTATTTTTTTTTCAAATATGACTCTTCATCCACAAATCCCTTAAATTATTAAAATATTTAAATTGTCCTCTGTGATAAAGTAGGGAACGATGTTTATATGCGAGGAGCAGGAAACATTAGCGGAAACAAGGAAGTTGTAGGGGTTAAACAAGTGCCAGTGATTCAGTTAAATTTCTAGATTTAGTTAAACTGAAAAAAAAAAAAAAAAAAAATTAACACTTATTTAATGATCAATTTACTTTAAATGTTTTATTTAATCAGTTGAAATATGCATTATATTTAGTTTACTCAAATATTAATTTCGATTGTTACTAATCTACCTTCATCTCAGGGTTTTAAAAGTAAAAGGGACTTCATATAATTTTTGCAGCCTTAGAGAAAGAGTGAAAATATGTTTTAAAATTTTTAATAACCGAGTAGTTTAAAATAGTAAATTGCTTTAACCAACTATAATAAACTTTGAATTATCTTTATCATATATATATATATATATATATATATATATATATATATATATATATATATATATATATATATATATATATATATATATCGCAATCAATTTGAACATTTGACATTTTTAAATGGATCTATTGACGAGCTGTCCTATATATATTAAATTATGAAATAATTCTTGGTTAATAAATATTTTTTAAATATATTTTTTTTTTTTGAAGAGAAAAGATTTGACCCCGGTTGGGATTCGAACCCAAGTCTCCACCTCTCTAGCGTGGCGCCTTATCCACTAGGCCACCGAGCTCGTATCCGAACCAGGGAAATCTTTTCTCTTCACTGATCCATATATATATATATATATATATATATATATATATATATATATATATATATAACATTATTATCTTGGAAATCTAGTTTACAATAATACCTATTCTATTGTTATTCGTCTAACATTAATTTAATTACTTTTATGTACATTTTAAGTTATAACTTCTAGTTAAACTTTTAATTTCTCTCTACATGTTTCGGAGTACACTGCTCCATCTTCAGGAACTACAACTTAAATTATATCTATTTACAATACTATCTACTGTACAATCTAATCCTATTCAATTATGCTTAAATATCTACTTACAACTGTGATTTCTTTCGCGCAGACATTTATCCTGTCCCTATAGACACTCAACTGAGCAATGCTCACTTTTTGTTATTGTTTGTTTAATTCATTTACATATTGACCATTTAATTCGGTGCTTACACAAACATTCTACTTAATATTTTTTCTATATATGTATTGTTACCAATAATTACATTTTTATTATTAATTACTATTTATATTTCTGAATATTTTATTTAATTATATTTCTAATCCATTTATTAAGTTAGCATAAATAGTACTATTTTTTCGTATATCAGTTTTATAATTTACTGCATGGTTTATTGCTTTATTTATGTAGATTTCTTTCATTATTTTACTGTTCATTGCTTTATTTTCATGATTTAAATTTCTTGTATTTTAAAAATCAAAATCATGTTTCAATTTATTTGTATGTTCACTTAGTACAGTATTGTTGTTATTTACTTTATTGCAGTCATATTTGTGCTCGTTCCATCTTTTTATTAAATTTTGTTTAGTTTCTCCAATATAGTGCATATTACAGTTTTTGCACTTTATTTTATAAATTAAGTCTTTTTTCATCATTTTGTCTGTGTTGTCTGTATGTTTTTGATTTCATTATTATTATATAGGGCACCATTAATCTTGAAATTTTCATTATTTAATTTGCTTATTATTTGTCTAGTGGGTGTTGGAATGTAAAAAATTGATTTTATTTCTCCAATACGCTTTAAAAAAAGAACAATTAAAATTTTAGAATTATCAAAAGGACAAGCAGTTTTTTGTCGGGAAGAAGAGGCTAAGGATATATATCTACCGTCCAAAATGTTTAGATCGGGCAAATTTAAAATTAGTATCCCAAAACAACTGAAAAAAAGGGCCAAAATCCAAAATATTTTGCGGGGTATAAATAAAAGAGTGTGTCTTAACCTATTTTATAGTGACCATTTTCCCCTTTTTTTTAATGGTTACTAAATTTCGTCTGATTAGTTCAGTAAAATTTTCATGAATCTCAGTATTATTACTTGAGGTACGCATGATGATATAAAAGGATCAATACAATTAGGATTGATGAATTAAATGCCACTTCTATTGAGATTATTTTATTTGAAAACTAGTTTCGAATGCTAAACATTCATCTTCAGTTCTAAAACATACAATAAAATTTTCAACACATCAGTACTATGTTACATAGATTAAATATACTAAGGTTTTTAAAAAGATAAGACAAGAAATCAAACACAGGCACTCACCTTCGAGGTAACTAAAACACTGATATTGTGAGAAGTAAAAGGGGGGGCAGGTAGGTTAAGTTTTAGATTTACAACGGGGTTTCCCTTATGACTCATTGGGTTTTTTTTTCGTTCCTATGGGAAATAAATTTAAAATGGGGCTATTGGATATGTTAATCTGATCATTTAAACAAAAATCTGGATCGGTTTTAAACGATTTTATTATTTCTAGTGATTCTAGTGATCACTTTCAGCTTTCAAGTGATCAGTGAGCTTTCAATAACTGTGATAAGTGACCTTAAAAAAAAACAAAAAAAAAAAAAGGAAAACGATTGTTTAGTTTCGGTTTCAAGGATTAGTCAGGATGAGGATGCCGAATATCTAATCGGGCCGTAAAAATTGTTAGAACGGGTAAATCATTCAATGGCCATGGGTTGTTTTTCATTGCCGAATATCCTTTAGCCTCTCTTTTCCGACAAATTATTCTTGTCTTTTTGAAAATCAATTTTTTTTTTAGTTCAATTTAAGGACAATGTTCCCACTTAATCCTTTTTACAGGACACTCTTTTCCTCCCAGCTAAATATTTTGGTTTTAGGTCTTTCGGCCAGTTGCTGACTATACTGTGAGAATATTTTTAATTGTCTTTAAAATTAAAAGACATTGATAAAAATGAACTTTTCTCGATAGTGCGGTTGTTGGTAGTTTTAGTGCTGCTTTTTGGTTTAAGTTGGCATTGCTGCTATAGAAACAAACTGTACTTGTTACTTGCGTTAAAACACTTTTACTTTTGACACATACCTCGAATTTCTTATACATATCTATATAATTTATAACGTAATAATGTCTGTATATAGAAAACTTTAACTTTGGGGATATTTTGTGCCTTGGCTTTCCTCATCGCAGAACTGCGCGCCCATTCCGCAACTGATGGGGCAGATAAATCATTCTGCTAATTTGATAAAAATGAAAAATCCCCCGCCGCGAAGTGGCAACCGGTGTCGGAGAATTTTCTTTTAGTTTTAATTACGACGGCTGGAGCTGGAGTATTCCAGTGCCTGGTTTTAATCCCGAGATATTCCTCCTTTTTTTTTCCCCTAACACTCCGCCGTGTCCTCCCACGGTTAATCTCCGGACCTTTGCGGCAGTTGGAGGTTTTTGGAGCAATCAAGTGTGATGGTCTTTTTTGCCGCTGTCACTCGTTCAGGAGCCGCTGGAGTTAGATTACAATTAGTAAAGCCAACACTTAGCGCTCTTAACCGGTTCACACTGGAAACATCTTCTTTACTGCTGATTTGTTCCTTAAAGTTTCATTTAGCCTGAGTCAGTTTTATATGTATTTTAGACCGACGTTTTTTATTTCTTTGTGAATTTAATATACTATTATCCGCTTGATGATTCTTCAATAAGGTACTGCCTACCCTCAACTGTATGACTGATACAAGTGAAATGAGCGTGGTAGAAAGTGCCGAATTAACGTTAATGCTTTTTTTATAATTTATTATCTGGTAGCAATATTCTTTTGTCAATAATGAATGATTTTCTTAAAATGATATAAAAAAAAATGTTCTTCATTTATTCTCGGAGTACCTTTTTTATTCATAAGTCCCTTCTTCATCCATTCCAATATATCAAATCTGTTCCACATTATTTAAGGATACTCTATTAAAGGATAGAGTGGGACAGGATAAGGTTGGTTTTCGACACCGGTAAAATGTCCTTTGCTGGGATTTATTTTTAATCTCCAGTTAAGACATCATTCTTCAAGGGAAGTGATTTTCGACTTGAGTATCTTGGGGGAATAATTATAAAGTAAAAAAAAAAAAAAAAATGTGTCCTTAATATTTTTAATTAAGCGAACTATATTCCTGTACTCAATCGTCCATAGTTATAAATTAATTTTGTACAAATTAAAAAAATGTTAACCAGACATAAGCAATATGCAATCATGACATAAAGAAAAAAAATGTTTTTTACGATTAATAAAATACCTCGTGGACCGAATATATTCAGAATGAAGCATTGCTAAACGTATATGATACTGACTGACCCCGCAATACTTTGATTTTGATAAATATTTTTTGACGTTGATATTTTGTTCTTAAATGATTGCCCCAATAAGATATATTAAGTTGATATAAAGAAGTTTGACCCAAAACTGTTCAATTAATAATTTAAATTGGTATCAGAATCTGAGCCCCTGACATTTTTCTTAATTTCGTGACAGTTTTATACAATGAAAATGTTCTCAGGTTTTTCACATCTGTAATAAATATTTAATTTTAAACTATTTCTTACGTGAAATATTTTTTTAACTACCGATTCATTGATGAATTTATAGTAATTTTCATTTAAATGGATGTTACAATACTGTCTCTTATTTATGTATACCCTCATATGTTCTTTTGATATTTTAGTTTTTTTAACCTATTTAGCTTCACAGTCACAACATACTATACTTATTCTATTGTTAACTTTTCTAATCAATAGAAATTTCAACAAATAATTCGCAAAATAGTTTTTTGTTTTTGTAGTCTGTCACCATTAATTAAGAATATAGTGGCTCATGACAATATAGTGCCACCCAAGCAGATATTGTTTCCAGTTCGTAATTTATATAATGTTTTTAATCCTTCATTCATTTTCTTTAAAAGAAAAAAAAACAGCAGAAATGTATAAAAAGGAATAATATTATTATGAATTTTGATTTTATTATATTTTACCAATTGGGAATTTATATTTCCTCTTATCAATGATTTCGATATGCAAAAATTTTATCACTCTGTTTTCTACATTCAACTAATTTTTTATTTTACGCTTAATGTAATATATATGATGTACTACTTATATTCATGGAAGTTTCTTTTAGGTGCAATCGTTTGGGTCCTATTTTATAATAATATTTGTAAGTTGCAATTGCCAATTGGTAATCCCATAACTTTCTTTTATCTCTGAGAAAGGAAAATCATATAGTGTATTTTCGAAATTATAGCCATTTTTTTTTTTTAATTGACCGACTTCTAATTCTATGAAAATTTTATATTTTTTTGAGGTTCAGTAAGAGCCATGTTTCGTAACTTGAATTAGTAGATATTACTAAAGACGTATGTTATAAATAATTCAAGTTAATGAGGACATAAGCTTTTTATTATTATTTGTTTTTTAACAGATTGGGAATGTCAAGAATCATTTACCGGAATTGCTGAAGTCCGAACTTGAAGAAAATCAAACCAACATCAGTTTTAGGCATCCTAATCTCCTCGTTTTAAGTAACTTTTTTTAATTTTAAAAATGGTTAAACCACGTCCATTCGATATTTCAGTGAGGACACGCCATTCATTATAAAATCATAAGTGCTATGAAAATGTAAGCTCCAATCTTCCAAATAATCGGCAGCAATGAAGTCCCTAAACATTGTAACTATATGAAAGTGACAAATAAAAATACCTTAAAATTATGGTGACTATTTAATAATACAATGTTGGACGTTATTGTTTAGATCCTCAAACCTACTTAATTTTCTGAAATTTTGATTTTGTCTATTCTCGTAAAATATCATGCCCATCTGGGCCTTTCGACTAAAAAAAAAAGAAATTAGCAACTTTATCTCAATAAAAAAAAAAAAATTATATTGAAAATCTTGGCGTTTCCATGGCTCTATACAGGAACAGCAGAAATTAATAAATTGAAATCGATAATTTCTAATTGTAGAGATTTTGTCCCTGTTTTCTTTATCTCCTTTGTATATCATTCAAAAGTAATGCATAAAAGCTATGAAAATGTAAGCTCCAATCTTCCAAATGATCGGCAGCATATTCAATATTGGACATTATTGAGGAGATCCTCCAACCTCCATAATAGTCAAAGATTTCGATTTAGTTTATTCTCTATCTCTCTCTCTCTCTCTCTCTCTCTCTCTCTCTATATATATATATATATATATATATATATATATATATATATATATATATTATGACAAAACTGAGCAAATTTATCCGATGAAAATGAAATAAAATCGATAATTTCGAATGTAAAAATTTCGTCCCACAGTTTTCTTTATTTCCTTCAAATGCCATTCAAACGAAAACCATAGATGCAATGAAAATGTTAACTCCAATATTCCACGTGATCTGCTGCAATAATGTTCTTAAATATTGTAGCAATATGAAAATAAGAAATGGAAATATCTTAAATATGCGATGTTTGTTTACCAATCCAATGGTGGATGTTCGTGATAAAATTGTAACACCTACTTAATTTTCTGATATTTCTATTTTGTCTATAGTCGCAAAATATCATGCCCAACTGTGCCTTTCGAATAAATATGTTCACAAAAAATGAGCACTTTTATCTCTATAAAACTTTTTTATGTTAAAATTTGTTAAACGTTTTACGGCTCAAACCAGAAACAGCAGAAATTATTAAAATGAAATCAATAATTTCAAATTGTAGAAATTTTGTCCCTTTGATTTCTTCATCCCCTTCAAATGGCATTAAAAAAAAAGGCATCGATGCTATGAAAATGTAAACTCTAATCTCCAACGTGATCTGCAGCAGTAACGTACGCAGATAGTGAAACCATATAAAATTAGAAATGAGTCCAGTCAACTCTAAGGTGACTATTTAATAATTCTATTTTGGGCATTATTAAGGAGTTCCTCTAACCTCCTTAATTTTCTGAGATTTCGATTTAGTCTATTTTTGTAAAATATCATGCCCGTCAGGGCCTTTCAAATTAAAAAAAATATATATATATACATTATGACAAAAACTGAACAGATTTATCCGATGGAAATGGAATGAAATCGATAATTTTGAATTGTTGAAATTTTGTCCCATTGATTTTTTCATTTCTTTCAAATTCCATTAAAAAAAAACCATAGATGCTATGAAAATGTAAACTCCAATATTTTACGTGATCGGCTGCAATTTTGTTCTTAAATATTGTAGTAATGTGAAAATAAGAAATGGAAACGTCTTAACTCCATGGTGGCTGTTTGAAATCGATAATTTCGGATTGTAAAAATCTCGTCCCTGTGTTTGCTCAGCTTTCATACAACTCCATTCAAAAGAAAATTGTAGATGGTGCGAAAATGTTAACTCCAACCTCCCATCTGATAGGCTGCAATGGTTTTTTTAAATATTATATCAATATGAAAATAAGAAATGAAAATGTAATTCATATAAAAAATAGTAATTCAATGCATGAAACTGGAACAAATAAGAAATGAAAATGTCTTAAATCTGCGGTGTTTGTTCCTAATCCGATGTTGGAAATTCTTGATGATTGTAGTTTTTATAGTTCCTTCCTCAAGGGCATTTTCTCGTTTACTGCACCTAGGATCGTTTCTATTTCATATTTATATTCATGCTTCTATGTTGGAAATTCTTGATGAGATCCTCAAACCTACTTATGTTCTAATGTTTTAACAGATTGGCGATGTCAAGAATCATTTACCGGAATTGCTAAAGTCTGAACATGAAGGAACTCGAACCCACATCACTTTTGGGCGTCTGAATCTCCTTGTTAAAAGTAACTTTTTTAATTTTAAAAATAGTACAACCACTTTCATTGAATTTTTGAGTGAGGATACTCTTAATAAAGGGTTTAAGAGATCTTTTATGTAGCGGATGATGTATAAGTTTTGATTACAGTACAGCAATGATCCTATGCTAAATCTATAAGTATAGTTCTACACTAGATACAAACTGGATAAGAGGGTTGACTCAGATTCTTCAAAGATATAATTTTTTCACTTTTCTTTGTTTTCATTAACTCTTGTAATCTTGCTAATCCCATGTTTCTAAAATATAGTTTTAATTTATAACGAAACTATAATTTATCAGTTTTGATGAACTAAAAGCATGCTTGAAACAGATGAGATTTAATCCAGGGTACCTTCCTTGATTTTTGCTGCTAGTTTTATTTATTTTTTTTTTAACAGTGGGAATGTCAAGAATCATTTACCGGAATTGCGGAAGTCCGAAATAAGAGGGACTCGAACCCACATCGCTCTTGGGCGACCTCCCCATTCGCTGAAACATTTTTCACTTTTATAAATATTTAATTCACGTGCATTGAATATTCGTCATAACTACTATAAATATTTTTGAAAAAAAACTATAATTTAAAGATTTTCTTAAAGGTCCTTCATAAAAAGTTATTGTATTATGAAATGTATTTTTTGTGCTCTTATCACGTATATACTAGCCAATATGAAATTTAAAAAATATCTGACAGGATAAAAAAAAAAAAAATAAAAAATAAGAACCATCTTGAAGAGTATCTCCAGAAATGTTTGTTGATGGGCCAGACTCACTTTAAATATGTAACACTGGCAGTAGTATTATATTTCAATGGTAGCAGGCGAGAGGAGATGTCGTTTAGGAACGTTCGTAATCCAGCCATTTCTATTCATTCATTCATAGCCCATTGGGGCGTGAGAAAAACCGGTTCAGCGTTCACAGATCACAGAACATCGAATGTTCATAGACAGTTTCAAGCAACCAGCTCAAAAGTAGAGAATCACTCTATTCTTGTATTATTTTATTTCTTCATCTATCCGAGCCTCATAAGTAAAATTCTTACGTTTAAAAATTAAAACAGCGTCAAATAATAAATAATTGAATTAGTAATTCATATGCATTGAAACTGGAACAAATTTAATGGCTATTCAGTTCATCGAACCTAATTACAAAGGACTGAAAATATTCTCAAAAATGCGTTTCACAAAGTTTCCTAGAACATTGTCCTACTTAGATCGCTTCCTTTAAAATATTTTGGATTTATTGTAGTTTTTATAGTTCCTTTAACCTTATGAATTCTAGGTCTGACCAGGGCATTTTCTCGTTTACTGCACCTAGGATCGTTTCTATTTCATATGTATATTCATAGCTTCTATAAACCGGAACAGCAGCTATAAATAGGTTTATAATGTATAAAACTTTAGTGACATGATACATACTACAGCAACGTCAATGTACCATTAAACATTTAAATTTCAAATTATTTAAGCTCATCTCTCATTTCATTTTATTGAGGAAAGAGAGAGTAACAATTTATTAAACAATAACAACAAAATGGCGCTCCACTAACTAGCTATTTAGCTTAAATGCACAATGGTTTGAACTTCTGTGTTAGAGTACCTAACAAGAGCTTTAGAAAAATCACAGACTCAACCTTCAATAAATAATTAATTTATGTTGACAAAACTTACGAATTATAATACCTCTGATTATATGTCAAACTCTTTAAATCATTTAAATTATTTCTTAATATGTAAAGCTAAATATACTAAATTTCCGAGATTTTCGAGATATAGTTTAACTATCAACCCCCGTCGAGGCTTGGGCGAAGCCTCTTATGAGTAAATAACTTAGATGATTATAACTAATAATTGAAGGCTTATTTGCTTATCGATAATCATTGAGCCTTTTTTCTTCAACGATATTTAATATAATAATAATAAAATAAATAAAATACTGCTAAAACACTGTTCCAAATTGATGAAGACTTTTCCAGAAACAACACAAGAAGTTTGTACAAAACGTTCAAGCAGAAATTATCGAGATACAAAGCACCCACCCTCTAACTTCGAGATACTCATGGAACCATAGCTCACAATAATACAAAAAATTGCAAAATCCTAGCAGAATATTTTGAGAAACTCTTGAATTGTGAACCAACTCTCAACACAGTTGAATCAACTCCAAGTAACACTGAAAAGCCCAATTCAGAACCACCAACAAGGGAAGAATTACAAAAAAATCATCTCAGAACTTACAAATAATAAAGCTGCTGGAGAAAACCAAATAGTAGCCGAACTTTGGAAAAAAAGCTAACAAAAATGCAATTACATCTCTTCAATATGTTTGTGGTAAAATCTGGAAGGAAGAAGAGATTCCCATAGAGTGGAAAACAGCTCTCATCCACCCTATTCACAAAAAAAGGTTGAAAACAGACCCAAACAACTATAGAGGTATTTCATTGCTGGATATAACATATAAAATTCTTTCTAAAGTCCTTTCGAACAGAGCAGAGCCACAATTAGACCCTCAAATTGGAGAGTATCAGGGAGGTTTTCGAAAGGGTAGGTCATGCTCTGAACAAATTCTAAATCTCAAAAATATAATGGCATACCAAAAATCAAGGGCTAAAACATATGTAATCTCCTTCATTGACTTTCAAAAGGCATATGATTCGATTGACAGAAAATCCCTTATATCAGTCTTCGAAGAAATGGGCTTGGATAAAAAACAGTTAATATCATAAAAGCAACGTTCACTAATACATTTTCGAAAGTTAAATTCATGGGTGAATTATCTGATCCATTCGAAATAAGAACGGGAGTACGACAGGGAGATGGGCTCTCACCGTTGTTATTCAACTGTGCACTTGGGAAAGTAGTCAGAGAATGGACTAAAAATATAAAGAGTGGCATAAGACTGGGCAGTAAAAAGAAGAACCTCAAAATTAATTTGAATTGCTTTTGCAGATTATATGGCATTGTTTGCTGAAACAATGGAGGAAGCCAGGGAGCAAATTCTCGAACTGGAGAAACAAGCAAATAAAATAGGACTTCACATATCCTTTTAAAAAACTAAAATCATGACAAACATCAAACACCCAAGTAAATACCGCAAAGTCCAAGAACAAAACATAGAAATAGTAAAAGAATTCAAATATCTCGGAGAATGGATTAGTTGGAATGCTAAGGAAAACAAAGCATTGGAATCCAGAAAAAAAATATACTTGAACTTGCTTTCCAACTAACAAAAGATACATACAACAAAAAATCTCTTTCCTAGGGGTCCAAAATAAAACATTAAAAAAAACAGTGATTAAACCAGAAGCCTTGTATGCAGCTGAAACACTAAACATGAATATCAAAGGTCATATGGAGAAACTTGAACTAAAGGAAAGGAAAATTTTAAGAAAAATCATAGGACCAAAATTTCAGGATAATAAGACAATATACATAAAGAATGAAACACTCTACAAGAAAATTGAAAAACTCTCTGATACTATGCGAAAAAGAAGAATCAATTTTTACGGTCATCTTCTCAGAATGAACTCTAACAGATTATCCAAGCAAATCTTTGACTTCTTACGCCATCTCAAAACAAAACCCAATTGGTTTAAAGAAACTGAAAAGGACCTAGCAGAATTAAAAATTACAGAAAATCCACTACTTGATCAGACTTCTAAATTAATAACTAAAGATGAATATGTTAGGTTCCAAGATAAATCCACTCTAAAAACCAAACCCTTTATCTCAGATGAAGAAAGAAAAAGAAGATCAGAAAGAATGAAGAAGTACTGGGAAAAGACAACACACAGTGAAGTGATGGATTCAACGTACCCCAAAGAGGGTGAAACGAAAAAAAAAAAAAAAAAAAAAAAAAAAAAAAAAAAAAAAAAAAAAAAAAAATGTAATATCCAATTTTTCGTAATCCAGATAAACAGTGACAGGAAACTATTGCTTGCAGTTAAAAGTCCTATGGATCATATTTTTAAACACAATATAAAAAAGCGATGGATCAACGTTTTGATTTGGCAATGGTTTTTCCAGATAAAGTTTATAGATAGATAACCATCTTTAAGTTTTTTAGGTTCTTAAATTTAGTGACCAACATTAATGACTTTGCAAATGAAAAAAAGGAGACACCATTTTAAAAATTTTCAATTAAATATCAAAGGTTTAGTTTAATTTCTGAGTCCATTTTAGGGGGAAGGGAATATCAAATGGGCCCTGGGACAGTTTTCATTAAACCCATGGATTAGTAGTAGGAGGTGATGGATCCTCCACTTAAATACACACACACACATATATATATATATAAATAACTTAAGTGTTGCTAAATACAAAAAAAAAAAAAAAAAAAAAAAAAAAAAAAAAAAGGAATAATAGGAAGAATAACTTACGCAGTGACTGTTAAGAAACAACTGAGAGTATATTGCTCTGAGGCCTACTTTATATACATTTACAATGTTTATTATGACTGGAAGTAGGAATAAACCTAATACTAGACTGCTTCGGACCTTGACTTATATATATATATATATATATATATATATATATATATATATATATATATATATATATATATATATAAAAAGAATTTCACATATAAACCTTTCCATAACAACCTAAATGTTTCGTATGTTGAAGAATGGACCCATACAAGATACCTATCCTTTCATGATACCTACGAACTCACTAGATTTCACTAGTATCCTTGTTTCTTACTTGATTCCCGATTATTCTCCAAGGTGTCTGAAAAGAAGATGGCCTAGGGACTTACTAAGGAAATGTTAAACATTTATTTAAGAAGAATGGGTTGTTCTTTACATGTCATTTTAACGTACATTTATTTATTGTATATATTGTATACAATCTAATTATCAATGAAGTGTTTAAAATGAAAAAAAACTGTTTATTATTTTTTAAAATTTTTATTGTTTTAATAAGTTTATTTTAATGAATAGTTATTACGTTTTATTATTAATAGTCTAGAGCCTACACCAAACACAAAATGTGACCTTTTTGTTGTATATATTATTAAATTTATATGGATAAGATATCCTCGAGTATTCTATATTCGATACAATTTTATGTAAGATTGCAAATGACAGATATTAAATAGACAGAATAATTAAGTTGCAACAATATTTGATAACTTTCCCATCGGAAAATATCTTAAGAAATTGTCAAGGGGGAAAAATATCCGAGGTAGATGACTATTTCATTGGCAGTATTCCCGTGGATATTGAAATTGTGGAAGCATTCAGGTAGTGAATAAGCGGTCTCGTTTTCGACAAATTCAGCGTTTTCCAAGATCTCTTTAAATAACAGCAGTCGAATTGGAATTGCCAATGGGACCTCCCCTTGATACCAATAAAAGTACTAAGTAATTTCATTGCCGGTGATTTCCGGAAATGAAATATCTCCAACCCCTTGCAAAATAATAAAATCAAAAGAAATAATCAGATTCTATCCAGTTTTATTCAAAAATTTAAATATTTAATTCACTGACCGTGTATTCAGGGAGTCTATTGTCTATTGTAAGTCTATTGTTAGCAATGTAAATTATCAATAAATTTAGGTTTTGAAGAAAAATTGTTATGTTCTGTACATTAGGGAGGAAAAGAAAAGTTTTTTGCGGGTATTTTTATAACTGTTTGCATATACTTCTTTATTTTCTATTCTCTCTGATATTATTATTAACAGCGCTTTCTGTTGTTTTTGTTTGAAAGATTTGAATTAAAAATTACTTCACTGTTAGCCAAACAGAGACAGCCTTGATATCGTGGTGCTGTTGGCCTTCTTAAGTCCCCTCGGGATAGCGTGATACTGGGATATGGTTGTTTCTTTTAATTCTTCTTCTTTTCTGCGTTCATGTTTTGTCAGACATTACTTTTTTTCATGAAATGAAAATAAAATTCCTCGGGTCATTGACCCTTAAGAATAATTATAATGTATAATATAATGTTGCCCGAGCTGCCTTATTTATAATTAAAAAATAGTACTTATATATATATATATATATATATATATATATATATATATATATATATATATATATATATAGCAAATAATATATAGATAGATAATGTTATTGCTCAAAGAGATACATCTCATAGCAAGGATGATAATTGAATCAACATAATTGAATCAAACTAAAAATACATTAAAATATTCATTAGTTTCATAGATACAAAATGACTACATTGATAATTACAATAATAGGTTGCTATTACAGTTTTTATATAAGTCCCTTTTTTTTTTTCTTTTTTTTTATTTAAACCGGTTATAGTGGCACCTCAGCCTTGAGGCTCATTGTGCCTGAGCCGTTTATCCTGTACTATTTTAGTACAGTCCTAGTGTGTTCATGTACCCTATAATCCTAATAGGGTCTATGTCCACACTCGGATCTAGGATGAATTCTTCCCCAAAATGAAGAAATCTCCTCCTTGCCAGTATCTCGCATTCGCATATGATGTGGTAAGGCCTGTTATCCTCCCTGTTGCAGAATCTGCAAATCGGTGAGGTCTTGATTTTCATTGTGCAGAGATGTTTGTTTAGTCTTCAATGCCCTGTATACATTTCTGTTAGGTATTTGAGCTTGGCTCTGTCAAGATTAAGGAGTTGTGTACCGCTTTTCTTGCAGTGCCCTCCCAGAAACAGTTTTGACTGTCTCAGTTGTTCCATATGCCAGTTCCGAGAGGCGATGCTGTTATAGAGCCTTGTTATTTCACTTTTAGCAAGGCTCCAGGCTATACCACAGATAGGTTCGGGAGCAATGGGATTGCTGTCCGACCCTTGTCTGGCCTATATTAATATTCGAGTGACCTTTCACCCATTCTACCCAGATTCTTTTGTTAACAGCTAGCTTGTTGAGGTATAATTTGCAATCCTCAACAAGTTTAGATCTGGTTGTAACATTTCTCAGAGCCCCCAGGGCAGCTTGGCTATCTGAGTAAATCTTAATGGTTCTGTTCTGTGTTCTATCCTCTATAAGTTGTTGTGCACAGTAACAGATTACAATTACCTCAGCCTGAAATACTGAGGTATATTTCCCCAGGGGGAGAGATGTGCTCTTTTTGTCGCTCAATCTCCATATTCCTGCTCCTGAACCTTTCTTGGTTAGGGAGCCATCGGTACAGCAATTGATACCATTGCATTTTTGATGTTGCTTCCCGATGTCTGTTTCCACATTGGAAGTAGTCTCAATGTGTTTCTTTATCTGGAGGTCTGAGTTCATTTTAAGCAACTCTATTCCCTCCATTATATTTAATAGCTTCTTATGCCCATCTCTTCTAGATGGTTCAAAGGGCAATCCTTGTTTAACAAGTTTGTACATAGAAAGCATAGCTTTCGCTTCTACCTCCAACTGCAATGGCCTGAGGTTTAGTATAACTTCCAGTTGGAGTGGTTCTCATGGCCCCTGTGATTAGGAGGCATGCCAGTCTCTGTACTTTGTTTAGTTGGACTTTAGATCTTTCCAGTCCCGCTTTGTGCCACCTTACCACAGTGGCATATAATATCGTGGGTCTGATTACCATGGTGTAAATCCAATGGACCACCTTTGGTTTCATACCCCAGGATTTTCCTACTGCCCTTTTGCAGGCCCATAGGCTCCTAGAGTTTTGGACGACACATATTCTATGTGTTTATCCCATTTTAATTTGTTGTCCAGATAGACTCCCAGGTGCTTAACCTGTGTGCTAATCTTAATCTGGACCTTATTTAGTTTCGGTGGTCTAATGACCACCTTCTTTCGGTTTGTAAAGATGCATAGTTCAACTTTATTCGGGTTGATGTTCAGACCTTTGTTGTCACACCATTCCGTCAGTATCCCTATGCATGTAGTGAGCAGGTCCGATATGGCAGCCTGATGCCTGCCACCCACCAGGATAGCGATGTCATCCGCATATCCCTGTGTTTAGAACCCTGCTTTATTAATATTACTCAGTAGGGAGTCAACCACCATGCACCAAAGTAACGGCGATAGGACCCTCCCCCCTCCCCTGTGGGCATCCACCAACGGGTTTTTGTTATCTCCTAATTCAGAGTATATTATTCTCCCCTTTAACATCGAGCATATCCACTGGCGGATGGTTGGATCAATCTGTTTTTCCTCCAGGGCTCTCTCTATTGTCAGGTAGAGGGTTCTTTTTTTTTTTTTTTTTTTTTTTTTTTTTTTTTTTTTTTTTTTTTATTCCAAGCCCCTTTGGAAGATTAAAATACAAGGATATGTGAGTAAGAAAGATTTATAGTTGGCCTTTTACTGTATTGAAAAATACATTGTAAGGCCGCCTGAATATGATTTTTCCTGGAAGTGTTTAAGATAAGTCTGAATAGTTTTTAATATGGGTGTTGGGGCACACTCAATTCTTGACATTTGAAAAATAATAAAATAACTAAAACTAAAACTAACACTAACACTAAGAATGATGTCTATGGTCACATCACTGACCTGATTGGCTTGTTTATATCTTATACCTGATTGGCTGTAGTGCTGTCTTGGTTACGGTCCGCCCGTTCGGAGCTGGGTTCACTCTTGTCAAGTGAATGTTTTCTGCCAACGGACGGGAGGTGGCGCTGGAGTGATGGAGTTAAACAGAGGATTGGTCAAGAACTGCAGCGAGTCCAAGAACTTGATATGGCGCCTTCGGATGATCGCGGGGATCGTCGGGAGGTCGAAGAGGTCGTGTCGAGCCGGGGGCTTCATCTTCTTGATAGTGGTGGTCCTGACGATCTTCCTGAGCATCGAGTCCTGAAATCGCTGAAGAAGCCTGGTGGTTCCATCTGAGATACCCTTGAGAAGAGGTGCGCCGTATAGCAGAGCCGGTCTCAAGATGCTTTTATATATACACATCTTGAGCCGGAGGGAAAGGGCGGGAGAGGAAAGGAGGTGATGGAGGCGTCGGGCTTTTGTTCTCACCTTGCGGTGTGTCCTGTAGCAGTGTGTGGAAAATTTGAGTCCTCTGTCCAGGGTGATGCCCAGATAGACTATGGAATTAGAGGGGGCAATGATGGTGTTTGCCACCCTGAGGGACTTCAGAGGGTTCTATCGAAGGTTCCTTCTATATCTATGAAGATGCCCGCCATTATTTCCTTTTGGTCCGATGATTTTTCAATCTTGGATGTTAGGTGTTAAAGAGCCACCTCACAGGATTTACCTGCCTGATAAGCATACTGCGAGTGGTGTAATGGTCTCAGCAGTAGCATGTTATCCCTAATGTGTCTATCCAATACCTTCTCCATGGTTTTCATTAAGAAGGATGCCAGACATATGGGCCTAAATGCTTTGGGATTGATATAGTTCTCTTTCCCAGGTTTCGGTATATAAATGACCTTGGCCACCTTCCATTTGTTTGGTATGTGTCCAAGTGCCAAGCTTCCTCTTAGTAATTCTAAGAGGTGTGGTTTAAGTATTGGTAACCCTTTCTGCAGCAATGCAGGGAAGATGCCATCTACTCCAGCTGCTTTCTATGGTAAGAAGCTGTTTATTGCCCATGCAATTCTCTTGCCGGTTATTATCTCATTTGCTCTATCCCAACTCACCCTGTCAGGGGATTCGTTATTTCCCGGGAATGAGCTTTGGTTAAACTTAACATCGCATCCAGGAAAGTGCGCCCTTGCTAGGACTTCAAGTGTCTCCATGCTATTCATGGTGTACCTCTCTCCGTCCCACAGAGAGCCCAACTTGTCTTTTTGCGTCTGTTGAGATAATATTTGTTGATCCTACTTGCTTCCGCTGTGGATTCAACTTCTTTACAAAACTTGACCCAAGCTTGTCTTCTCGTTTTTCTGACAGATTTGTGATAGGTTGTTAGTTGTGCTCTGTAATCTTCCCATCTGCCAGTTCTCTTAGCAATGTTAAATTTCTTTCTCAGAGCTTTTCTTTGATTGCTAAGATCTTTATTCCACCATTTGGTGTTTCTAGTGTTCTCAACATCGCAACTCACATTATTAGTCTCATAACACTTGGTTATGGCCGATGTTAGTGTGGTGTTGAGCACCTCTAATTGCCACTTATTGGCAATCCTTCTTGGACAGTTTATTATTTTCCCTTCCAGCATGGTGCTATATCCTTCCCAGATTGTTCTTCTGGGATTTCTGTAGCTCGATGCATGAATGGGGTTAGTTATTAGATCAAATCTAATATATTTGTGGTCTGAGCATGTTTCCTCGTTCGAGACATGCCAGTTCCCACCTTGTGGCTGATCTCTGGGGTCGCCAATGTTTTATCAATTACCTCTTGCCTGTTCTTATTGACAAAGTTCGGTCTGTTACCCCTGTCAAGAATGTCAAGATTATTACCTATAATAAGGTCAAGTAATTGCTCACCTCTTTGATTGGAGTTGGAGCTCCCCCACGTCTCATGATGGGCATTTGCGTCCAGGGCCATGATGATATTGCCTCTGGCTTCTTCCACGAAATTCGTGTTCACCGTGGGTGCCTTTTCGTAAGGAAGTGAGACCGCTGCTAGGCAGATCTCCATCATCTGAGTCCTCATAGTGAGGCTTATTCTAGCTGCTGCAAAATCCCTGGAACAGAAATGCCACATAGGCATTTTTTTTTTTTTTTTTTTTTTTTTTTTTTTTTTTGTTTCAAGCCCCTATGGAAAAATTATGTACAAGGATATGTGATTTAGGGACAGAAAGATTTATAATTGGCCTTTTACTGTATTGAAAAATACATTGTAAGGCCTAACTTGATATGGTGAGTCCTGGAAGTTTTGAATGTCTTAATAGTTTTAATATGGGTGTTGGGGCACACCCAATTCTTGAATTTTCTAAGTAAGGTAAAAACTAAAACTAAAAACTAAACTAACACTAAAAATAAAACTGGAGATGTCTATAGTCACATCACTGACTTCATTGGTTGGAGCGTATCACTGACCTGATTGGCTGTTGTGGTGTTCTGGATACGGTCCGTCCGTTCGGAGCTGGGTTCACTCTTGCCAAGTCAATGTTTTCTGCCAACGGACGGGAGGTGGCGCTGGAGTAATGTTGCTGAACAGAGGGTTGTTCAAGAACTGCAGCGAGTCCAGGAACTTGATGTGGCGCCTTCGGATGAACTCGGGGATCGTCGGGAGGTCGAAGAAGTCGTGCAGAGCCGGGGGCTTCGTCTTCTTGAGAGTGGTTGTCCTGACGATCTTCCTGAGCAGAGTCCTGATCGAGTCCTGAAATCGCTCGCTTGATGTTTAGCGGATCTTTCATGGTTCGGTGTCGACAGTGTACCATCTGTCCCCAAGTTCCGGATCCTACTCGAGATGAGGGATGTGAGGAGGAGGTTTACGGAGGTATGGAGGAGAAGTGGGTATGGAGGAACGGGCAGCCTCTGTGATGATTGAAGTGAAGGTATGGATGAAGTTGTCGACTTCCTCCACCGAGCGCAGGGTTGGCACCGAAGACAGCCTATGGCAAACCTCTTTTTTGTATTTCGCCCAATCAGCCTCTTGATAGAGAAACTTCTCTGGCATTGGGTCGTCTATCTCCCCCTCGATGTTATAGATCACCCAGTGATTCTATGAGGTTGTCTAGTGAGGAGGAGATCAAGCGTGGAAGTAGTTTATGTTGCTTCTAAATGTGTGTGCATTTGGGTGCACTACACAGAAGCTAGTTTTCATGAGGACTCTTCCAGCTGGGTTCACCTGGTTGTTGTACCATAGGCTGTGTTTGGCGTTGAAATCCCCTACCAGCCAATAGTTGTCAGTTACCACGGAATAGCCCTTGAAGTGAGGCGGGCGGCCCAGCAACCTAGTGTCAGTGATAACAGCAACAGTAGGCTGGGCCAGGGCCAAGAGCATTTCGACCTCATGGATTCTTGGGCAGAGCCCATCAATATTGAAATTCAGAATGGAGAAGCCTCTCATGGTCGGTTGGCCTGCTCCATCATCTGTTGTGCCAGCATGGCTAGCTGCTGCACTACTCCTTGAAGGGCCATAGCGAAGCTGCGGGCGAAGTCCCTGGAGAAGGTCACTTGAGGATGGTCTTCTTCTGGAGGCAAGTTGATCTGTTGAGGTATCGATGCAGAATGAGCTGCAGATGGGGCTGGTAGGGGTTGACCCTGTCGAGGTGGTGGAGGGGGAAGTACTACCGGTGGAGGGGGTTGTGAGTTTGGTAGAGGGGGAAATTCCACTACCGTTGGTTGGGTGGTCGGCCCTGTTGGGCGTGGCCTCATAGCGGAGGTGGAGGGGGCACTCGTCTCTCTTCGGCCATCACCGGTCGGACGAGGCACGGATGTAGTGGGGGCGCTCGTTGGAGGCCTCTCATTGGTCCGCTGTGCAGACTCGGTAGCCGGTTTGTTCTTTTTTGATTTTTTATCAGCTACTATATTTTGTAGATTAAGCCTATGGGGGCATTTTCGAAATGAAGCTACATGTTCCTTTTCGCAATTTATGCATTTCGGTTGCCCTTCTCTAGGGCAGTGAGAGATGTGGTGCTTCTCACCACATCTAACACAAGCGGGCTGGTGCCCACAGTACGCTTGGGTGTGTCCGAATTTCTGACATCGGAAACATTGGGGCGGCAGGGGGTCCTTTCGAGGGCGGTAGGGCTCTATGGAATAGCGGCATTGCCCGATGTACCGCACCTTTTCTTGGATTTCTTTGATTGTCACGCCAGCCGGGACTGTAATGACAATCGGAATGATAGGTGTTTTTACACCATTTGGATCTGTTTTCTGGAGGCGGCGAATATCCGTCGCTTGTATTGGAGCCAAGTCCTCTGCGACCTCCTCCATATCAATAGCCAGGTCTATATTTTTTATTATGAACCTGTTCAATTTAGTGTTGTTGCTTTTTAGAGCAAACGTGTGGTGGGGGATATCTGTATTGCTAAGATTTCTTAGCACATGGGGCCGATCGTTAATTTGGTTAAGATAGATGATCCAACCCTGAGCTTGCTTCTTAAGGCTATAACTGGAAATTTTGTTTTTTGCCATAAACCGGCGTATCTCTGTCAATGGACGTAACTCTGTTATAATAATAGGAGGTGGTTTAATTGGCTTACTTGGTATTTGTTCTGTTGTCTCTGTGAGTTGATCCAAGGGTTGATATCTATTTTGGATGGCGATATTGCGCCCAGTTTCCTTCTTCTTCTGGCTGCGTGTCGTCCGCCGTGATTTCACCTCTTCGAACGGAGTCCGGTCCTCGTCTTCCGTGTCCGTAATAGGGATGTTAGCCAACTGGGCTGGATCCATGGCTAATTAATTGTTGGATAACACCACACACTCTAACATAAATTAACAAGTCTATAGTTCTATTACTAATACATTCCCGGGACAAAAGCCCGAGAACAAAGACTTTGTGGACAAAGGCTTTGAGAACAAAGAGCTTTGACACAAAGGACTGGTAGGAACTGATAACGCACAAACTCACTCAAGTACGGCTAAACATGAACCTCTCTCCTTTTTCTACACATAGGCAGCAGTTTTAAACTTCTTTTATACAGGATGCATAGCCCCCTATCCTGATACTCCCTGGCATGCCATTTAAAAGGTAAGGTTCTTGTATTAGAGCTATATCAATATTCTTACCTTTCTTGCATCGCTGCAATACTCCACACGCTGCTATGCAGTGGTGAAGGTTAATTTGCAGCAGCTTTATCATTGTTTTAGTATTTATTGTTCAGGGGCCCCTTAGGACCTCCCCTCCGGAGGCCGCTGCGAGGGAGCCGCCACCCCAGAGACCTTTCTTGGGTCCCTGGGCGCCACATCCCCCGCTGCCCCCTTCGGTTCAGCCCTAGGAGTCCCCGTGTTTTCAGGTCCCTCAGGTATTGCTACCTTTGGGCATTTAGGTTTGCTTGTGCCAGCCCCCTCCTCCTTCCGAACTGACTTCTTTATTTCCCTCAGGTGAATTTTATACCGTTTCTTGTCCATCGGCAGGTTTGGTCTTACTGGCCCAGCCTCAGCCCCCCCGCCCTTGACCACCGGCTTGTCCGAGGGCTGCCCTGCGGACCGGCTACACCGGTGACACCGTGGCGCTTTCGACTTTGGCAGCCGACTCACCCGTAGGGAGCCCAGCCACCTCAGTCTCACCGCCTTGGTGGGGTTTTCCGACTGCAGCCTTGCCAGGTTTCGAAGATTTAGCCCTTTTCCTGAAAGGCTTTCTTGTAACAGTTTTGAAGGGAGGGTCTTCAGCTACAACGTCTTGCGACGGAGCTGTTGATTCCTCAACCTTCGAGCTGCCAAAAGCTACATTAGTATCAATTTGTTGGATTGGGCTTACTAGCGCCTCCATTGCTAGAGGGCTGAACGAGCTAGCGTCCACATCCCCCGAGCCGAGGTCCACATTAAGTCTGCCCACTTTCTGAGTCAGCGAGAGCATCAGAGAACTCACTGACTCCTCATCCAGTGTGTCCAGCTCTGGCCCTGAAACAAAATCAATGTTTTTTCAGGACGAATTAGTGTTTTTAGTTTTAAAATGAAATGGGTGCATTTTTGTTCCCACGAGTATGGGAGCGTTTAAATTACACTGCAAGTAAGCTCCCTATCCCTGCAGCGGGCTATGTAGGTTTCCCTACTACCTTGGGGTTTCGCCTGGTGCCCCAAGTGGGTCGATAAGAGACAGTATATTTTTATCCACCCTCTGCCATTCAGTCTCAGCTCGAGCTCTCTCCACCTGACTTGGGTGACTCTAAGGTCCCTGACAATAGTCAGAGACCCCGCCTCTGTCGTTCGTGAATCCCATCGGATTCTCCAGGGGGCACCGCATGGAGGTGACAGTAGGCGTTGATAGGGATAAGGAGACCTGGAATCAGGCATACAGTGAGTAGGGCACAATTGTTTGCATGATTCGGTAAGAGGTCAGGAGATCCCCGCACCTTTCTCCTTCCCTAGCCCTCCCGTTACCCTACCAATTTTCCCCCCCCCCCCCCCTAAGTCCCTTTACCTTCATTCATTTCTTAAAAAACTTCTTGTTTTCAGTAAACTTACAAAAAAATAAAACTGAACACTTGGAAGTTTTCGAGAGAGTAAAAAAGTGTTTTGAATAACATATGTGGTTCATGTTTCAGACAATTTGGGAAATCTACCACTAAATTAACCAATTCTAGATTTTTTATTCCATCGCAATTCCAAAAATATATATTAAATGTGTTAGTAATATTAAAATGTTTTTTTTTTTTTTTTTTAGAAAACGTATAAGTTTCTTAACTAAATTTATTTGTACAATCTACCTTATATTTAAGAGTCCGTGATAGCGAAATAAGGTCTGTCACCGGCAGTATTAAGCTGTTGTTTATAGCTGCACTGTTGTTGTGTACTGGGACCAGTGTTGTGTTGTCAAGACTGTTGGGAACTTCCGTGCTGCTCCTGTCCCGGCGCTTCTTCTATTTTGACATATATATGCTTCTACCTGGCTTTCCTTTCTTCTTCTAAACTTTTTCGATTGGATTGCTAAAAGGACTAATCTCACTACAATTTCTTTTTTTACCGTCTGGTTTTGATGTAAGTTTATATTTTGAATTTGTTTGCTGAAAATCTTTTTGGGTTGACTCTTCACTTTATGTTTCACTATTTTCAAATTCTTCGGAACCGGTTGAATAATTAGTTACCAACTCATCTTTGTTAACAGCCATAGGTTTTTGTAGAGCCAGACTAATATTTTTTATTATATTTGACAAGCCAATATGACCTTGTGTTTCAGCCATCACATATTCTACAATGTATTTTATAAAGCGAATAATAAGAATAGAAATTAATAATACTTACAAATTGTTTACATGGGCGTAACAAATTGTTAAACAACTTAGGCGTTCTGGCATTAAAACAGTGAAGGATGTCGTGTAGAAGGTTAGGTTAGGCTAAGTTAGAAGTTTAAGTTAGGTTAAGGTCAGAAGAAATGGGTCTAGTTTTAGAGGAACTCACTGATAACTTTAAAGTTAATTTCTTGATGATTTATGCAGGTTAATGTTGAGAAAGAAATTTGTAAATGAAGAAAAGAAAGAATTGAAGATGGGGAATGACTATTTTAATTCTTGTTCTACCATTTTTTTTATTTTCCTTTAATACCTAATCCGGCACCTATGCAGGCGGTCTGAAAGGCAAACTCTTAGTTGTCTTAGTGACGCACAGTGGTTCAAAGTGACGGAAATGCGAGAAAAAAAAATATTTTATCGAATTCGCTCTGCCGCAAAACTTTTTTTCTAGTTTATTTACTTTCAAAAACCAATACTGCATCTTTAAATTTGGATTTCTATGCAATCAGTAGCACATAGTTAATGAGTAAAAAATTTTATGTTCAATAGGCGGTAATAAAATTATTAATACACTTTTACGATATAAAAAAAAAAACAAGAATCCAGAATTTGGTGCCTCTGGCCATGTTGCAGTATATGGCACCTTAATATATATATTAAAAAAAAAGTTTTGTTTGAAATATGAAAAAAAAAAAAATAAGCAATAATAAAAGAACCTGCAGCATTAAATATATCGTTAATATAAAATAAATAAAAAGAAACAATCATTTATGTACTTGTATTTTTAAAACATAAACATTTTACTTTGACATTTTATTCACAATTTATTTTATTTTTTATTTTATGTTATTTTTTTTTTAATTTACCTACTTACTCATATTGGATGTACAGACTAGTTAGTATAAAGTTCTCTATTGAGAAAAAAAAATCTATTTGTACCACATTAATTAAAGGGTCACGATAAAGAACAATTAACATGATATTGTTTTAAAATGTATGATTTGTAGATATGGTGCTCAAATCTGGTCCGTTGCTGAGGCCCTGTGTATTTAACTCTTAATAACTTCCCAAAAATATTCTTTCTTTTCGGAATCATACATCATCTATTATTTCAGTTTTAAAGTCTCTCTTTGCACGGCAAACTCGAATTAGCGATAATGGACGATCGTTCTTTCCGTAACCTTTCATTTACGTTAAAACCTTTTGAAATGTCGATATTTATTAGTATTACTATATTATAAAACAAAATTGTAAAAGAAATCTTTTTAACTGTACTATTATATACATAAAACGATAAGCAATTTTTCGTTTGTGATCACTAACCATGAAAACTATTGAACTAATCTCAGCCAAAATGTTAACCACATCATCTTTATAGTTTCAGGAAGGTTTAGCACTAAAAAAATATACTGATTTCTTATTAATTTGCAATTTTTGTTATTGTTAATTAGTAATTCTTCTTCTTATTTTTCTTAAATGCTACACTATGTGAATAATAGTGAAGGTAGACAATTGAAGGATAGTTGGTGAGCGCCATTCTAGAGGTTACAAAGGAATAGTCCAAGAACCAGTCACATGCAAATTTAATTGGAAAGACATGGTTTCTTTTCCTAACCAGTTTTATATTATCATCTGCCTTGAAATGAGATATAGTGGTCTGGGCAGCCTGTATCCGTCGGAAAGGGGCGTGGCGCGCGCTTAAAATAGCCCAAAATTGCAAAAAATACATGTTCTTGAGTTTGTACTTATCTTTTAGTGTATCTGTTTCTATGCACCATATCAAAATGTCCTTCGCTTCTTTTTCACAGCCCCAACGGCCACACCTTAAATCAGACGCTGCAGTAATTTGGCTCTTAGAATTCGTGTTTTTAAAACCTCAATGCTGGTCACTTCTGTTGCATCGACTTCCATTGCAGTTAAGTCTAGCGACTTAACAATTCATTTCTACCTAACTATGTGGGGTATCGTCGATTAATTAATTTTTGGTACTGCTTCGAATAATAATCCAGCACCATGTTGTTGGAAAAACTTGTTTCGCTTAACTTCAATTTCAATATCGTAAAGAAGAGGTGGTAGAACGTTTTGAAAATATTCCTATTATTCATTAAGTAACTCCTATTATTCAATCTGTTGGGCAAAATATGCGACTTAATGAGTCGTTCCACTTATAGTCCCACGTTTACTGCAAAACGATGCATGAAATGATACTTGTTGTGTCATGTGGGGGTTTACAGTTGCCCAGTGGTGCAGGTTGAGGACGTTTAAAATGCCTTCCTCTGTCAAAATCAATACCTATCTATAAAATTTACCTCAAAAAGAAGTATTCTTCAATATCTGCATTTATAAGCTTACGGCGCAATTGAAGTCTATGTACATTGTCATTATGTTGAAAACCTTTCACTTGAAAATCTTATAAAGCCACGGACTCCTCTGATCTGACGGTGGTTTATCGATAGTTTTCCTTTTTTTGTTTCTAATATAAATTATATTGTTTCCTTGCCTTATATTCCAGTGAAGAGATTTCGTTTAAAATACAATTTTTCACTAAACGATTATTATGTCTTATTTACACTAGTACCTGATTAGTTCGCCAATTGAAAACACTCTGTTTTTCTTACATTTTTCTTCATTTTTTGGTCGTTTCACCGTATTTCTTTTTTTACGCGAAGAGAGAATCGCCCTGTATATAGCTTGAAACTAATAACAAAATTTTCTTGCATTCGATTAAATTATTTTAAATGATTTAAAAATATGGTGAGACATGTGATGTTTGAAAATACAGTAGAACCTCGATAATCCGAACTAATTGGGACCGGGGGTGGTTCGGACTATCAAATCGTTCGGATTACCAAACAAAGTGCTTTCAGGCATAGCATGCAGCATGTAGCATGCAAAAAATGAACAATGACATACTAGTTCCCATAAAATAAGAAGCACGTTGTATTGTTAAAGGTAAATAGTTTGTTTTATGAAATACTACTGTGCTACAGTAAGGCATATTACATTACTTTATTTTATGTAATGTATTGCACATGAATTTCGTAATATTTTACATAGTATGTATACAATCTTGAACACACACAGAAAGTGCTGTACTGTACACACAAAAAAAATATGCTGTACAGAAAGATAAAAAAATTAAAGAAAACAAAAACTAAACATTTGGAAAATAGTCACTATTTTTTTCCAAACTAAGGTTGAAGAACGTTTATTGGCTGCTTAATCACGGATTTTCAGAAAATAATTTTTATTTTTCCCAAAACGGCGTTCGGATTACAGAGGTTCGGATTTTCGAGGTTCTCCTGTATATGGTTTGCACCATTCCGCAATCTAGTTTGTAATGGTAAAACTGTTGAACCCATCTGTACTGAATTTTAACAACATAATTTTCAAAGTTGTCGGAAAGTTCCGCAATAATTAAATTTTTAAATAATAAAAATTCAGCTGTGCAATTTTTTTATGCCTAGAAACAATGTTTGCCAAACATATACATTAAAATTAAAATTTGGTTGTATATTTATGCTTTTATGTAATATGCTATACCTAATCAGTGAAATTTTAAACAGCTTAAAAATTACTGCTATGCGTGAAAATCACTCTGAAGAAATAATGCTGAATTTCCTACTTGAATACAAGATCATTAGCGATTAACAAATAAAACTTCAATTGTCAGTTAAAATTATTTAAATTGTTCACTGATGATTGCGAAGGGGAGACGGGGGATGCTAGTTTATACATATTAAAATTTCTGTTAAAAGTTTATAAATTTGATTTACCTAGATGTTATTTATTTAATATTCAAACAGAAATAAATTTTGCACTTTTTATACTTTCTGAATTCAATTTGCATCAGAATCAGAACTATTTTACCTTTATTCCTTTAATATATTTTTAATACAATTGCAATCTTTGTTTTTATGGTTCTTAATAAAATATTATTAACAATAACTTAATATTAATTTATGATGATTTTATTGCAGATTAGTTATGATTTTAAAGAGAGGTATTAATTTTTCGAATAAGTATATCCCAAGCTGTATTACGTAATAAAATAAAATAAAAAATAAAATTTTGCCCCTCTTAAGTCATAATTACTATTCAAGGCCTGTGTAATAAAAAAAAAAAAAAAAAAAAAAACATTCGGTTCTTACCTTATCTTGTTTTATTTATCAAGTTGAACTATAAACTGAATTAGAGTCAAGTTTTTTGTTATTGAAAAAGTTTAATATGATTGAGATTTCAGATACTCGTGTGTTGAACTCTTTTTAGGTCAGAGATCCAATAGGTTCAACTTTATAAAAGAAATAATAGCAGGAAACTCATAGAGCGGTACCTATATCAAGTAATGAATGTATTCGTTTAAACCGACTTTAGATAGTTTTTTTTTCATATTAAAGTTGATAAATTTTGCAGGTGTAATTATTATAGCTTATTAATTATTATTAACACCAGCAGGCATGAGTGGCACAATGTGCAACGTCCCTTTCGACCTTGATTGTTATTTATGAAATAGATGTAATTTATTTTTTTTTTATCATAACAATACTGCATCTTATAACGACCTATGAGATGTTAATACATTTATAAGCACATAAAGGTAAAATGAATAAGAACTAGTTTCATCAGTGGGTAGGACACTTGACTACCAAGCTCCCGGGCCCGAGTTCGCGTCCGGCTGAGGGCAAAATTTTATTTTTTGTTATTTCGTTCGGAGCTTGACTTCAAGGTAGGGAGATCCTCATGTGGCACACCCAGCCTCTACAAAGTGGGTACCCTTAATTGGGAAAAACGATTTAGGCCAAATCTCTTCCTTTCACAACCGTTGGTCTAGTAACAGGACATCCTTACCTAATGACTGAACCCAAGACCTTTGATGGGTTGTTAGTCGTACGGTGTTTTATTTATTTTTTTAATAATTATTCGATATATACAATTTCTTTTTAGCATAACTCTACAAAACATTATTTATTATCGCTTAACATAGTGTTGCATGTTTTGGAACATATCCTATAATCAGACTGAAATTTACATTTTTCTTACTAAAACTTTTTCACATTACACTTCGAGCAATGCTCCGAGTTAACAGTGCCTCTTAAATGTACAGTCGAATTGTTCCTTCTTAAAAAAAAAAAAATGTAGTTAGCAAAGACACAGGGTAATATTGTTTGCTTTTTGGGGACACAAATTTATGTTTAAAAGAACCCGAAATCGAGAGGTAGTTATGTCGAAGGCATTTTCAAAAATTCTTCTTGCCCTCGAAAGTCTGTAATTGAATATTAATTCAGCATGTGATAGATTTTTCCCACTATAAGGTTTTATTATGTTTTTTTTCGAAGGAAAAGCATCATCACCAACAAATAAAAATGGCATTTCATCTTGGAAATCCTCATAAACGCTTGATGATTGAGGAATATTCAATTTGTTTTCCTTAATGGTTTCATAAAATTGGCTGTTGGACAATACTCCACCATCTGACACACGGCCATTAGCTCCAGCTTCAGCCACAATGGATCCATAGCATCAACTATTGCTAATAAAACTATGCTGAATTTATTTTTATAATTAAAATAATAAGATCCAGAAGTCACAGGTTTTTTTAATCTCAATATGCTTCCCATCTAAAGCACCTTCTTAAGGAAAGTTTCACCTTCTTCCAAACTTTTTCGCAAGTTTCTTCCATTCTTCTTCTATCCTTGGGTTCTGAAACCAAAGAGGTGCAGCATACAGAAAACTATGAGATTACACTTTAGATGCATAAATTATATGTAACCCATGCTTACCTTAATATAATTCCTCAAAACTTAGATGATGGCCCTGCATGTCTCTATGATTATCACACCAAGACTTAATGGTGATATGGCTGTAAGAAATCTGCCCATTTGCTAAAAAAATACAGGGTGGCAGACAGTCTTTTATTAGCTGTAATGGCACTTCTCATTTTATTGTATTTTTTTTTGGATATAAAACCGCACTTTGTTCAACAATAAATCATATGTTTTTGATTTTCCATTCTTAAAAAGTTTCTATAAAAACTATTATCGTATTGGAAATAGTTATTGTATAAACAAATTTTTAAACCTTCTATATACATTTTTTTTATTTTTAATTGTTGTATTTGGTTCGATTTCCTTCCAATTTTCTCCTATAATTTTCAGGCTTAAGTCTATTGGTATGTTAGTATATAAATTTGTTACATCAAAACTGCATATTTCTATGTTTTGATTGTAATCTAATTCATTCAGTTTACATTTTAATTTGAAACCATTTTTTATATCGAAACTATTATTATTATTGAGTGCATTTAGTGTATTGTTAAAATATTTGTTTAGTTTGTAAGTCGGTCCATTTATATTGTTTACTATTAATCTTAAGTTTTCCTCTTTTTTGTGTAGTTTTATTAATCCATGAACTGTAGGGTGATATATATTATTTGGTGCCATGTTGATTTTTTCTTTTTTGTTAATATATTTTTCTTTCTCTAGTTTATCCAAGTATTTATTTATTTCATTTATGTAACCTTTGTAAAAATTTTTTGCAAAAATTGTTAAGTGATGTAATAATATAGTAAGGAATTGTAAAATAACATAATGATTGTAGAACCTAAAGATGGAGCAACAGACAAGCTCTGAAACATGTAGTATAAATGAATAAAAGCAAATGGGGAGTTATGCCTTTTTTAATATAATAAAAAATATATGTATATATTTTAAATCTGAAGTATTTTTTTCCTTCGAAACGGCATAACTGAGATGAGAGCTTCAAACAATCATTTAAATTTAATCAACCGTAATACTAAATCTTCACCTGATCCGGAGGTATAAGGTTCTTTTTAAAATTTTCCTTCGAGCATTGTCCCTCAGCTTGGTTTCGAAATTTTTTTTTGTTTATTTTTTTATTTTTCAATCTTCCCTCTCTTGGCAGTTGGAGATAAAAAAATTGTATGAAGAGAGATGAAATGTTTTTAAAATCTAAAAAGTTGTTCTCACTTTTTTTTGTTTCAAGTCCCGTTATAATGAAAAACTTTATAGTCTCTTTCTTTTTCTTTCATCTAATTCTCCTTATTACCTGTAATATAAATTTTAAACTTTCTATTTTTGTTTTCTGTAAGGAGGAAATCAGCCATTTTTTTTTTTTTTTTTTTTTTTTTTTTTTTTTTTTTTTTTTTTTTTTTTTTTTTTTTTTTACTTTTTTTTTTATTAAAATTTTTTGAGGTACGCATGATGATATGAATCTAATAAGGAAGCTTATCAGGTTTATTATATTTTCTGGTTTCATTAATTAAGAAATTTTTAGTAAGTAATCATAAATTCAATAAAATAGTATAATGTTCTCACTGTACCAAGAATATTTGTAAGAAAATGTAATATGAATTTTACTAGTTTTTACCATTAGAGTATATTAAAAGTATTATAATAACTATTGAAAATTCTCAGAGCTAGTAGTTTAATTCACAATTACATAAGGCTGCATAAAAGTGTTGTAACATCTGTGCACACCCGCAATACCTTCTGTGTATTCCAGTGCGCATATTTCCCTTTTTAATTTTCCGAAGCAATTTTTCCCATCTATAGGAAGAAATATAAAATTAATATTAATAATAAGAATGTTGTTTTAGTCAATGTGGGGAACTAGATTCTTGTATTCAACCAACTATAGTCATATTCGGCTCTTGAAAAGAAAATTGTATTTATAATTATATTAAAACATCCCAAACAAACAAAAGCATTAGATAATCTCTGTTTTTCTAGGTTAATTTTTTTTTCTTACAGTTTTTAGAATAATATCTCTTGGGCTAAACACATTTAAAATGAAACTCTGTTAAATCAATACGATACTGATCCGGCATTTATTTGCTATATTCATGTTCATAGATTAATAAATACAGTTAACTGTTTGATATCAATTTAAGAGTCAAAACTAGACATTTACAAATACGGTTTTACATATAAACGTCTTTTGTTTTGGGATCTATTGTTTTTCTTTTAAGGTTTATCTCTACCCTCAAAAATGTTACTCTCTATCTCTGTTGGAGTTGCTCGAATCGAAAATCTCAAAAACCACCGTACGGATTGGAATGAAATTTCGTATGTGGCTTCCTCTAGGGCCGTAGGTGCTCGCTAAGAAAGGATTTAAAAAAAATTCGGTCTGGATCGCGTGTAATTCGCGAAAAACGCGATTTCTCACGCATAGGAAATTCTTTGAACTAACAATACGGATATTAATGAAACATAGTACGTTGCTTCTTATAAGATGTTAGATGAACGATAACAATTATTTTCTAAGTAGTTTGCCCTGTATCGGTATTATAAATGGGTAAAAAATAAAAGTACTCATTTGATTTTATTGGGCAAATAATAATAGATTGATTGTGGTATGGTATATGGTGATAAGCTAAATTAAAAAATAGGTTAGATGCCTAAACGGCACACTTTGACCAAAAATTAAGTTCTTTATTGTAGTAAACAAACAAAAATACGATACTGGCATGTGGAAAGCATATTATATGGTACTTTCTGTAAAATCATGTTGGCTGCAGAGTGTAACCTTACAAGTTTGAGTTTCGGGACTATTAGCCTGCTGTGGAAAGGAAGTTGAGGAGGTTACAAGACTTATGTTCTCTGGTGATGACACGGAAGGCCACTTCGATGTTCCCACCAGTAGCTTTTTCCCCAACTACTCTTCCTTTAGCTTGATAAGATAAAGATAATTGTTCTGTACCTGGCCCTTCTCAAATCGGCTTTTCTCAACCAAGCCCAAGTTGTATTTCTCGAATCTGAACAAGTTGTACCTAGCCTTTATGAATTTAATTCCTTGAACCAACAATAACGCAGGAAATGATTCAGAGATTTAGTTCACAACAAACAACTAAGGAAATCGGCTGCAAAAATATAGTCAAGCACATGTAGAAGTTAACAGGGAAGTTGTTAAAAAATACAGGAAACATTATCCTGGAAAAACATTAGCAGAAAAGCGGTTAACAAACATAAAGAGAACCAACCCAAAGTTAAAAGAAATGTTGTACAGACATATACTGAGGATCACCCAAATATACATAGAGGGGCTGTAGTACATAGAAGTATAACAAAACCCATCCTGAAATCCATAGAAAGTCTTCAAAAAAATACTCAGAAAATAATCCTCATGTTAAACGTGTAGCTGTAGCAAAGCATGATGAAAGACGTTCAATGGAAAGGTTGCAATCATGGACAGTGAAGAAGCATTCGGGTTACAAGTATTACCCAAAAACTGAATATCCAGAAGATAAAACAGTCGATATTGGACAACGGTCAACTTGCAATGGGTGTTATGATGTAAAATGGAAGGACGAGAGCCCTGTCATGTGCTGCAGTAACGGGAAAGTCCAACTTCCTCCATTTCAAGAATATGCTGAACTCTTGCACAACCTCCTTACTTATGAACATCCTGAGGTTGAGCATTTTCTAAATATTATTTGGAAACAGAACGATTGTTTCCAAATGACGTCGTTTGGAGCAAAAGAGATAAAAGAGGGACACTACATGCCAACATTTAAGGTGCAAGGACATGTATAACACAGAATAGGGAGTTTGATGCCTTGAACACAAAAGCAGCCGTATTTTATTCAGATAAATTTTTTTAGTTATGACAACCATGAAAGAGACATTTTCTGTGGTTACTTTCAGAATGTGAAGCATGCATTGGTAGGCCAACTCCAGAAAATTGTTCATGAACATAACAAGTATATAAAGTACTTCAGAGCTTCAGAGCTTGAGTCTGTTCCCAAAGGTCTACAAGATTTCCAGGTAGTTATCAGTGCTGACAAAAAGCCTTCAAATGCTGACTGAGGACGTTACAATACTCTTATCTCTAACGAAGTTACCTTCTTGATTGTTGGCCAGGTGTTTGAAAAAGCGAGACATTATTCTCGACTTATAAGAATTAATGAGTTCTATCGAGCGTATGATTCTTTTCAGTATCATCTCATTTTCTGCCATGGAGAAGATGGGTACAGTATTAACATCCCTCTTCTTGACCCAAACCCAAATACACCACTTAAGAAAACTGTCTGCAGCTGATTTTTACGCCTATATGTTGATGCAGCGAGAAGGCGAAAAACCTTATTTATTTTACTTTCGTAATTTCCTCAACCGATTTGTGCTTGATATGTAAGGAAAAATAGAAACAGAATTACTATACTTTATTCGAAAGAAAGAAAAAATGAGAAGTGGGGGGAAAGGATGCCATAAGAGAAGCTGATGGTCTGGTATCGGAGCTGGGTAAGATGGTAGTGCTGCCATCAAGCTTCACTGCAGGACTATCAAAATAATATAAAATTAACTTTTGCAAATTGTCAAATTTACTTATTGAAATTATTCTAAGACTGGAATTTTTTAGGTTTATTGATGTAATAACAATTATCAACGTTGAGGTTAACTTTTACTAATTTACGTTTTCCTTAATCCTAATGATATTAAACCGTAGCGGAGCACGGGCACTTTAAGCTAGTTTAGAATAATCATTAGTTGCTAATTTAATGTAATTATTAATTCAGTTATTTTATCCTTTTTTATTATTAAATGTAAATTGAGAAAAACATTAGATTATACTTAGATAGACACAACCATTATCTATTGTTTTTCTCAATCAGGGAGAAATAGAGTTTTTCTTAAGATCACAAATGGCTAAGCGGTAACTATATAAGTGCCAAATTTGTAGGTCTGTCTATAAGGTATACTTCTTTAAGATTTTTTTTTTTTTTTTAAAGTCAATTATTAGATAAAATTGTTCTGTTTCCAAAATTTATGTGTACAATAATTTACCAGTATACATTTTAAGTATCTCCACACCAGTTAACTGTAAATAGAATTATTCGTTGTTTTATTGAGATTGGATGTCAATTATCAATGATTAAAAAAAGCCAGAGGAAAAACCGTTTCTCCTTCGAAAATGTTGTTAGCAAAACTTGTGCTACGTTACTATGTGTTTTAATATCCATAAGTCTAATGTTGATATAAGTTTTGGAATTTTTAAAATATTGTTCATTTAAGTATTTATTTGGCATAGCTCCTATTTATTTAAAATTTGTAGCTACATGTTTCGGAGACAATGCTCCATCATCAGGCTTGTAAAAATTGTTTAAAAAACAATAATCTACAACATTATATCAATAGTTTTGCAATCATTTCATATGCCATTTACCTCTTAATCTGTGATTATTTTCACATTGTCTATTCTCCATGTTACAAGCCATACTACTGAGCCATCATTTCTTGTTTATTGATGGTCTTATTATTATCTACTAAGACTATTTAATATAGTCATTATTTAAAAAAAATCAAAATTTTGTTTCAGTTGCATTGTCACTAATATTCACATATTTATTTATTTTTTTTTTTTATTTTGTTTTATTTAATTTTATAAGAATTATTTGATTAAATTAAATTATATTTTAAATTTATTTATGACATTAGCGTAATTAGTTCCGATTTTATGAATATCTGTTTTATAATTTACCAATCGATCTATTTTGTTTATGTATGTTGGTTCTAATAATTTTCTGTTATGTGCTTTATTTTCATGTTTTAATATTGTAGGGTTATTCCATGTCAAATCAACCAATGGTTTGGACCTTGACCTCACCGATTTCTGTAATTTTTTGTATAGAAGTTCTACATACTAAGGCTAGTAAAAATGTAAAATATTACATTTTTCAGACTTTTGGTTTATTGAAGTGATATATCAACTTAGAGGGCATTTTGAATGGAAAAGAATGCCGCATATTCGAGCTCTTTAGGAACAATGGTTTTTTAATGGCGTAATTTTGAATATACTGATTGTGAGTAAGGACAGATAACAGCAGTTTTTCGATTTTTTAAAAACCTATAACTCAAAAACCAAAAGTCAGAAAAATCTAATATTTTACACTTTAACTAGTCTTGGTATGTACTACTTCTATACAAAATATTATAGAAATCGGAGAGGTCAAGGTCCAAATTTCATGTAGAATTGGTTGTACATGGAATGACCCTGTAATATTTTCAAGATCGAATTCGTGTTTTAATTTTTTGAATGTTCACAAAGTGCTGTCTTATTATTATTGTGGTTTTTTATTAATTATATTGCAGTCGTATTTGTGTAGATTTATTCTTTTTAAGTTTTGTCTTGTTTTAACTATGTAGTGCTTTTCACGATTTTTACAGTTTCTTTTATAAATTAAATCTTTTTTTGTTCCATTTATCTGTTATATCTTTGTTTTTTATTATATTTTTAATTTTGTTATTATAAAAGCAAAATTAATTTTAAAATTTTCATTATTGAATTTGCTGATCATTTGTCTTGTTAGTTTTGGTATATATTTTACCCTATTGTAAGTTTTGAATATTTATATTTGGTAATTTTTGCGTTATGTCTATTGTATTATCATTCTTACTTATATTAAATACTTTTTCTATATTTTGCTTATTATTCAGATAAAAATCCGTTTCTTTTGTTCTTCTTTTTCACCTTTTTACTGCTTATGATATTATCTGTATTACTATAATTTTATTTATTTATTATTATTTTATCTATGATATTATTATTACTATTTTAGTGTTTTCCTTCCTATTTATTATTACTGTTTGTTTTATTTGAAGTTATTTTTGTTGTATTAATATTTTTATACCAAATTTTTAATATTTCTTGCTAAAGGCATAACTCCTATTTATCTTTTATTTTCTTCAACATGTTTCGGAATACATTGCCCCATCTTCAGGATAACTGGGATTTCCTCACACAGTCACATGTGCATGTCCAACTGAGTTGTAGGAGTTATCCTATAAATAGGAGTTATGCCTTTAAAAAGAAATATTAAAAATTAAATCTCCTTCAATAAAATAGTTGATCGATACCAAATTTTATTTAGTTAAAGAATCATTAGATCACTAAAATATGACCAAAAAATTTAATCATTAATTAATTAGGTGTTTCCTTCCTTGCTTCCTCAATGGCGCTACAACTCAGGAAGAGTAAAGGCCGCCTACAACATTGTCTTCTCTGCTCTCTGCTGCTGCTCTCCAATTACAGAGGTTTAGAAGTTTTTATCATTAAAATTAGGTGATTGATTCCGGAAAATTAGTGTTTAAATAGGTATGATTAAGTTTTGATTAAATTTTAGCTATGATTAAATTTTTCCCGATTCTTTTGGAAAGGAGTTAGGTAATATGTATGTTATATTGGTATAAAATCATTAAATACTTTATTGAACTGATGAAAACATTACTATTGGAGAAAAACAGCAGTATGCATGAAAATATTTACAAAACTGAATAGGGAACTGGAGCATTGTACAAAGCTTAGTAAGATAAATGCAGCCTATTATTGATTATTGTTATTAATTTTTTTTTAAATATCCAGTTTATCTATTAAACTGTAATTAAATATATCTAATAATATATTACTTTTTTTAATAAGGTTTTTCCAAAATTGCAAACCTCTTGACTCAATGAGAAATCACAATTTAGAAGGCAGTTACTAAACCACGAGCAATAAACTAGAGATCGTTGGAACGAGGCCTACCCTGCCCCCTCAAGTTCCGCAAACAAACGTATAAATTTGCTTAAGAAACTTCCCTATGTAAACGAAAATGTTTCCCCTTGTAAATTATGACTTAATGGATGCCTTGAAGGGACAGCTTGATCAAACGATTAGTTCAATTATCACTGATAGTATCCATAAATTGCATTTCCACTGAAGTGTTGGTCAATATCTGATAACATTGATTGTCTCTCTGCCGTTGAAAGTACACGAACTGGGGGTCGAAAAATATGCAACATTTGGTAAGATAAAATTTAAAAAAATAGTGATTCATGGAAATTGTTTTTGAATTATTTCTTGTAAACTCATAAAAATTAATAAAATATTTTTTTTTCAATGAAATGTAATTATGATAGTAGAGAAGGATCCATACAATCAAGAATTAAATTAATTTATGTTCTTATTAGTATTTTTTATTTAAAGGTTGTTTCAAATTGACGCAGATTCTATATGAATATGAGACGAAAAATCATTTTAATCTATGTGTATGGACGTCCTATATATTCCAAATTAATGTTATATTTTACTGAAATTTCTAAGTATAAAAACTTTATAGCTCTGTTTTTTCTAATGTGAAATTAATGGATTGATAATTTTTTTTAATATTATTTGAAAAATTATTTATTTGCCTTCCGTTCAGTACTATAGGGATATTTCATCGACATCCCGATACTATTAGGTGATATATTTGGCTGCTTTAGATTTTTTTGAGTGTAGGATTTTTAGTTCTAATTTTCCCATACAAAGGTCTGCCGGGAGGGATGAGAGAGGTTGGGTTCCTCGGTAATTCGTTTTCTCGTTTAAAGTATTTATTGTTAAATTGAATAATTAAACATAATGAAAACTGTCATTATATGGTAAAGATATTTTTTTTTTAAAAATGATTGATAATACCAGAAGATCATTTCATCTAATATTTCTATAGTTTCTCATGATGGGACACTCCTAAAAATAATTATGACATCGAACGTTTAAACGTTGTTAATCTCGTTGATTAATGCTGATTAGGACAAAGATCTGCTATCCTTCAGTTCTAAGGAATAAATATTGTACTCTAATATCTCTTAGATGATGGGAGTATCCTACTCAGTAAGAACATGAGAGCCTGTAAAGTTAGTGAAAAAAGAATTTCATAAACTGGCAGTCACTCCATCTGCTTCCATGCCTAATAAGTTGGCTACCCACGAGATCTTTTCATCGTCGAAGGTAATTGAGCCATAGACCTTTAAAATATCCATATGACCCTCTGACATCTGTCTTCCTCTTTCTTGGTAGAGATAACCGGGCACTGGTTGGAATATCATCAGGGTCTCTTCCTTGGTAAGGGGCTTCACTCCTTTCAACGATTCGAGACTATTCCTAAGGCACTAAGGAACTAAGGCAGCAAAGCTTTTTTGAGAGTTAGACACCCTTCAGAAATTTATATGGCTTTCCTGTTGACCATTAGCTTTTGTTCCCCTTTATGTCATCTAGGTACGATCCTTTCTCTGTTATTCTGTTCATTCCCTGATTTCCTGTGCTTCGCTCGCAAAGTAAGACCCAGCTCCAGCGCTCATATAAAGGTTCTTGTACATGCTGGACACTGGTCCATTAGCCGCTGCTCGTGCTTTGGCAGGTTCTATCTCAGGTGGTAATGCTCTTTTAGTAGAGGATTCCGTGATACGCTTCTTCTTGTTTTTTATATTATGTGTCGTGTGTGATTTTATAGAGTGGTAAGGGAAAGCAACCCTTACAGTTTTTGCTTTCCGTTAATGTAAAGATTAGGCATTATTTTAAAAGTAACTTTCTTTATAAATACTTTTATTTAAATTCTATCGATTGCAATATACTAGAATAGTTTTCGCAACTAAATCCATATCGACTAATACAGTATTTATTAAATAATGTTTGTGTCCAATCATGATAGCTGTATACTCAATTTCTAATGCAGTGCCGACTTCCTAGATTTAGTCAAAGAGTCCATTAATGTTTTCCGAGGCTGCTAATACAATCTTCAACTATGGTAAACCTTAGTTTAATTTCAAATTCACGTACGAATTCCAATTACTGGTTCCAGGTAGAGGTTCCGGGAACGATAAATTACCTATTGAATGCAAAGCTCATACAGCATTCATAAAGGACCGCTGTAACATTATTTATTTTAGTTATACCACTAGACGAACCAACAAGATTGTGCAATTTAAAGTATCAGTCTGAAAAAGAAGTCTTTTTGGGTTTCTCTGTTATAAATGCACAGGCTGTTATTTTTCCTAACTACGGATAAAACTTTTATTTAATTTGGAAGCAGGAGGTTCTTTTCCTATACACCTAATATTATAAGCGAGATTTTGTCTTACTCAATTGTATTATAAAACTATAATCTGCTATGCGATGTCCAATATAATTATTATTATAGAAGAAGAAAAAGAAAAGAAACTCTATTCTATGGCAACTTGTCTCCTTAAAATAACATAAGAGTACAATACATAGAGGAATATTCCAACCTAATCAGAAAGCCTCCCCCCCCCATATAGTACTCGTAGTCCGTAGTCAAAGTTGGGAAAAACGAGAAATACCAACATTTGTGGATTACCTTGGCAATGAATCACCGAAACGTAAAAGGCGCTTAAGAATAAACATATATTTCCTATTGATTAGGAAAATATGATTATTCCAGAAAAGATACTGATTGAAAGTTACAATAAGGTTTTAAATGTAATTTTGGAAATGAATCGGACTGTTTCTGAGGAAAAGCAGTGGAAAGTAGGGGAGAGCATTAAGGTGGGGTTTTGAACCATTGAGAATAGTCTTTATTTTTCTCTGCTCATTGGTAAATGTTATAGATTTTCTTCTGGAGCGCACTAGTCACCTCTAGCTTGTCCAAAGGATGAAAATGTACATCAATTTGTATTTCGTCAGCATAAATATGATATAGGCAGTGGTGGAAGCAATGCGGTAAGTCATTAATATAAATAGAAAATAGGGCAGGGGAAGAGAAAAACCCTTATGAGAGTGGTAGTTTTCAAGGTATTACACGGTTTGGTTACGGTAGGATAAGAAGGAATAAAGCCAACTTAACGCACTATTATATACTGAGAGGTTATGAAGTTTGGAGAGTAAGATTGTACGATCAACATAATCAAAGGCTTTTAAAAAACCAAAGAGGATCAGGATCATAATATTCTGTTGGTCTGACACGGAAAAACAGACTATACGATTATGATTAGTAAAAAAAAGGATTTTATTGATATTTTAGATGAAGGAGGTTTTGGATATTCACTGTTTTCGCTAGTTTCTTTAAATTGAAACAGCCTTTTCGCAGACAATGGAGTACTATTTTTTTGTAAAATTAACCAACATCTTTATGGATTCCAGCGGTATTTTCCTCTTCCCTTCCACCTGATCCATCCGGTCCATCCACGTTTTCCTTGGTCTGCCTCTTGGTCTATTGTCTGTTTAATTTCGATCTTCACTCATTCGGCAAACGCGGCCAAACCACTTTAACTGCTTCTTTTTTAGGATCTCACATAAAATTCATGTAAAATTAAACAATATTTTTTATTAGCTATATATTCACACAACTTATATTTGGAATCATAATGGTCATATATGTATTTGAATAAATAGATAATTCTTGTATTCATTTATTTTCTATTTATGAAATAGTTTCCTAATTATTATAAACTCTGAATAACGAAGCTAGAGCATAATTACTTGGTCACTGCATTAATTATAACGGCTTTGATCAAAATAGGATAAACAATCAGTACAAGACTAATGGGTCAAGTCCTTAACAAATGCTAAACGAATTTAAAGAAGAAGAAGTGATTTTTTTTAAAGATGGTAAAGTTGTATTTATTATTCCGACAGTTGAACAATTCGTTAGCCCTGAAGAGTCGAGTTTAACGAAATTTCTCCGGGCATTATTCTTTACTTTTTGCGTTAGGGGGGACATTTTTAAACGATGCTCAGACTACTGTCTTCTTGTGAAACTTTGGAAGGGTAACAAATTGGAAGGGAGAGTTGGGTGAAATACCGCCGCCTGGAATAAAATTCATAGCCGAGCCGCGGATAAAAGAAGTTCAAAGGCCTGTTCACCGCGCTCCTCGTCCCAGGGCTCGTATATAAGCATAAAGTAGGGATACATTACTCATTTTATTCCCCTATAAAGGTGATTTAGTGGCAATAAATAAGCCAAACACCTCGCCTAACCTATTGTGCGGCATTAATCTGAATCGATTCTGTAATAAAGTATTTATGGTGGCTATAAAGGTGTGATATAATATTTGAACTTAGCTAAGCTGTATTGCCTAGAGTAAATATAAATCAGTTATATTGTATTTTTGTTTTCAATAAATTAAACTACTATGCATTGATTAAATCTTGTCTAATTTTCCATCTATAAATTGATAATAATAAAACAGTTAACTAATAATAATTAAATTAAACGCCTATGTCGATGACGTTGATTATAGTCCTGAGAAAGTATTCAAAAAGTTAATTTCTTAAAAAAAAAAAAAAAACTAAGATGAATGGTTCTTGTGAAGTGGAAAAGCAAGAAGAGATAATAAGAAATTTGTTGCATGCTAAATGCAATTCAATGGAGCAGAAATGTCATTTTCAATACATAACGGAATATATTCAAAAGTGGTCTCCACTAAACTATCCAATTCGTCTAGTATCCAATCCTTACAATCTAAAATCCTTCAAAAAATCCTCGATGCTCCTTACTCTGTCTCAAACAAACTTGTATATAAAGATCTTAGCTGTATCACATTTACTTGACGTATATTATTTTATACAGTAATAATTTGAAAAAAATCTCTAGGCCATCTTCTTTTCAGACACCTAGATAATCCTCCAATATCGGAAATGGAGTGAGAAGCAATTTGAGATACTAGTGGATTTGAGTGGTTTATAATTTTATTGGTGAAAAAGTAAGGAGCATTTAGGATTTTTCGAAAGATTTTGGATTGTAAGGATTGGATATGAGATAAGTTGGATGGTTTAGGGGAGCCCCAAAGCTGAACTCCGTAAGTCCAAATAGGTCTAATCACAGTCATGTAAATAACTCATTTGCAATTAATCGGGAGCTTTGAACGTTTGTCTAGTAAATGTTGAAGTAATCTGTAACAACAAGCAGTTTCTTATCGTGTCAGTCTTGTATGTGGATTCCGAGTTAGACGTTTGTCCAAGTGAAGTCCTAGGTAACAGATCTGTTCAACAGGGATTAGTATATTAATATTGATACTCAAAAAATATTGAGTATAATGACTTAAAGAGCGGAAATATGGAAAATAAAGGCCAATCTCCGTAAGACACTTTAAATATCGTGGCTCAGGTTGTACACTTTAAGAGAAGAAACCAGATCAAATATTGCATGACTACCAGATATTTGTGTTTCTGACTAATTGGAAATCGTATTTCTTGCACTTATTACTATTATTATTCATCAAATAAATAATTATTATTTTAAAATAATATCTTAAATAAAAATAAAGTCCTTGATACTGAAATTTTCTTTCAATGTATAAAGTGAAATGGAGCATGCCACCGATGTGTAAGCACTCTGATAAAGTACAAAGAAATCCATCTCGTGGTACAATTCTATGGTTTTTAGTTATATTAAATTAATTTTAATTTAATCCATTATCCGCAAGAAGTTTTTAATAGTCTCCATCTGGATTACCAACTCATGCATTAAAATTAAAGATTCGATGTCACATTACACTTTACACACCTTCAAACACCCGATCAGTGCAATTTTAACCAGCTTGAAAATTATTGTTATGCGTGGATATATCATTGAAAAAATAATCCTCAATGGCATACTTCAATACAAGATTTTGATCGATAAAAAATTAAACTTCATTTATTTTACTACATTACTTACGACAGCATTTAAAACCGCAATTAGGGATGCTTCTTACCGATATTGATAAAATAAAGTTATTACATAATATACCTTGATTTCTGTGTGTCTTATCTTGAAGGGTTGCCAATACTGATCCATAATCATGTAAAGAAATGATAAATTCCAGGTTAGCGAGAGCATACTTAATCCTTCTGAGAACCAGAAGTAGGTTGATATCAAAATGTTAAAATATATAGCTACCCCAAATAAACCAGTGGGGATCTTGTTGCTTAGGATAAGACAAGAACAGCTGGAAGGACAGGGCGCTCTGGAGTTGTTTTCACTGGAACTGACCCTAGCCCAACTTGGCTTGTCCTTTGACAAACTTCCTCCTTCACCAACTGAGCCCTTGGGCAGTCCCTTCTATATACAAATTTATACATATTATACATATATATATTATAAATTTATCGTGGGACCAAGTCCCTTAAGAATAACTAAGAAGTACAAATATAAATAGAATTAGTTTCATCTGGTCGGAGACATAATAAAATGAAAAAAATAAAGAAGAAATAATAATATACCATTGATAATACTATATAAATAGAATTTAATTAAATGTATAGAGAGGGAAATTAGCGAATATCTTAAAAGGAAATGAGAAATAAATTCTTTTCGTACAAAGCTTAGTATGTATACAGGGTGACGAGAAACCCGGTAGGGAGAAACAAATTAATCTGAGTCGCTATTACTGTAGGAACTACTGTTAGTAAATTAGCCGTTTTCGAGTTATACTAATTTTTAAGATTTTATAAAATTAAGTCCTTTAAACGTTAAACAAGTCATAAACCTTATAAATTGGGTGTTTTATCTGATTTTTTTTTTTAATATTAAAAATATTCTAAAATACCAAAATTGATACTCAAATGTACATTATTGACGTTATCTCATGCAGTAAGCTTCAAAATAGTTAAATTTTTGTAAAAAAAAAAAAAAAAAAAAAAAAAAAAAAAAAAAAAAAAAAAAAAAAAAAAAAAAAAAAAAAAAAAAAAAAAAAAAAAAAATTTATTCAACTCAAAAATTTTAATTTACTAGGACAAAATTCCCTACAAATGTTGCGAACAAAATAATTAGAAAACATTTACGTTTCATTACCTTTTAAATTAGGTATAAAAATCACTAATCGGTTAAGAATTGGCAAAAATATGACTATTATAAGAAGAGGAAGGAAAAAGCAATAAAAAAAAAAAAGAAGATAAAACACCCAATTTTTAAGTTTTATGACTTATTTAACGTCGTTAAGGACGTTAATTTTATATAATCTTAAAAAATTGTATAACTTGAAAATGGCTAATTTTCGGAGAGTAGTTCCTATAGTAAAATCGACTCAGATTAGCCTGTACTATCTCTCCCTACCGGTTCCGCATCTATTTTCTCGTCACCCTGTATATCTTTCTCTCTGGTGTTCTCGACTCGGTTTCCCGTCGCCAGGATGACTCATGCGGTTTCTAGTATACCACTTTGCTCCAATCTGGTTCTTCCCTAACTGATTTAAATTCTTGCGCACACTCTATGAAAGTCAGCTCCAGGGGAAAGTTTTCTTTTCCCTCGGTCTACCTTGCAAATTGAACCTTCAAGGTAGTGGAGATGAACGCCATCTTTGCCTCAGGTTCACGAGAAGTCTCTCGCATCTTATCCGTGACCTTATTGAATTTGACTAGAAGGTCACTTGCGTACTGTCCTCAGCTCCGACACAATTCTAAGTAGTTAGAACAAATCCCCCTCTGGTGTTTGATTTTTATAATAATTGATCCTTGACTATTACCCATAGCGTCTCTTCGTCCGCTTGGATCAGGTTCAGGATATTCCTCTTGATCCTGCAGGTTAAGTCCGGCCTCAGGGACTCTGCGTCTATAAGGTATTTGGCCCTCTTGACCTCAATTCGTGCCCACACACAGTCAACACTTTTAAGAAAATGGTTTATATCACCGACTTCTCCGATGATTCTCTCCACATCCGATACAGCCTTCCGTTGATCCTGAGCGGTTGCTGTCCTCACCTTCAGCCAAGCCAATGTGTTTTCGTGGGCTTCAGAATTCAGGTAAACTATTTGACACTTTCAGCTGAGGTGGTCTAAGAATTCTGCCTTCCTCCATCACAACACTGAGCGGAAAGAAATATTTGTTTTTACCTCGCCCGCTCCTAGTCGTCCCAAGTTTCGGTACGACATAAGTGTTGTCTCAAAAAGAAAGTTCAAAAAAAAGAAATAAAGGGTAAATAACTGGTACATAGTCTGCTGGAAAATAACCGGCTTTATTGCTCTGAGGCAGCTCATCTTATCCAGTTACAATGTTTATTATGACTAGAAAATAGGATTAAGCCTAATACAAGACTGCTTCGGATCTTGACTTTATATATATCTAGGTACATGATTTTGGTCTAAAATTAAATTAAATTATTAGAATTAAAAAATAAATTAAAAATTCAACTGTTTTAATGAAAATAAATCTACGCTTTCTTACACATAAGAATATTTCTATCAATAATGAAGTGTCCATTTTTCTGTAAAGATTGAAAGTTAAAAGGTTTATCTTGAAGTTGATGATGGAGACAGGACTAAAGGGTCCCTTATCCTAGGGAGAGGAAAGGGTGCCGAATTCTCCTCCCTACCCTACTGTATACCTTTATTCTATATTGGGTTACTTAAATTATATTATAACAATATCTACAGGAATGGTATCTATAGTTTTATTTCATTTATTATAATTCATATTTTTTTGGTTCATTTAATTTAGTTTTGGAAACAATTAAATAATTAATAAATACAATTTATGTTCTTAATATAATTTTATGTCTGGATTAAGTTGTTTATTTGGTTTATTAGTCTTTGTTTGGTTTCACCATTATACATATTATCGCACGATTTATGATTGATTTTTATAAATTTAATCATTTTTTGTCCCTATAATCTGTTTTTCCTTTTAAACAAGTTTAATTAATTTATTTTTATTTTGTGGAGCTATTTTAATATGAAACTCTATTTTATTCTGTTTTTTTGGTTGAGCCTGATTTATAGGTTATTAAGAAAATTGACCTAGAACTATTCTGTTTCTTCTTCTTTCTTTCCGTTATTTGGTCAGATTGGGATTTAAAATGAAGAAATTAGTGCTCCTCTTAAAGTCCTCCAGGCTTCCATGTAGCCTTTTTCGCACCTCAGTCGGAGAGGGTCAATTCAGTGTTCTTGTCTCCAAGAACATTCTGCATGTTTGGAATATGTGTTCAGCATCCTTTTCACCTTTCCCACACTCGCCGAGTGGACTGGAACCAATAAATACTTCCTGTTCAAATAGGATCTGAGTCTATTATGTCCTGTTCGTAACCTGTTCTCGTCAAGTGAGTTCATAAATCACATCTTTTATGATAAATATATTGAAATTGTACATATGTACTTGTATTTCGAAGGCTATGGTCTTATTTTCTGAAAAATAAATTTGACTGTGTATTATCCATTTTTGGTGTTCTAGCGTCCGAAAATTCTGGTATTAGCTACTCAAAGGTCAATATTACTACTACCTTTCATTCATATGATTGAATTCATAGTAATTAATTTAACTAGGAATTTCTATTAGCTACTACTAAATCATTTGGAATCATAAAACATTTTAAACCAGTGATTCTATAGTCCGTTATTTTTTCCTACTAAAACTTTGTTCTTGCGTTAGTGGTATTCGTATGTATAATTATATTCCTATCGGAATTTGAGAGATGTTTAACATTTTCTCTAAATTATCCCTAATGTTTTTTTTAATGAAAATATCCATGCTATAAGACATATGTGCAATAAATTTCGTGGTACTAATGAAATCCATATCACGAATAATACATGGAGCAAGAAGTGTGTGGGGGAAGAACACTGATTGAAAATTAACTACAATAATTATCGGACGACCAATATGTTGTGTTAAATATAGCAACACATTGTATATAGGACAGAATCACTAAAAAATAATTGTCACTTTCTTTTAATTGTTTTATTATACTCGTATTTATGATTTTTTTTACAAATTTCTTTTATTATTTACAGATTAACCATTATTATTATTATTTGTAAGAACGGTATGTTTACAAAATATCGCTCTCTTCTTTTAACCTTTTATAATTTTTGAGACGATTTTTTTTTTTTTTTTTTTTTTTTTAATGCATTCCTTTAAACTATTCTACAAATTATTCATTATCATGAATATTCTTTTTAAAAGAGAGTATCACTATATGGTATTTGGAAGGCTGAGGGCACTTTGCTGAAGGTTCATGGAAAAAGCTCCAGTTGCCGCAATCGCAAACCAATTACTTCTCTTTAAACCGATACTTACCTGAGAGGGAGAGAAGCCCGGGGGTTTACCTGAGGGAAAATAAAGTAATTGGCAGATTGGTTGGTGATGGCCGTTCCAGTGACAAGACTTAGACACTAATGAATTGCTTTCAATTCTTTATTTTTCAATTCTTTATTGGTTAAATTATTTGATGTTATCAATTATATATGGTATCGACTCCTAATTTTTTTATATTAATAAAAAAATAAAGCATTGATTTCTTATAGTGTTTCAATAAATTAATTTAGTTATTTCATTCACAGCTGGGAATTGATCTTCCTCATGCCTCACATTTATTTTGTTGTTGTATATTTTATAATTACAGATCGTTTGATAGCTCCTGTTCTTAAATAATTAAATAAAAAAACAACAATGTTACAATAAGAAACTCAAAGAGGGTGGCAAGACGGAAATAAAGTCCGAAAATATTTGTTCAAATAAGTTTTCTTCTCGATGTCTTTGTCACTATAATAATTCGCACAGATGAGAATCTACCATTGTGCGCCTTGTTCCACATTCTTTTCTATTACGACATTTGGCTGAATACCACAATGATTCTACTCATGCTCCAGTTACTAGATCATCAAAGTTTTGTGAACGTTCAACTGTCAAATGGTATGACGGCCAAAAATCGGGCATGATGGTGGTCCTTTAATGCACTCTTTTATTACGTTTAATAGTTTTTCTTTTGTATTTATTCGTCGAATTAAATCGAACAATGATATGTCGCGTATAATACAAAAAATGTAATTACGGAATATGACAATGAAGCGGATAACATATAAGATAGGCGATGGTGCTAAGCAATTATAATTTTAATTATAACTTGACAATTGATTTCTGGAAAGTGCGGGGAATAAGTGCAAGAGACCCTTTTTTATTTTATATATTGCATTGTTATAGTTATTTTTTAATTTTTTTTTATTGTATATATTGTATGAATGGATTCCAAATCATCCATATTACCTATTTTCCTTTATTGCGGGATGTGCGTTAGCTCAATGAGTAACGCAGCCTAGCTCTCAGGTCCTAGTTCGAACCCGGCTAAAGGAAGAAAAATTTATCTTCTGCTAGTTCAGCCGTGGATCAAATTCCATTCCGGAATGCTCTCACGAGGCACACCCAGCCACTATAATCTGAGTGCTCTAATTTGGAAGAAACATCTGGCGTTTGAGCGTGATTTTTGCCACATCTCCTTTCCCAATAGTTGGCCTAGCAACAGTACATTCTTAACACTAAAACTACCAAGACGGATCGAATGACCCTTTTTGGAATTTTTGGCTGAAATTCTTGTATGCAACATTCATTACTCTGGTTTTTGACTTTACAACTTTCATTAACAAATATATCAAAAGTGTTTTTTGAATATCCACTCCTCTCTTATTATTGATTTTTTTTTTTTTACCGAGAAATTGTGGTAGAAATATTTACACATGAAATGTCGGTTGTCTTAGTGTTGGCCATTTACTGAAGCCAAGTCTCTTGGTATACTACTAGCAGAACGATATCTTGAACCGTAGGAGATTGTACGAGAGATAATGGTTTGGAAAAGGTGCTTAATACTTGAAGATGGGAAAAACGAGACCATCGCGAGGCCTGGAAGATATATTTCGACAAGCGTTTCATGATTCGCATCAATCTGTCTCAGGACCTATGGGGGGAGGGGGAGGGAGGGGATCCTGAAATTTACGGAACAACTAGCTACCCTTAGGCAAGCGTTCCTTACATTTCCTTCGTTTGTAACTCATGGGACATGAACTCTATTTGACTCTGAAAATTTATCTATGTCAATTTTCTAAAAATTAAAGTTAGTTATTTGTTATTATTTAGAAAAAACAGAAAATATTAACATGCCTCAAGCACTATTTATAAATAAAAGTATTCTGTTACCCAGCCACTATAAATTGGCTAAAATATAATGGCTTTCTCACTTCTTCTATTAGTGATCTAACTCTAATAACCGTGAATATATTATCGTAGTGTGTAGAGATAGTCTTAATTTTTAACGTCAATAATCTACTGTAATTGGACGGTGTTATGGAGAAACCAACCAACCCACAAGAACATCAATTTGAGATAAATAAAAAGTAATAAGCAAACCAGACAGTTGTTTACATCCTATCTAAAAAATTAGAAAAAAAATATATTTAGCCAAAAACAAACAATCATAAAATTCATTTTAAATCCTACATCTCAACTGTGTAAAAATACTTCTAATTATTTTCTTATTTTAAAAGATGTCTATAGGGTGCCAATAACTGATTTTACATAATTTATTGTCACTATCTTGTAAAGTATATTCCAGGAATTATGTTCAGTGCGAAGTTTCTTGATTACCTTAAAGTATTGTAATTATGAAAAATGGCTGCAAATTTCAACATTATTGAACTATTCTTTCTATAGTTTTAGAATGAATATCTCCAAATATTTCCTTAGGGGTGCCAATAACTATCTGTTTTTTCCTAAATCAGAATCATTAAAAATTAAATAAAATAATAATAATAAAAATTTAGTATCAAAAATTAAAATACAGTCATGTTATCTGTACAATGTAGAGTGCATGGGAAACTACAAAGCAAGCTTAACCCCACTTGGTTTGTTATATTAAATTTTTTTTTTCTGAAAAAGTGTATTTATTTACATATGTCGTATTATTATAAAAATATTTAAATTAAATTATTAAATTGTTATTATTAATATAGCACTTTGTATTTCTGCGTTTTTTCTTCTCCTCTAGGTTCCTTCCGAGTATACACCGCCAAAGATTCTCCGAAAGACTTTTCTTTCAAACTTCAAGAGCGATAACTCATTGTTCTTTGAAATCCTCCAGCATTCAGATCTATATGTGATCAGATCTATATCCATAACAGGTCTGACTAGTGTTTTATAAATCCTTAGCTTAGCATTCCGAGACAAGATACTGCTCCTCAAGTGCTGTTGCAGAGGAAAATAGCATCGATTGGCTGCCATAGTACGCTGCACACTGGGGCAAAGGTGGAAAAAAACCCAAAATCATCTGATTTTCTTTTCATTATTTTTGTATACCTTAATAAATGTAGCATAAGGCTGTGGAACTGATTTTACGATGATTTCATCACCAGGATCTGAAGACGTCCTTGAAGTTGTCCTTTTCTGGAGTTGAGAAAATAACACAGTTTTGAAGTTCTGTTAAAATAATTTTTTATGAGACTGAATTTTTAGCAAAAATTTTGTATAACCCTTTGAACTTCACTATTGATGTTTACTGGTTTATGGACGATTTTTATTTCGTAAATGTAGCCCCAACCTTGCCTGCCAGGAATTTTCAAAGTTAGCTATATATATAACTTATCTTCATTTCACTTGGTCTTTCAAAAAAAGCTACACCGAGCTAGGCTCTCTTTAGAGGTTCAAATTGAAGTACAGGTATCTAAATAAATAATAAATTCATAAATCATCATAAATAATAAATCATCATAAATAATAAATATAAATTCCGGCTTAGGCCATATTTGTTCAGGGGATGACTTTATGTGTAATTTTTCACTATACAGAAACTAATTTTTTACTAGGATGTGAAAATTGGCTTACCATATATGTGTATTTGTTTTTATTAGTCTATCGTATTTAATATATATATATTTTTTTTTTCTTATCTTTATTCATTGTAAAATGATCAGATATGATTTCTTGTTTTCTATACAAAAATACATAACTCTTCTTGAGAGTCAGTAACAGAATATAGCAGACAAAATAATTATCAAAAATAGCTCTTCAAATAAAAAATCAACATCAATTGAAAATAAAAGTTTTGGAATTTGGATGACCAATTTATGGGGTTATTGTTTGTGTCACTGAGTTCTAAGTATTGTATACCTTAGTTCTCTCAAGATTATCATATTTATTTATTTTATTCTTTTATATCATTGGCAAGGATATTCTACCACTTGAATCATTTTCGGTCTATATGTCTAACTAAATTCAGAGATTTAAAGTAAAATTATAAAAAATGTTTTTATAAATGTGTTTTATTAATATATAAAACACATTTGGCTTTAAAACTGAAGGTGAGTTATAATAAACATCACAGAGAACATCATTCTAGAATGTTCTCTCGAACAGCAACGAATAAAGACGTTTTTCATCTTATCATGGTGACTTCCGCTCCGGTGATAAGTAATTTAAAATGTCCGCATTTAAAAAAAAAAAGTTCCCATTAAATAATGAAACTTCTAATTTACTGTTATAGAAAAAAGGAACGATTCGAATTTTTTTTTTCTTTACTTTTATAGTCAATAGCTTTTATTTTTGTACGTAATATAAAGAGTGAGTATAATCTTTGTCAATATAAGATTGATAATTGTAAATAACACTCCAGTCTAGTCAATAGAGTTCAACTTAAATTACTTTGTAAAACTTATTACATTTTTCAAGTTGTATTAAACATTTTAATTTATTTCCAAATATAACCTAATAATGAACTTTAACATAATTAAAGGAATCTTGGGTCTGTAATAGAGCTATATAGTAAACTTCATTCAATTTAGCACCTAAAAAACAAATATAATAATAACAAACTCGATTTTTTTTTAAATTGATTTTATTTGTTTTTTAATCTTTAAACTTTTTTTTTTTTTCCTTCCAAACCTTTTCAGGCATACGGGGTTTTGGTGGCAGCGGGTTCAACATATGGGTTTTATGTATGCCGCTGCCGCCAATAAAACTCTTTATTTATTTTAAACTTTTTACATAATTGGTGAGGAACCATTTATTTATTGGGGCAATCCTGTGGTGCGGCCCAGCATGCTCAGCATGCCCTATAGACCGCACCTTCTTATTTTCCTGTGGTGCGGCCCGGCCATGCATTGCACGCCTTAGCGACCGCACCTTATTTTCGGACGGTAGCCCGGTCCAGCCCTCCTGGTCCGCCGCATCCGTCCGGTCTACTCCAATCAGCTCTCTCGAAGACTGCATCCGTCCAGACTGCCTGGTCCAGCCCTGCTGGTCCACAGCATCCGTCCGGTCCTGCTCGTCCTCACAGTCTCTGGTCCTCCTCCACTTCTGGTTCTTCCGGTGGTGGCTCGCCGACAGCGGGGATGGGCCTACCCAAGGTGAAAATTGTAGGACCCACCACTTCCCTCCATCCATAGACAAATTCCCTAAAGTAGGGATAGTTGTCTTTTTCAATGAGTCGGGGGAAGTCCGCTTCGACGAGGGCGAAGATCCCGGTTTTCCTAGACAACCTGGCACGTTGTCCTTCCATTTCGGTGCAGGATAACACCACATGTTCCGCAGTCTCTGAGACTCCACAAGTCGGCCACCGGGGGTCGATATCCTTTTCATGCTCATTTAGCTTTTCCCGGAACCCGCCGTGTCCTGTAAGCATCTGCGAGACCCAATAGTCAGGGAGGACCCATCTCACTTCTAACCTCTTTTGGACGGTGGGGAAAAACTTCCTCAGCGTGGCTCCTTTCTGGCTTGCCACCCACCGCCCATTCCACTCCTCGATAGAGTCCTCCCGAAGAATCTTCTTCCAAAGGTTCGGGGTCTCGCCGACACGCTGTCGGAGTCCCTCCGGAAGCGCTTCCAGCCCCTGCCTCTTGACTTCATATTTCATTCTGTCCTCTCTGAGGACGAGGTTCAGGGGCATCGCTCCGGCCAGCACCTGCACCGCCTCATGCGACACCGTTCTATAAGCCCTCGTGACACCCAACAGAGCCAGTCGCTGTGTGGTGGCCAGTTTTCTTATCTGCGGTTGTGCGAGGTTTCGGCTCTACACAGGGGATGCATACCTCAGTATACCCAAGACAACGCCTTTATAAATGGTCATCGTTGCTGGGTACCTGAGGCCCCAGAATGCACCCCCTATCCTACTTAGTCCATTGATTGATAGGGTCACCCTTCAAGTACTCCAGGTGAGGGGTTGGGTCAAACTTCCTCCTAAACCTGACTCCCAAGTAGGTCACCTCCACACCTGGTCTTATCCTTTCATTTCCTATGTTCAGTGTGATTGGGTGAGCCCTATCCGTGGAGCCCTTAACGAGTATGGCTTAAGTCTTGGCTCCCGCTATACTCAACTTCTTCCTCGCACACCATTCTTCTACAAAATTGGCGCACCTCTCCGCTTCTGTGTTAATTCTGGCTCTGCTATTTGCGGCCACGATGACTGCCAGGTCGTCGACGTAGGCTGTGACAAGGAACCTTCTCTCCTGCAGCTCCCCCAACAACTCATCAAAGACCAGCTTCCACAGGGCCGGCCCTAGGGCCGATCCCTGTGGGCATCCTCTCTCTATTTCTCTCTCCACCTCGTAGTAGTTACCTCTTATCTTAACACTCCTTGTACTCAGGTAACTACTAACGAGGGAGTATAGGTTGCTGGGGGCGTCGAACCTTTGCAGTTGCTGAAGCACGCCCGGCCACCACACACTGTCAAAGGCGGAGGAGATGTCGAAAAGCAAAAGCATTACGTACTTCTTCGCCCTTTCCTCCGCATCCTGGCGTACTCTCAGCAACGCATCAGTGGTTCCCTTGCCACGGGTCGAGCCGAACTTCCGTGGATGACTCGCCGCATTCAGGACCAGTCTAAGGCTCTTTACGATCAGGTGCTCCAGGACCTTGCTAACTACTGGGAGGAGGCATATTGGCCTGTAGGCCTTGGCCGTCTCCTTATCTTTACCTCCTCCCTTGTAGAGAAGTCTCAGGTCGGCAACCCTCCATTTGCTTGGGAAGTACACCTCGTCCAAGCATCGATTGAGGATACTAAGCAATTCATCCTCAATGTACGGGGTACTATTTTTGAGGATTGCCGCATCTATTCCATCAAGTCCTGGAGCTCTTCCGGTCCTCTCTCTATCCATGGCAAGACGAAGGTCCCACATATCCCATGGTGGGCATAGGTCGGTACCTGGCGGGTATACCGTGGCGCTTCTTACGAATTCATCCTCCTCATTATCCTGGGACGGATCATCCCTGGGGTACGTCGAGTTGATGAACATCGTCGCAGTTTCCTCCAGGGTGGCTGCCTGGGTCTGCCCTTCTCTTATAGCCGCCATCATCTGCAGCGGCTTAATCTTGCCCATTGCCACCCTGTAAGGTATTCCCTAGGGATTCTTTTCCGATTCCTTGACGATGAACTCGTCCCAGGATATCCTCTTCTGTTTTCTCATCTCGTTTCGGTATACCCGTTGCCTATGCTTGTACTCGTTACGGAGTGCATCTCTTCTGACTTCTTCTCTGCACTCCTGGTACCTACGCCTGGCCCTATATGCTTCTCTTTTCATCTGTGTTAGGGCTAGCGTCCACCATGGGACCGGACGCGCTCTCACCCTACGGCTCTGGAGGGAGGTACTCGCCGCTTGTCTGATGGCGCCCATCAGCATCGCCACTCTTTGGTCGATTTCTGACTCACCTTCCGTCGGCGCTATTTCTTCCCATTCCTGGTCGATCAGTACTCCCTCCAGTTTACTGGTGTACTCCTCCCAGTTTTTGCCGTCCAAGTCACAAAGCCCTTCTCCACTTCTTGGGCTACGCCTTCCTCCTCCGTAACACTGAAGGCTATGACCCGGTGGTCCGAGCTCGTGTCCGATCGTAAGGTCCAGTGTGCAATGCGTCTTGCCATAACTGCCGTGGCGAGTGTAACGTCAATCCAACTCTGGCCCCTCGCTCCTACAAATGTGGGACCAGAGGGCTCATTGATGATCACGAGTTGCCACCTCGCCAGGCTTTTCTCCAAGGCTCTTGCTCTTACGTCTGTACGCACTGAACCCCAGGCCGTGCTCTAGGAGTTGGTGTCGGAACAGACTGTCGCATTCCTGTACTTCAGTACGATAGCCTCCACAGCGGATATATGCTCCTCTATGTCCACTGGGCTCGGTGGCATGTACGAGGACGCGAGGGCAAATGACATTCTGCCCCATCTTATGTAGCATGCCGCCTGATTTGCCGTGGTATGTTGTCTTAGTTCCACAACGTCGAGGTTCGGATTGACGATTATTATCGCCGCTCTGGGCCTCCTCTGTCCACTGCTCAGAGCCACGACCCTCGACGCAACACCAAATCCACTGACAAAGTTTCTTTGGCACCATGGCTCTTGAACAACCATGATGTCGCAGCTTCGGGTGAGATCTCTTAGCTCGTCCGCGACCACTCGTCTTCGGCCCATATTGACCTGCAGGATCTGCAGCCTACGCATATCGGGTCTTCTTCGCCTCCCTGTCCATCATCTTCAGGGGTACCTGGCACTCTTTGCTACCGGCACAGTGCTCGAGTTCCTTCCCCACTCTGCCTTTCTTATGGCCATTCCTGCAGCACCAGCACGGGGGGGTTCATTTCACCTTTTCCGGGCAGTTCTTGGCAACGTGCCCGGTCCCCGTGCACCATCTACAGGCCACTTCCTTCTCGCATTGCCTTGCAATGTGGCCGTAGTCCTGACATTTCAGGCAGAGTGGGGTGTCGAGGTGATCTCTGAATGACAGGGACCACCATCCTCCGCTCACATCTTCGGGGGTCAGGGTCATCAGGGCGTGCCTCATAGCGGGGTGTGCCTCCAAGATCCAACTCCTCGTGAGGCCGCCCCTTGCCAGAGTGGAGAAGCAAGTTTTTAGCCACTCCTTCATGGCCCCCTCATCTTGTGGCTTATCAAGAGCCGTCTTCCCCCAGAGGTATCCCTCTACGGTTGGCCCGTCCCAGTGTTTTGGGACCCCTCTTACTTCCAATCGGGGTCTTTTTGTTTTGGCCAACCTTGCCTCGATGCCTTGGCCTTTCAGCAACTCCCAGCCCATGATCTTCCTGACCTGGTCAGCACCCTCTGTCCTGACCAGGACTGTTCCAGCCCGGGTCGCACGCAACACCTTGACCCTTGCGCCCAGGCTCTCTAGTTCTTCCTTTCCTGGGAGTTGCTGCCAAAGGTTTGCCGGCGACCACTGATCACCCTGTCCTTTGAGGGTGATATATGTGGCCGTCTCTTCCGGCTTCTTGGAGATCCCCTGGGGTACCTTTGCCAAAATGTTGGCGTATGTAAGTTTCTTTGGTCCCTCTTCTTCCTTCTTCTTGCTTAGCCTCTGTTTCTTTTTAGGTTGGACAAGGGTATATTGTTCCTCTTCTTCATCCTTCTCCTCCATTGCAGGCAACCCCTTGTCCTTTGGGTCTTTCCCCCACGCCATTTTGTTCCCGTCCTTAGGGGACACGGTGCAGGAGGTGTATTAGCATATTTACTCTTTGAGGGCCCTGGCTTAGGTTCCTCGATTGTGACTCTCAATCCTTTTCTTTTTTTCAACTCCTCTATGACCTTGTCCTTCTCGGCCAGGGTCCTTTCGAATTTTTCTTTTTCTTCTGCCATTTTCTCATCGGTTATAGCGATGGCGGTGTCTAGGACCCCTTTGGCCATTCTATGCTGAAGTCCTCCATCGAATGTGTCGTCCTGGAGGACCGCCTTTGTCACCGACCTCGGCAACACCGCCTTATCCTCAACCCACCATTTCGACAGTACCTCCTGCAGCGTTTCATTTTTCGCTTTTATGGTATTATTTCTCATTACCTCTCTGGTCAGCATATCTGACATCTCCACGATGCATCTACAGAGGACCCCCTCTATCTCCTTATTCACCTCGGCCTTCCTCAGTTTAGATTGGAAGGTAACGATCAATTTCCTGGAGTGTCCTATAATTTCTTCAGAAAGGAGGTCATCTTCATCTTCTGTCGATATATCGGCCTGGGGTGCTAATTTCTTCATATCTGGGGATTTCCCAGATGGGGAACTGTCTACTGAATTCGGCGACCCCACTGATAATCGCCTTTTCTTACCTTCAATGGCGGCCGCCATTTTGTCTTCCTCTGGGGGGTCACCATCTTGGATTTCGTGCTCCGGAGCCACCCTCTGTGGTTTTGGAGCCTCTTGCATTGATTGGAGTTTCTCCGCTTCCTACATCTCGCTTTTTAGGGATTTGGATGTCTCCATCCAAATATTACGTCTTTTCTTAAGTAAAATAGGGTTTTCCAAAACCCTATTTTTCCTGATGACTTTTGGATTCTCTAATTGTCTGTATACTATTGCCTATCACTAATAACTAGTATCACTAGTACTCCTGTCCACAATCAATAACAATAAGTCAAAAATAACAACAAAAACAACAATAACAAATTAGTTTTTTTGGTTTTTGAAAAATTTTCAAAAACCCCACTGCGGTAGGGAGACCCGAGTCGCAATATTGTCCGTCGGGCCTCAACCATACACACACACCATTTCACAACACTTTAAACGCGGCCCATGTAAAATACGTCTTACCTCACCGACAGTTAGCAGCAGACTGAGCCTTGAAGTCAACTGGAGAGGTGGGGATAATCCTCAGGAGCTCGCCAGCGTGCGTCCTTCCTCTATCACTGTCGGGGAGCTACTTTTAATCTTTAAACTGAAAACATGGCTTAATGCTGATATTCAGATTGCTCTGGTTATAGTATTTTATCCAGCAGCTTAGATAGCATATAAATATACCCCAAACTTACTTTATAAATTTTTTTTTTACTTTTTGTTCTTAATTTTTGACCCATTCTAATCATCTGATGAAGCTGATTATAGTTTCATTCAACTCAGCACCTCATGAAATAAATAATTCTAAAATTTCATGGTTATAGCACGAACCGTTTAGAAAATATGAGGTTTTTACCCATTTTGGGCCGTTTTGCCCATCTGTGCGGCTTATTTTACTGGGATAGTAGTTTTGATAATTCTCCAACGCTGGAATTCCAGGATATAGCCTAGGTGAAGAATATATTCCATAAATTTATGTCTAGCATGAATTAGAAAAATCTCCAATATAACTGCTTCTTCTTAGCGACACTTAAGTTAACTTATCCCAATTAAATTAAAACAAATTTTAATTTTTGTTTGTAAAGAGGAAAAAAGACTTATTAATTGTACCACCGAAAATAAAAACTAATGTTTATAATGATCCGTCAATAGAAACTACCTTACATACATCAGAATATTTTGTTTTATTAGTCTCTATAATGAAAATATCCATGTTCATACTCTTTGAGAAGAAAGCAATCAATAACTGATAAGCAAACATGGAGACCACGAACGTACTAATCCCAACTTTGTGAACAATCCTTGTTTTTATGTACAGTTGTCATCATTTGTCAATGAAATTTGTAGGAATATTAAATAGTAGTATAAGCTTTATGAAAATGATAATTTTTTACCGGAGCTCAGCGGAGCTTTTTTTGCAAGACCACACATGTTTAAAAACTCTGGTTAGTTTTCCCCTCTCGCTCTATTATATTTTTTGACAATATATTTCATATATAGGACCAATCTAATATGTTTTCATTATTCTTTAGATATTGAACTACAAATATGTCAAGTTTCATAGGTTTATCTATAAAAATAAATCCACAGTAACCCAAATCGTAGTTTAATAAAAATAGGCCATTTTGGGGTGTAGTATTATTGTCCAAATTTAGAAGGCCTTGAAGTCACAAATAAAAATGAAATTGAAAAAAACAAACTGGAAATGTTTGCACCAACTAATAATGAATACAATGGCCCATCAAACAGGACAAAAATAATAAAGTCGTTTTTAGAGTTTTTTCTGTGTTTGCCTCACTGTGCACCGTCCAATTTCGTCGTTGATGTCATTTCGGACATTAATCTGCGTGTCCAGATATTCGAATTCCTGGGCCACTTCGATGTCATGTTGTCCTAACTTTACTATCCATCAGATGACTGAATCGAATCGATGGACATAATGAAAAAAAAAGAAACATTTAATAAACCCTCCATCAAAAGTAACGCAACACTTAGAAATATATTAATTTTTCAAAAGCGTCTGTTTTTTTCATGATTAATAAAGGTTCTGAAGTATATAATTGATTCTTAAACTGAATATAAACAAGTTTTATTAAAACAAATTGCAATATTTCTTCCAATAAACAAAAAAGTTAGAAAAATTACTTTTAAATTTTTCCTTTTTTACAATTTTAACTTTTTAGCTACAATTTATGTTTTCAGTTAAATGACTGATTCTACTAGTTTTGGCATACTTTTAAAACAAACTAAAGAAACAAATAATAAAAATGAACTAAACGGAAATTTGAAAAAATAAACTAAAATTCCATCGTTTGTTACTAAACAGTGAATAAGAATGATTTTTCTAACCCTTAATGTTTCAGATTTAATAAATAATAACAATATGAAAATAAACAAAATATGGATTAAGGTCTAAACCACGAAAATCTCGAGTATTATGGGTATTGCAATACTTTTGACGGGGAGTGTATTTACATATTCACCCATTTGGCCAAGGAATATCGAGCATAGTTTCAGAGGTTGGAAGCATAATAGAGTCCTATTAAGTTTTGTAATTAATAGTTATTAAATGTTGTTATTATATTTTAAAAGTTTTAATATATGTTATTATTATTTCAAAGACAAATTATTTTTCATTTAATTTTAATAGTAGAACCAACATATACATGGTTGTTTTATACGTGAGTAATCACATCATAACCTTATTTGTTTCTATCGTACATAGGACTTCATCATTGATATTTTTTTAGCACAGACGGGCTTACTTTTAGTGGAAATATCCCATTTCTCTTTCAACCAGACTCATTTTTTCTTTTATTTAATTTCTTTTTAATGTTCATTCAGGGATAGATATAGGAAAGAGAAGGAATGACAATAAAATATTTAGTTATCCGCCAAATTTATTTTGTCAAAATTTTTTAACCTTTTCTCTGGAACATCGCTATGACCTGTGTCGTTCCATATCGGATTTCGAATTTAACATTCCTTGCCTTTCTTTTTCTTTTTTTTTTTTTTTTTTTTTTTTTTTTTTGCATCCAGACGCTTTCTCTGGATATTCACCCGGTAAAATGACACGGACAATCTATGCGCGCTGATAACAGGCAATGAATCAATAGATGCCAACTGAATCGTGTCGAGTTTTGATTTATTGGAGGCAGATAGTGACTCGAGAGAGCTATAACTTTGAAGAAGGACAATTTGGATGTAGCCACGCTGATTAGTGACAGATGAGATCAATAGGAAGTGGGAAGGGTCAGTAACCCACTTTAGTGTCAGTTTTTTTAGCATAACATCCTGATCTGAGGTATGGTCGTTCCATTGATTTAGAATATGTAATCCTTTGGCTGTTTCGGATTGAGTTATATAAGAACTTTGCTATGTTTGCTGTGTTATCGAGGGGATCATTCTAAAATATTTTATAATATTATATGCTTCTATATTTTATATGTTTATAAGCTACTCTCTCCATACTCTATGAATGTCTACTTCGAACCTAAATTGTAGGACATTAGACCTATTATTAAAATTAAACAATATTCTTGTTTATATTATTTATCTAATTTTATATTTTACTTTCTGAACTATTCAAAGTTCATTAATAGATATAATAAAATATATATTTAAGATATAACTCTTCTAACATAACATTAAGGTTTAAAAGAAATATAAATCGTATATTATATGGTTATAGGAGTTTCATAATATAAGAAATGTAATAGCAAAATTTTCTCCTGATATAAAGATTTATTAGGATTATCTGTGTATTTCATCTTGGCAAAGTTTGTTGCCTTTTGTCACATTTTAATATTGATAATTAACGATAAACAATTGTACTATGACACTAAACATTATAAACTGTACTTTATAATAATATAAATGTTTTTATATTACCTTAAAATGTAATTTCATGATCTAAAAGTAAAATGATTCACTAGTTTCGTTATTTATTAATTTAATTATTTCTTAAAAACCTAAAACTGGTTTCAAACTTTTATTAATAATTTTTATGTATATAGCATATCTAAAATAAAATTATTTTAAGGTCTCTCCACAGCAGTATTATTGATTAAACTGATTTTAGATTATTGGTTTAGGTACAAAGGTTTGGAATGATGTATGCTATTGAGGGTAGTTGTTTTTATTTTTTATATTGGTATACCTAATATTTTATTTAACTATTTATTTATTCATCGACCATGCCCTGTACAAAGGAATTCATTATTTATTATGTACTATTAAATACAATACAAATACAAATATTACCTATATACTTTATAGTACTACACAAATAATAATACCAATGATATAACAAAGAATATTAAATATATCTAAGAATAAAAGTAAATACAAGCTTATTCAATCTAATTAGTAAACGATATCTAATAAAGGAGTTTACACTTCTTTATTTTATTTTCAAACATTTAAAGTTTATCAAAATTCATATTTGATTATGATTATACTTCTGAATATACATATATATATATATATATATATATATATATATATATATATATATATATATATATATATATATATAATATATCTCAAGCAAATAAATACATGATATTGATAGTTGACAGCAAATAGAATAAATTCTTCAATGAAAGAGTTACATATATTGATAAATAATTGTATTATAAAAAACATTCAACTTCTCTTTATTAATAGTAAAAACATGCGACATGTTTCGGGAAACAAGGTCCCATCATCAGACTGAAAACAGTTTTTAACAATAAACTATAATCACACTACATTTTCTAACATCCAAACAATACTATTCTAATTTCAATCTACCACAATATATCTCATTATAAATTTACCTTAAAACAATCTCTTGGTGTTAACACACCGTGTCAGTTTCATTTACATTGTCTATAGGATACCTCTTCTACTTTATGGGTACAAGGGTCCAATCCTAATCTCTACTATTGTTATTAGTACTAAGTTGGCCAATCTTTATTATTAATTTATTAATTATACCAGCATATATAGATCCTATTTTATTTGTGTCCGTTTTATATTTTATTGCATTATTGATTGTTTTATTAATGTATATCGCTTCTTTTATTTTTCTATTATGTGTTTTGGTTTCACGTTGCTAGATTTTAACGTTATCATAAATTGAATTTTGTGCGTGTTCTAAATGGGCTGTTTTATTACTGTTTGATTTGCTTATTTTTTTAGTGTCGTATTTATGCTGATTAATTCTTTTATATAAATTATACTTAGTTTCTCCAATATAATGTTTATTTCAATCCAAGCAGTCAATCTTATATATGACATCTTTCTTATTCATATGTTCTATTTCGTTCTGTGTTATTATATTTATAATTTATAATGAGATATATTGTAGTAGATTGAAATTAGAATAGTATTGTTTAGATGTTAGAAAATGTAGTGTGATTATAGTAAATTGTTAAATACTGTTTTCAGTCTGATGATGGGACCTTGTTCCCCGAATCATGTCACATGTTTTTACTATTAATAAAGAGGAGTTAAATGCTTTTTATAATACAATTATTGAGCGAATAGAATTATATATCAGTGAAAAAAATTTCTGATTTTGATTACATTCATAATAAAATATGTTTTTTTTAAATTTATATTTCATTTTGTGGCGTAACTATGTGAAAGCTGTTATTTGATTCAATGCTACGGCAATAAGAGTCACGCAGACCACTCTAAATTGGGCAAGTGTAAAGAATATGGCCGAGATCTTCGTTAGTTTTCACATTGCAAACCATTCAGATTTCCTGTGGATTGATTTGTGTGATTTTATCTGGAGTGGTTATTTTTATTTTATGTTTTCCTCTAGTTCTTAACTGTGCAACAATTCTAGTGAAAATAATATTTAGCTGTATATTAGTGTAAATAGGGATGGAACCGGTTGGATTAATGCTATCGTAGACTTAGCAAAAATTCTACTGCTGACTAGAGATTAGATTCAAATTGAAAACATATATTTTGTATTTTTCTAATACTGTTTGGCTTTTTTCTTTTAATTTCACTATATTTGCTTCAAAATCTATTTCCCCTTCCCCGATTTTATCTAGTAATTTCTTTTTAAGTAACTTAAATCTATTTCTAATTAATTAAGTACTTTTAAGCTAACTAACATGAAAAAAACCCAATTTCAGGCCTCACAAGATAATTTGGTGTAGATCTGGACTAAGCGAATAACTTTTTTTAGAAATTTGCATTTATTATTTCCTAATTCGTCCGAATTCCTCAAGTGGTATAATATACATTAATATTATTTCTCTTATTTATTTTATATTATTAACATGTAAGCTTATCTATTGATAAAGCATAATGAGCTCCTATTTTTGTATTATTGGTTTTGAAATTTACGGCCTTTTTTTTCTTTTTTGTTGGAAGGATGAACGGTTAAGAGGGGTATTAGGTTCTATGGATTACCAGTGATTGTTAATAATGAAAAGAGCGTTTTATATAGGTATGTTAGTAAATAGGTTTTCAACATCCAAGGAGACCAGAATAAAGTTATCAGTAGTGTTAAAGGATAGTAATATTTCACGTAAGTGGAAGGAACTGCTTTTATCATAAGGATTATCGTGGTTCATTTAAAGAGAAGGGAGAACGAATTTACTAAATTTAAGAGACGGAGAATTTGAAGTTGAAGTTGAATTTGTGGATTTTAGGAAGACCATAAAAACTGGGAACTACGGAGTTATAGGAGATGAGGTTTCTATATGTTGGATAATTAATTTGTTTAGATTCTAATAAGGATTTAATATGATGGTTAAATTTGATTATAAGGAAAGGAGTAGGGTCCCTTTTTGTGTAGAGATATGTGGTAGGATCAGAGAGGAAGTGTTGCATCTTATCGTGATAATCGGATCTGTCCATGATCTCAGTCTTGTTACCTTTATCAGCTTTAGTAACAACAATGTGATCGTTAGATTTAAGGAAGAATCGGGTAAAGGATATTAATCTTTGAAGAAAAGAGGATAAAGGTTGGAGATTTGGGAACTTGGGTGCTAAATGTGGTTGGATATGAAGTTGCTGTCTGTAATACGTGACAGTTCTCTCTCTTCATCACTGCATCTAAGAAGGTCATCTCTTTAAATATATTCTAGGTCACTGATTAATTGAGGGAGGTGGCTAACTTTAGACTGGGGTGTGACAAAGTTGGGCCCTAAACAGAGAATATTAGACACTGGAGCGGGAATTTCAGTAGAAGAAATATTTTGAACCCAGTTATCATTTAGGGATGTTTTTGGGCTTTAACAGAATGGGAAATATTAGTAATAAACTTATTTAAACTGATCATTATATGATTATTAATATCTGAATTTAAGGTGTGAGTAAGGGATGAGATTTTTTTTATTGAGATTGTGTATATCAAGGATAATTTCGGGTATTTTAAGGTTCAATAGAGACTTTTTAAATTTAAAGGAAGGATATGCCAGCATTGATGAGAAAGGTGTGATATGAAATAGTGAAGGTGTGAAATGAGTTTTCTATAAATTAAGGAAACAGAGAATAAGAGCGGAATATGAGAAGGAAGATCCTTTTAATTTTCACAAGTTTTTTTGGAGAGGGCAAAGGAGGTTGAAATGGGGAATATGATAGGGAAATGTAGATTTTAACTGGGAGAAAGATATGTTGAATTCAGTAGAAGGAGGATGAAAGTGCGGAGGTTATGTTATGTAGTTGCAATATTAGATTAAATCAAAATAGAGAAAAAATCAGTAATGGAAGAAATCGAAACCGTAAGCGCAGTGTGAGAAGTAGCAGAAGCAGGAAAAGGATTTTTCTGTTAATGATGTAGTAGACTTAGATGTGGTGTTCCTCTTTGAATGCATCTCTGACCATCTTCTCCGAAAGTAAAATATACATTAAAAATATTACTTATCGTACATAAGACTACGTTTTAACAGAAAAAGAGATCATTATTTAATTCCTAAAATAATAAACTATTTGTGGCGAAACTTCAGGACTACTTTAAGGTCATTTCTAGTTTTTTACATTGCAGCAACCCTGCAATGGATGCATATATTTCTACGCTTTCCATCTATTGACATGACGCCTATTATCACAAATATTTGTACAAGAATGTTTATTTATACATTATATGAAATATTTTAAAATGATATAGGGATTAACATTGTGTGAATCAGAAACATAAACAATAATCAATCAATGGAATGATAAGTTAATAATTAAATATAAAAAAGAGACAGAAAAAATGAAGAAATAAAGAAAAAAAAATATATAAACAAGCAAAGTAGAGGTTTAAGATTTAAAATCAGTTATGAATGTAAAAATCTTACTGTATCGAAATGTATCGTTTGATACATCGAAAAATATTGAAATATGTTTCGATACGCTTCGTTCCGCTTCGTTACTAGTGTGCAATAGCATTTAAACTTTATAAGAATTGAATTTAATCTTACAAAATTTTATTTTAGCTATTTATTTAACCAACTCTAACCCAGCTAAAAAATCCACGTGTTATTGAAGAAGTAGTGTTATTTAAAGCAGTTTTCGTTAGTTTTTGAAGTATCCATTTCTCCATTAATTGTTGAAAACTGATCTGTTTGTATTAATATGACGAATAATATTTTATTTTTCTTATATTCTAAATTCAATTTAAAATCGCAATCCTTCTTCTAATTAATAAAGACATAGTTTATATTTACTTCAAAACTTTATGCTTCAAGCTAAACTTTTCTCCAGCTAAAAAGTTATATTATATTACCTACTGAAGAACACCGGTAAATGATTTATTTTACAACCAGATGTTTCAAGTTTGCTAGGTGACTAGACAATGCTTAACATAATAGATTAAATGAACACAGTTGAAAGTATGATGTCAATGTTGGAGGAAAGCTGCATGTTTTAATATGTTTATTTTTTATAGAGTCACATTTCAAAAAAATTGTTTTAATTAAAACCAGTTTTTATACTTGAGATTTCCAGCTTCTGTGGGAATTCGTGACCAAAATTATTACAAACAATTTCATTTAAAAATAGAAATTTGGGTGAAAATTTAGAATCGTTGGCTACTGCTTAGGTTCCACGAGTAGTGGTTCTCTTCATAATGTTGGAAACAGGAGATATGACGAATGTAGATATTCCACTTTAGGTTCCCGGAGAAATGGGGGTCCATGTTTACACCAACCCCACTTAAGACAGATGTCCAGTCTCACACGTAACCTTAATGCGTGAGTGACTTAAGTTGTGCTTCAAAAAATAGCTAAATTCCGCTTTTCGGGTATCACTGTGAAATTATTTTTAACTAAACATAAGAAAATGAAAAAAAAAACAAAAAAAAAAAAAAAAAACAGAATACATTTGCACAAAAACTCACGCTGCATCCACAATACTTGAAATAATGGTTCCAACTGCTCACTGCTAAGGATTGGCACCCATATTTACACTTGTGCCTATTTTTACATATTTTCCCCTAGACGTTATAGAGTCACCTTTCACATATTGTTTTTCCTACACCCATGGCAATTCAAAACAAATATTCTTAAAAAGAGATATTTTATATTGCAATAATTTCGAGTCAGCCCTTCAGCTACTGTTTGAGTTTTGCGAATATAAACATACGAAATCATGTTTATGTGTAATATATACCATTTACAAAGTCTCATTTCTTAAATAATTACCTTTTAAATCATCAATGTTAATCTGTGCATTTCGCTATTTACTTTCCACTTCCTGTCATAAATATGAGACGAAGACTATAAACAAATCAATGTTTATTTATAGAAAGAAAATTCTTAACTATAATCACTTTTATTTATTTCTCTCGAAATACTATCAATAGGAAATTCAGGATGGAAATTACATAAAATCTCACTTATATAGTTATATAACCTTGTGTTACAATTTCAAATCAATCTATAAACTACTTTAGATGTATTGCAGATAACATAATACGGAAAATGCATGTTTATTTAAAATGTATACCTTTTTTATGTAAAATTGAATGTCAGATAAAATTGTTTGTATTTTAACCTCTCGAATCGCTTGTTGGGATTTAATGTTATTTTGAAAATTAGGCTTTATTGCTTAGCTCAATTTATTTTCCAATTTCTTAATCTAAATCAAACAGCTTTTGAATTAAAAAAATCAAAATTTTGAAATGGTTTTCAGAAGAAGTGTATAATTAGATTACATATTTTAAATATTTCATTTGAATTGGCCAACTGGCATTTTTAAATATTTAAATGTATCGCTCAGAAAAGGAATGGAAAAAGGAAATTACTAACTATTGGAGTAAAGATGTTTTGAACTATGAAGGGGATATGTATGGTTGAATAGTTAAGGTGGCTACAGAACTATAATTCCTTGAAAACCAAGAATCATGCTAGAATTTCGTCACTGGAGGAAAAACAAAATATTGGATGATGCTTATATTTGCCAATTTACCTGATTTCGTAGGGTGATCTAAAATAGGATTTATTTACTCATCGTTAATTTAAATGAACATTTAAATACTAGATTAATACGTTTAACTCATGAATCGTTTAATGAATTAAATTTAATTTAAAAATCACAATTTCTTAAAAAAAAAAAGTCAGCAAAGAGCAAAATCTTATTGACTTTTTTTTTTCTTTTTTAACTACTTGAATTTAAGAATGTAACAGTTACTTCGCAATTAAAGATATATTTGTCCACCGTCCACCGATCGCGCCTTTGTACTATGTACAATACCCGATTTGTTTTCTTTCTCTCTCGCTTTCGGTTACCATCTCGGAAAATTGGCTTAAACTATTCCGCGATTAGTAAATTTTTACTTAGCATATACATTTTTTGTATCTGTTTGGATTTTAATTTCTAATCATATAAGTATATGCCTGTGTGGCAAATCTCGTTTCTGGCACTCAGCATGGTACATCAATTTTTATTATTTCTAAACCTTCCTAGAACTATAGAGTCGATTTCTCCCTATACCAAGGTAGATTTGTAACCTCTCTTGTAGAATTGCGATCGCCGCCTTCATTTTCACACTTCTCTGTTTTCCACATATTATCGCTTTTCTAATGACCAATTAATGGAAAATCAGTTGATTTTATATTTATTAAAAAAATGTCCATTCGTACAACTTACTTTAGGTACAGCACCTTCTCCTATATATATATATATATATATATATATATATATATATATATATATATATATATATATATATATATATATATCTGTAAATATAATATTGCTAACCAGAGAGAAAGAAAGTTATAAGGTTATATTATTTGAATCAATATAGAGGCTATATTTCATGAGAGATGGTCTCGCTGCCAAGCGGTAGACTGTTGAGCATTCATTTTTCTCTTGAGTTCTATAAATCTTGGAGCTGCCTGAGACAGTCCCTCGAGAGGCTGGGTACTCAGTGAAGAAACTATGCACCTACACTGACTCCTCCGCGCGATTTTCTCTTCATTAATCACAACATGACGCCTTAAGATCCTCTAGCTTTGTAATGAAGATAAATTTTGTCACAAATTAGGTGAAATGTCCTCGCTCTTGGTCGTAAGAATAACATTTGGTTTTTTCTCAAGATATATTTTATAACTTCTTTATCTATATTTTTTACAGAATATTTTAAACTTTAGTACATAAAATTGAATGGTTAGCCGACATTTTTGCATTTCAAATCTTCTTTAGGTTCATACGTAAAAGCTGTTAACAAAATAAAATCTTAAAGACGTAAAGTTAGGATTGATGAGCTAATTGTCATATCTATTGAAATTTTGTATTTGTAAACTGTGCTGATGTTTTAAAATTGTTATATGTTTTAGAACTGATGATGGATATTCAACATACGAAAATAGTTTAAAAAATAAAAAAAGTCCAATTGAAGTGGAAATTATTTATCTATCCTAATTGTTTCGATCCCTCTATACCATCATGCGTAACTTGATTGCACAAAAAAAAAATTATATCCATTTATTGATATTTACAACTGTATACACCATAAAATCAAATACATCCAGCAAATGTGATGTTATTGCTTAAATTTATGCCAATTGCTTGTAAAGCAACTTGGTATCTCTTATAAAAGTTCCATATATTGAAATAATGAAGGTCCTGAGACAATTTTCTGTTGAGATTCCGGAGGTTATTTGGAATAAAATGTGAAGCATGTTGTGATACTTTGATTTGAATGGTTTAAGTCTTGGATGTGGGTTCCAAGAAAGTCGTTTGTCTGGATACAGTCCAATGGTGGATTTTGTTGTTAATTAAAGATTTAATGGTACATTTTTAAAGGATATTGTAGGACAAGAAGTAGTTAATTTACAACGAAGGGTAAAGGATATTTGATGTAATTTGCTTGAGTGTAAAAAATATAAAATACTTTTTTTTTTTTATTCTTTTATTATTTGAAATTTACTAATAAAAACACATTTAGTAAATATGCTGTAAACAATGCAAAATAATGGCATGATTAGAACTTGTAGAGTAACTACCCATTGGTAGTACTCTAATGAATATTTACAAAAGAAGATCACGAGGCCATCTTCTTTTCAGACGCCTCGGAGGATTGCCAGGAATGGAATGGAAGGAAGTTGTGCTACAAGTGGATTTGGATGGGGAGTAAGTTTATTATGAAAGGATAGGTATCTGGTTCGTGCGAAATCGGCGACATATGGGATATTCAGGTTATTGTGGATTAATTCATTTGTGACAAAGTAAGGAGCATTAAGGATTTTTCGAAGGATTTCGGATTGGAGTGATTGGATGCGGGAAGAATTCGATGGTTTGGTGGATCCTCATAACTCTACCCCGTTAGTCCAAATAGGTCTGATAATCGTCATATAGATGAGCCTCTTGTAGTGATTTGGGAGATTTGAACGTTTGTCTAGTAAGTCGAAATCGACGTGCAGCTTCTTGTCTTATCAATCTTGTATGAGGGTTCCAGGTAAGTCTCTTGTCCAGATAAAATCTCAGGTATCGTATTTGTTCCACATTATTTAGTGGTACGCCATTAAAGGATACAGGAGGACAGGATGAGGTAGGTTTTCGACGGAGAGTAAAGGTTATTTGCTGGGATTTATCTTAACTCTCCAGTTATGACACCATTCTTGAATGGAATTGATATGTGACTGGAGTGTCTGGGATGCAGCTAAAGGATCGTCGTTGACTGATAACACGCTGGTATCATCAGCATAGGTTGTAAGGATAGTATTAGGATGGGTTAGGATATCAGCTGTAAACACGGTATAAAGAATGGGACCAAGGATACTACCTTGTGGAATACCAGCAGTCTAAGGAAAGATAGATGTGTATGTGGAATTATGGTATAAAATACTAAAAATTGTTTTATATTGTTATTTAAACAAAACTTATTAAATAAAGATAAAACGAATTTTCGATAAAAAACAAAAAAAATTATCTTGAAATTATAATTATAACTATAATCGTTTACATGTTAATAACATATTAGTTTGAAATTATTGATTTATAATAATAAGAAGAGGTGAAAACATAGAGGAAAAATATAAAATAATTCCGTATGCATTATTAACCTATGAAAAACTAACTTAAACCATCTAAAAATTAAATGATAAAATAAAATACCTAGATGAATAAAGCGTATTCTATATGAAATACAAATTTAATGAATATTGAACAAATACGATAAATAAATGATGAAATCAGGAACTTATAAAAATGAAACATTGCCATGTTAGAAAAACGTTTAAGGTAGTGCCAACGGTTCCAATAAAAAAACAGTAGTGCCAATTAGAAAAATTTAATTTGACGAAAATGTAAAATTTTAATTTTAATTTATATCTATTTAACATTTACGTTATATTTTCATTTTTATTTTGTAACATACGTCATTTTTGTCATATATTTTCTTGTCTGTAGACCTGAAGAAGTCCTCTAATGTAGGTTGAAACGTCAGCTCTTCTTTATTTTTTTTTCTGTACCTCGAGTAATTATTTAGCAAAACATTATATTTATTTCAGACATCTGGTAACGAAACAACATATTGGTATTATCACGCCCTAATCCAATAAAATAGCCTCTTCCAATTTCCGAAGACACCTATTCTATATTTCAAGGGATGGTGTTACCGACGGAGGGTAAAAGTAAATCATTCAAAAAATATGTACATAACTTTTACCAAGTAAGCAAATTTTTTTTTAAAAGCGTATTAAATATATCTTTGTCTTACCACTGTCGAAATCGTATCATTGTGAGTATTTTATCTGTATTTGTTCGTTTTATTTTTGTTAATGTGCGACTTAAATGGATTTCATGATAATATGTGAAAATTTGAAGCCTCAATTTTTTTTCAAAAATATTTTATTTTTTTTAAATCAAAACACAGTAATTTTAATTGTTTCTTATTTGCGTTACCATAATGTTATTTCGTGGCTCGATTTTTATTATTATACTTACTTTCCCGAATATAGAAAGATAAATGAGAATTTGTACAGTCGGAATGAATAAACTCGCTGGTTGTGAAGAATGGGGAAGAAACATGTCGCAATTTCATTCGCTGACTGTAGAAGGGTAGCGTCCCTTGTAAGAGGAATAAGGCAAATTGAAAAAATAACAAATGACCCCTGTGGACTGGAACTGGAATACGGCAACCCTCCAGCGCTCCAGCCCGCTCGGGACATATTCCAACGCCTTCTAAATAGTCCCTCGTACCTTCCACTAATTTTATCCAGTTTGTTAGGTCACACGAGGGTCTGTTGTCATCTCTGCTAGGGTCTTTTGTAATACATACTGGTTACAGATTATGGTGGCATAAATTGTTTTTTCTTATCATGTTGTTTTTTTTTTTTTTTTTTTTTTTTTTTTTTGTCTGTTATTTTATAGTGAATTTTATGACTATAATAAAAATAAATAAATCAGGCATAATAAGGAGCATTGTTTAGTGGCACCTTCATCTCCCTTGTGAACTATCTACTTTATGAAATGTGAATAATATCTCTCTCTCATAAAGGAGCTGTGATGTAATGTTTTTAAGCTCTTGTGGATAGGAACACGAGTTATCCATATTTATACATATATTTATTTTCTATTTATACACGAGTTCTCCAGATTTTTATTTTCTTTTAAGGATTTTTTTTTAAGAGAAATGATTAAAAAGTAACGGAGGGTTGCCAAAATATACTGATAAAATTAGTTTTCTAGAAATATTCTGAAGTTTCTTCTCACTACATATGCAAACATCTTAATATTTTCTATTAAAGTCAGAAAAACTTCACTCCAATATGGCTATTAAAAGTATATATAAAAAAATTCGAATCTTCCATGCATGGTAGAATTCCACGTACAAGTGCTTCATATTAATAACGAATCAAACTCCGAAATATCCTAGCAAATACGTTGTTATTTTGTAGATGTTAACTGGATTTATTGGTATGACCTTCATGCTGCTTTGAAGGACTTCTATCTTCTAATCTAAAAATAATTGTGGTTATAAAAGGTTTTACAAGAACTTTACTGGCTCTTTTGAGGTTTTCTCATGCATTGTTATATTGTTATATATAAAAACTTCGTTCCCGTCTCCATTGTGAACTCATTGGATTGGACAAACTTTAAGCTCTGTAGATTATAGCAAACAATCGTTCCCGTCATAAAAGCAAATAACAACTGAATGAAATAATTTATTTTACTACTGGTGGCCATAAATGACAGAACGAACAGAAAGAAGAAATGATACCCGAAATTCAGCTGATATGAGTTTTTTTTTTAATCTATGGTGGCCCGTCGAGGTAATGCCATTAATTGTAAAGGATCGGATTCCTAACATTTTGTGTTCTTTGAGCATGAGTAACAAAACACGAAATGAAGTTTTTGTTTTAAGGTACAACAATGCTCCTGTACCTTTCAACATCAACTGTTGTTCCTAGAAACAGTGGTAATTTTCAAAAATGAACACCACAGAACAAAAGAATATTTTTATTTCTCATCAATTTTTGTGTTTTTATTCATATGAGTGTTTCGTAATTTGGTAAAATTTAATATACTTGAACGACCTCATAATATAATTTGAAATTTGATTGATAAACTAGAAAACTTGTTAAAAAAAGTTTGGTTAAATAAAAAAAAATAAATAAATAAATAAAATAAAAAATAAAAAAAAAACTGAATACAAGAAAGAAGAATGTCTTTTATCATTTTACATTTTATTTATCGAATGACTTTTTCTCCTGAAATCTGTCATCTATAGACCAAGCGTGGGGAAGAGCAAGAATGTCCGTGATGCCTATTGTATCTGGATCAAGAACTTCAGATAAATGATTTTTCACTATTCTTTCTCAGATAGTCAAATCCTGTTGGAAAAAGCTCCTAACAGCTACAGCTGTGGCTATCTGAGACGGATTCACAGATGGTCGTTTGATTCCTTCCATGCATTTTCAGATATTTTCAAAATGAAATGAGGAAAAAAATGTTGTTCAAGGTATCCTTAGATTTATTTATACGGCGCGCCGTACCAGCCATATCAGTAATGGCTACTATCAGTACTAGACAAAAAAATATGAATTTTAAAAGATATAGAAAATATAGGTGTTATCTACACACTAATATCTAGGTGTTATGTACAACCTGATAATAACAAAAATTAAGACAAACATTTAATTAAAATAATATAAATGTTAACATTAACAGCATCTTATATTGGTTTATATTTTTAATTATTTCATCTTTCTTTTTTCTTTTTTTATTTCTTTAATCTTTTTAAAGCCTTGATAATGCTTATGATCAGGAACGTGGGATTAAAAATGAAATACAAAAATTGTTTAAATAATAGTTCTTTATTTTTTTTACTCTTAATTACTTATTTTAGACAAGCGAGCGTGTATGCGTAAGTATGTAAAATTCGTGTAGGGGTTGTGAGGATTGAAAGTATATTCAAAATAAATGCATTAGTAATTTTTTTTCAATGTTAAACTTATTAAAAGAAATTTGTGACGGTTTTTTTTTGTTTTTTTAAATAAACAACATAGCAACTTTTCATTTTATGATACACTGAAACTTAAAATATATTAATAATATTAAACAACATATGTTTATCTTCAATTTTCACTCATTTTTAATTTCAGTCGTTTTAAGACGGTCTTTTTTTTTTTTTTTTTTTTTTTTTTTTTTTTAATCTTTTATCTTGCATCAAAAGAGATTTTATTACATTTTATATGATTAGTTAATCTTATCGTTATAAGTTCAAAGGAACTTGAAAACCACTAAAATTAAGAATTGAGGAATGTTTCTATAAATTAATAACTACCCTTGTACGGCTTAGGAGTTAAGAATTCCACGGCTGGCTGTATATTTCATTCGAGAGAGCTGTATGTTATATATAAATTGTACGTTTAGCTCTTGACCTGAAGTGTACGTCCTTACCTGTGAAAGTTTTATAGCGTTGCCATAGTGACAAGGAAGAAAAGAGACGGAAAAAGCAGAAATTTAGGGAACCTTTGACATATAAGTAATAATAAATACGGTGTGTCTTTTGTTAAACGTTAAATGTTTGAAGCAATCAATAATAAACTCTATATATTTTTATATTTGATTACTTTTACTGCCGGCTCCGCTATTCTTCATATTTTAGGAGCACGTCTCTGTAGGAGAATGGCCATTAAAGTGAATGTGAGGTTAAATTAGACCATGGGGTCCAAACTTTTCAGCAACACTGATTTCCAGATTTTCCAGGGCCTACACCATTTTAATTTTCAGTCAGTATCTATATTTTCTAGACTAGTCACCGATTACGCGCCTTAAGCAAGAATAAGCTTGCTGAATTCGCTCGTTCAATTGTGATGCATCCTTCACTAACAGATAGCTCTCATCGTGCTTTGAATTCGCGCTGAACCTCGTTGTTTCGAGAAAGTTCTGGTGTATTCACTTCTAGATGCAGTAATTTGGCTCGACGGTACACATCCGAACAAAATAAAGGCGAAAGCGTTCAGGGCGAATATTCAAGTGTATATGCACCTTAAGGGTGCGTCGCGTAGCTGTCGCGGGCCGGATTGGTGATACTGGCGGGCCGGATTTGGCCCGCGGGCCGTAGTTTGGAGACCCCTGGATTAGACAATAACATCTCTTATCAGGTTCCTCTTTTCAGCCTCCGTTGAATTGTAACTGGAGTTAGTAATGCATTCAAATTCTGTACCTGAATAATATTTTATTTTTCTTATATTCTAAATTCAATTTAAAATCGCAATCCTTCTTCTAATTAATAAAGACATAGTTTATATTTACTTCAAAACTTTATGCTTCAAGATCCAACCAAACTTTTCTCCAGCTAAAAAGTTATTATATTACCTACTGAAGAACACCGGTAAATGATTTATTTTACAACCAGATGTTTCAAGTTTGCTAGGTGACTAGACAATGCTTAACATAATAGATTAAATGAACACAGTTGAAAGTATGATGTCAATGTTGGAGGAAAGCTGCATAAGTGTACTTTTTATAGAGTCACATTTCAAAAAAATTGTTTTAATTAAAACCAGTTTTTATACTTGAGAGATTCCCGCTTCTGTGGGAATTCGTGACCAAAATTATTATAAAAAATTTCATATAAAAATGGAAATTTGGGTGAAAATTTCGAATCGTTGGCTACTGCTTAGGTTCCACGAGTAGTGGTTCACTTCATAATGTTGGAAACAGGAGATTTGTCGAATGTAGATATTCCACTTTAGGCTCCCGGAGAAATGGGGGTCCATGTTTACAGCAAGAAAGGGGGCTCATATTTACACCAACCTCACTTAAGAAAGATGTCCACTCTCACACGTAACCTAAATGCGTATGTGACTTAAATTGTGCTTCAAAAAATAGCTAAATTCTGCTTTTCGGGTATCACTGTGAAATTATTTTTTTACTAAACATGAGAAAAAAAAAAAAAAAAAAAAAAAAAAAAAAAAAAAAAAAAAAAAAAAAAAAAAAACAGAATTAATTTCCACAATAACTAACGCTGTGTCCACAATACTTTAAATAATGGTTCAACTGCTCACTGCAAGGGATGGGTGCCCATGTTTACCCTTTTGCCTATTTTTACATCTTTTCCTCTAGATTTTATAGAGTCACCTTTCACATATTGTTTTTCCTACTCCCATAGCAATTCAAGACACATATTCTTAAAAAGAAATAACTTATATTGCAATAATTTCGAGTCAGCCCTTCAGCTACTGTTTGAGTTTTGCGAATATAAACATACGAAATCATGTTTAACCAATTAATCATTTCAGATATAACCACTTTTATTTATTTCTCTCGAAATACTATCAATAGGAAATTCAGGATGGAAATTACATAAAATCTCACTTATATAGTTATATAACTTGTGTTACAATTTCAAATCAATCTATCAACTACTTTAGATGTATTGCAGATAACATAATACGGAAAATGCATGTTTATTTAAAATGTATACCTTTTTTATGTAAAATTGAATGTCAGATAAAATTGTTTGTATTTCAACCTCTCGAAGCGCTTGTTGGGATTTGATGTTATTTTGCAAATTAGGTTTTATTGCTTAATTCAATTTATTTTTCAATTTCTTAATCTAAATCAAACAGTTTTTAAATTGCAAATATTTTAAAATCTTGAAATACTCAAAAAATAAATTGAAAAAGGTAATTTACTGTTGGATTAAAGAGGTTATGAACTATGAAGGATATATATATATATAATGGTTGAATATTTTAGGTGGCTACAGAACTCGAATTCCTTGAAAACTAAGAATCATGCTGAAATTTCGTCACCGGGAGAAAAAAAAAATCGTGGATTATGTTTATATTTGACAATTTAACTGATTTCGTAGGGTGATCTAAAAATGGAATTTATCTACCCATCGTTAATTTAAAAGACAATTTAAATAGTAGATTAAAACGTTTCACGCACGAATCGTTTAATGAATTAAATTTAATTTAAAAATCACAATTTCTTAAAAAAAAAAAGTCAGCAAAGAGCAAAATCTTATTGACTTTTTTTTTTTCCTTTTTTACTACTTGAATTTAAGAATGTAACAGTTACTTCGCAATTAAAGATATATTTGTCCACATATTACAATACAATATATTTACACATATTACAATATATTTGTCGGTTACAATACCCGATTTGTTTTCTTTCTCTCTCGCTTTCGGTTACTATCTCGGAAAATTGGCTTAAACTATTCCGCGATTAGTAAAACAATTTTTAATTAGCATATACATTTTTTGTATCTGGTTGGATTTTAATTTCTAACCATGAAAATATATGACTGTGTGGTAAACCTCGTTTCTGGCACTCAGCATGGTACATAAATTTTTATTATTTCTAAACCTTCCTAGAACTATGGAGTCGATTTCTCCCTATACCAAGGTAGATTTGTAACCTCTCTTGTAGAATTGCGATCGCTGCCTTCATTTTCATACTTCTCTGTTTTCCACATATTATCGCTTTTCTAATGACCAATTAATGGAAAATCAGTTGATTTTATTATTGCTAAACCTTCCTGGAACTATAAAGATGATGGGGTCAAAATTTGGTAGTGATTGGTTCAGTAGATTTCGCGGTTATTGATCACAACCGAAAAATGGCTTGCCCTTTTATATAATACATAGTATGTAGCGGTGGCTAGAGGTTCATAGCGACCTCAGCTAAAACCGTCCACTTTTTATTGTGCGCTGATTTGGAAGAATAAACTTACAAATAGTAATTTCTACGAAACTGTTGATCTGACAATCGAGAAAACACGTGCAACTGCAGGGAGATGCTTGCAGCACTACCAATCTATCAATATCAATTCCCCTACTCCCACTATCTCTTTATTAAAAATGTCCATTCGTACAACTGTACTTTAGGTACAGGACCTTCCCCTATATATATATATATATATATATATATATATATATATATATATATATATATATATATATATGTATGTATGTAAATATAATATTGCTAACCAGAGAGAAAGAAAGTTATAAGGTTATATTATTTGAATCAATATAGAGGCTATATTTCATGAGAGATGGTCTCGCTGCCAAGCGGTAGACTGTTGAGCATTCATTTTTCTCTTGAGTTCTATAAATCTTGGAGCTGCCTGAGACAGTCCCTCGAGAGGCTGGGTACTCAGTGAAGAAACTATGCACCTACACTGACTCCTCCGCGCGATTTTCTCTTCATTAATCACAACATGACGCCTTAAGATCCTCTAGCTTTGTAATGAAGATAAATTTTGTCACAAATTAGGTGAAATGCTCTTGGTCGTAAGAATAACATTTGGTTTTTTCTCAAGATATATTTTATAACTTCTTTATCTATACTTTTTACAGAATATTTTAAACTTTAGTACATAAAATTGAACGGTTTGCCGACATTTTTGCATTTCAAATCTTCTTTAGGTTCATACGTAAAAGCTGTTAACAAAATAAAATCTTAAAGACGTAAAGTTAGGATTGATGAGCTAATTGCCATATCTATTGAAATTTTGTATTTGTAAACTGTGCTGATGTTTTAAAATTGTTATATGTTTCAGAATTGATGATGGATATTCAACATACGAAAATAGTTTAAAAAATAAAAAAAGTCCAATAGAAGTGGAAATTATTTATCTATCCTAATTGTTTCGATCCCTCTATACCATCATGCGTAACACGATTGTACAAAAAAAAAAAGTATATCCATTTATTGATATTTACAACTGTATACACCATAAAATCAAATACATTCAGCAATGTGATGTTATTGCTTAAAATTATGCCAATTGCTTGTAAAGCAACTTGGTATCTCTTATAAAAGTTCTATATATTGAAATAATGAAGGTCCTGAGGCAATTTTCTGTTGAGATTCCGGAGGTTATTTGGAATAAAATGTGAAGCATGTTGTGATACTTTGATTTGAATGGTTTAAGTCTTGGATGTGGGTTCCAAGAAAGTCGTTTGTCTGGATAGAGTCCAATGGTGGATTTTGTTGTTAATTAAAGATTTAATGGTACATTTTTTGTACCATTAAATCTTTAATTTGTACTAATTAATATTACAATTATTTGTAATAATTGTACATTGTAGGACAAGAAGTAGTTAATTTACAACGAAGGGTAAAGGATATTTGATGTAATTTGCTTGAGTGTAAAAAATATAAAATACTTATTTTTTTTATTCTTTTATTATTTGAAATTTACAACTGTATTAATAAAAACACATTTAGTAAATATGCTGTAAACAATGCAAAAGTGGATTTGGATGGCATGATTAGAAAGGATGTAGAGGAACTACCCATTGGTAGTACTCTAATAAATATTTACAAAAGAAGATCACGAGGCCATCTTCTTTTCAGACGCCTCCAAATAGGTCTGATAATCGTCATATAGATGAGCCTCTTGTAGTGAATCGGGAGATTTGAACGTTTGTCTAGTAAGTCGAAATCGACGTGCAGCTTCTTGTCTTATCAATCTTGTATGAGGGTTCCACGTAAGTCTCTTGTCCAGATAAAATCTCAGGTATCGTATTTGTTCCACATTATTTACATAAAGGATACAGGAGGACAGGATGAGGTAGGTTTTCGACGGAGAGTAAAGGTTATTTGCTGGGATTTGCCAGGATTTATCTTAACTCTCCAGTTATGACACCATTCTTGAATGGAATAGATATGTGACTGGAGTGTCTGGGATGCAGCTAAAGGATCGTCGTTGACTGATAACACGCTGGTATCATCAGCATAGGTTGTAAGGATAGTATTAGGATGGGTTAGGATATCAGTTGTAAACACGGTATAAAGAATGGGACCAAGGATACTACCTTGTGGAATACCAGCAGTCTGAGGAAAGATAGATGTGTATATGGAGTTATGGTATAAAATACTAAAAATTGTTTTATATTGTTATTTAAACAAAACTTATTAAATAAAGATAAAACGAATTTTCGATAAAAAACAAAACAAATTATCTTGAAATTATAATTATAACTATAATCGTTTACATGTTAATAACTTATTAGTTTGAAATTATTGATTTATAATAATAAGAAGAGGTGAAAACATATAGGAAAAATATAAAATAATTCCGTATGCATTATTAACCTATGAAGAACTAACTTAAACTATCTAAAAATTAAATGATAAAATAAAATACCTAGATGAATAAAGCGTATTCTATATGAAATACAAATTTAATGAATATTGAACAAATACGATAAATAAATGATGAAATCAGGAACTTATAAAAATGAAACATTGCCATGTTAGAAAAACTTTTAAGGTAGTGCCAACGGTTCCAATAAAAAAACAGTAGTGCCAATTAGAAAAATTTAATTTGACGAAAATGTAAAATTTTAATTTTAATTTTACATCTATTTAACATTTACGTTATATTTTCATTTTTATTTTGTAACATACGTCATTTTTGTCATATATTTTCTTGTCTGTAGACCTGAAGAAGTCCTCTAATGTAGGTTGAAACGTCAGCTCTTCTTTATTTTTTTTTCTGTACCTCGAGTAATTATTTAGCAAAACATTATATTTATTTCAAACATCTGGTAACGACACAACATATTGGTATTATCACGCCCTAATCCAATAAAATAGCCTCTTCCAATTTCCGAAGACACCTATTCTATATTTCAAGGGATGGTGTTACCGACGGAGGGTAAAAGTAAATCATTTAAAAAATATGTACATAACTTTTACCAAGTAAGCAATTTTTTTTTTAAAAGCTTATTAAATATATCTTTGTCGTACCACTGTCGAAATCGTATCATTGTGAGTATTTTATCTGTATTTGTTCGTTTTATTTTTGTTAATGTGCGACTTAAATGGATTTCATGATAATATGTGAAAATTTGAAGCCTCAATTTTTTTTCAAAAATATTTTATTTTTTTAAAATCAAAACACAGTAATTTTAATTGTTTCTTATTTGCGTTTAATGTGGGCTCGATTTTTATTATTATACTTACTTTTTCCCGAATATAGAAAGATAAATGAGAATTTGTACAGTCGGAATGAATAAACTCGCTGGTTGTGAAGAACGGGGAAGAAACATGTCGCAATTTCATTCGCTGACTGTAGAAGGGTAGCGTCCCTTGTAAGAGGAATAAGGCAAATTGAAAAAATAACAAATGACCCCCGTGGACTGGAACTGGAATACTCCAACCCTCCAGCGCTCCAGCCCGCTCGGGACATATTCCAACGCCTTCTAAATAGTCCCTCGTACCTTCCACTAATTTTATCCAGTTTGTTAGGTCACACGAGGGTTTGTTGTCATCTCTGCTAGGGTCTTTTGTAATACATACTGGTTAGAGATTATGGTGGCATAAATTGTTTTTTCTTATCATGTTGTTTTTTTTTTTTTTTTTTTTTTTTTTTGTCTGTTATTTTATAGTGAATTTTATGACTATAATAAAAATAAATAAATCAGGCATAATAAGGAGCATTGTTTAGTGGCACCTTCATCTCCCTTGTGAACTATCTACTTTATGAAATGTGAATATCTCTATCTCATAAAGGAGCTGTGACGTAATGTTTTTAAGCTCTTGTGGATAGGAACACGAGTTATCCATATTTATACATATATTTATTTTCTATTTATACAAGATTTTGTTTTAAGGAGAGAATGATTAAAAAGTAACGGAGGGTTGCCAAAATATACTGATAAAATTAGTTTTCTAGAAATATTCTGACGTTTCTTCTCACTACATATGCGAACATCTTAATATTTTCTATTAAAGTCAGAAAAACTTCACTCCAATATGGCTATTAAAAGTATATAAATAAATTCGAATCTTCCATGTATGGTAGAATTCCACGTACAAGTGCTTCATATTAACGAATCAAACTCCGAAATATCCTAGCAAATACGTTGTTATTTTGTAGATGTTAACTGGATTTATTGGTATGACCTTCATGCTGCTTTGAAGGACTTCTATCTTCTAATCTAAAAATAATTATGGTTATCAAAGGTTTTACAAAAACGTTACAGGCTCTTTAGAGGTTTTCTCGTGCATTGTTATATTGTTGTATATAAAAACTTCGTTCCCGTTTCCATTGTGAACTCATAGGATTAGACAAACTTTAAGAACTGTAGATTATAGCAAACAACCGTTCCCGTAATAAAAGCAAGTATCAACTGAATGAAATAATTTATTTTACTACTGGTGGCCATAAATGACAGAACGAACAGAAAGAAGAAATGATACCCGAAATTCAGCTGATAGGAGTTTTTTTAATCTCTGGTGGCCCGTCGAGGTAATACCATTTATTGTAAAGGATCGGATTCCCAACATTTAGTGTTCTTTGAGCATGAGTAGCAAAACACGAAATGAAGTTTTTGTTTTAAGGTACATAAATGCTCCTGTACCTTTCAACAGTTGTTCCTAGAAACAGTGATAATTTTCAAAAATGAACACCACAGAACAAAAGAATATTTTTATTTCTCATCAATTTGTGTTTTTATTTATATGAGTGTTTCGTAATATGGTAAAATTTAATATACTTGAACGACACCATAATATAATTTGAAATTTGATTGATAAACTAGAAAACTTGTTAAAAAAGTTTGGTTAAATAAATAAATAAAATTTAAAAAAAAAAACTGAATACAAGAAAGAAGAATGTCTTTTATCATTTTACATTTTATTTATCGAATGACTTATTCTCCTGAAATCTGGCATCTATAGACCAAGCGGTGGGAAAAGCAAGAATGTCCGTGATGCCAATTGTATCTGGATCAAGAACTTCAGATAAATTATTTTTCACTATTCTTTCTCAGATAGTCAAATCCTGTTGGAAAAAGCTCCTAACAGCTACAGCTGTGGCTATCTGAGACGGATTCACAGATGGTCGTTTGATTCCTTCCATACATTTTCAGATATTTTCAAAATGAAATGAGGAAAAAAATGTTGTTCAAGGTATCCTTATTTTTATTTATACGGCGCGCCGTACCAGCTCTATTAATAATGGCTACTATCAGTACTAGACAAAAAAATATGAATTTTAAAAGATATAGAAAATGTAGGTGTTATCTACACACTAATATCTAGGTGTTATGTACAACCTGATAATAACAAAAATTAATACAAACATTTAATTAAAATAATATAAATGTTAACATTAACAGTATCTTATATTGGTTTATATTTTTAATTATTTCATCTTTCTTTTTTCTTTTTTTATTTCTTTGATCTTTTTAAAGCCTTGATTATGCTTATGATCAGGAACGTGGGATTAAAAATGAAATACAAAAATTGTTTAAATAATAATTCTTTATTTTTTTTACCCCTAATTACTTATTTTAGACAAGCGAGCGTGTATGCGTAAGTATGTGAAATTCGTGTAGGGGTTGTGAGGATTGAAAGTATATTCAAAATAAATGCATTAGTAATTTTTTTTCAATGTTAAACTTATAAAAAGAAATTTGTGACGGTTTTTTTTTGTTTTTTTAAATAAACAATATAGCAACTTTTCATTTTATGATACACTGAAACGTAAAATATATTAATAATATTGAACAACATATGTTTATCTTCAATTTTCACTCATTTTTAATTTCAGTCGTAAAGTTCAATTTTTAAGACGGTTTTTTTTTTTTTTTTTTTTTTTTTTTTTTTTTTTTTTTTTTTTTTTTTTTTTTTTTTTTTTTTTTTTTTTTTTTTTTTTTTTTTTTTTTTTTAATCGTTTATCTTGCATCAAAAGAGATTTTATTACATTTTATATCATTTGTTAATCTTATCGTTATAAGTTCAAAGGAACTTGAAAATCACTCAAATTAAGAATTGAGGAATGTTTCTATAAATTAATAACTACCCTTGTACGGCTTAGGAGTTAAGAATTCCACGGCTGGCTGTATATTTCATTCGAGAGAGCTGTATGTTATATATAAATTGTACGTTTAGCTCTTGACCTGAAGTGTACGTCCTTACCTGTGAAAGTTTTATAGCGTTGCCATAGTGACAAGGAAGAAAAGAGACGGAAAAAGCAGAAATTTAGGGAACCGTTGACATATAAGTAATAATAAATACGGTGTGTCTTTTGTTAAACGTTAAATGTTTGAAGCAATCAATAATAAACTCTATATCTTTTTATCTTTGATTACTTTTAGTGCCGGCTCCGCTATTCTTCATATTTTAGGAGCAGGTCTCTGTAGGAGAATGGCCATTAAAGGTCGCTCTCACTTCGCAATGTAACAAATATCAGATAAGATCATAAATAGCTAAATGCAATACCCTCATAATAAATCATACATTACTTTTACTTTCATTTTACTTGTTTACAACCAGTGAATGTGAGGTTAAATTAGACCATGGGGTCCAAACTTTTCAGCAACACTGATTTCCAGATTTTCCAGGGCCTACACCATTTTAATTTTCCTGTCAGTATCTATATTTTCTAGACTAGTCACCGATTACGCGCCTTAAGCAAGAATAAGTTTGCTGAATTCGCTCGTTCAATTGTGATGCATCCTTCACTAACAGATAGCTCTCATCGTGCTTTGAATTCGCGCTGAACCTCGTTGTTTCGAGAAAGTTCTGGTGTATTCACTTCTAGATGCAGTAATTTGGCTCGACGGTACACATCCGAACAAAATAAAGGCGAACGCGTTCAGGGCGAATATTCAAGTGTATATGCACCTTAAGGGTGCGTCGCGTAGCTGTTGCGGGCCGGATTGGTGATACTAGTGGGCCGGATTTGGCCCGCGGGCCGTAGTTTGGAGACCCCTGGATTAGACAATAACATCTCTCATCAGGTTCCTCTTTTCAGCCTCCGTTGAATTGTAACTGGAGTTAGTAATGCATTCAAATTCTGTACCTGTTTTTTTTTTTTTTTTTTTTTAAGCGCCCACATAATTTTTCATGAAAATGTCTGTAAATTTTTCGAATACGGGCTCTTATGTGTCAATCTGAAAGGTACACAAAGGTGTGCCGTTTGGCATGTAAAAAGGGTAAGTCTGTAATCAGACCTCGGAATTTAAAGTGAAATGCTTGGTCCGTATATTTGGTATGCGTGGATCAAGATGGGTTTCAACATTTAACTGTAAATGTTGGGTTCCGTTAAAGACGTACTTTATTTGCGTCTTTGAATTTAGGAATATAGCTGTCAGAGTCTTGGCTGTAATGTCTGTTTTTTTTGTCTTGACATAAACGTTTATTTTGATTTTAATTTTTGCTTTGTTTCTTCTATTTTGTTATATTATTTATAACTCGATAGGCGCTCGTAGCTGCCTTTGGCCATCCCAACCGTCCTTTGCCATATATCTCGGTCAGTGGCTGGATACACCAATCCTCTTCAGGTCCTTTACTTCCGTGTCCTTCCACCTTGCTTTTAGTCTTCTGTGCTGCTTGACTCCATCTTGGGTTTCGTTGTAAAGTTGTTTGGCCCTTTCATCATCCGTCTTGTGATCAGGTGACGGAGCTATTTCATTCGCTGAATTGTTGAAAGGTCGTTGATCTCTTAGCTCCTTCTAAGGCAGTACGTTCTACCTTCCCTGACTGTACCCATGATCCATGAGTTTCTTCTTAAGATGGATCATTTCTATCAAGATTTTGCGTGAGGTACAGGTTGCACAGGTCAGTGCAGGTCGGATTATAGATTTGCACCGCCTGATTTTTGCACCACTGCTTTATATTTATTGCATACGAGCCTTCTTCGGGCAAATAATGTTTTATTAGGCACTGTGTTTTCTCTTCTTTATTTATACGAACATCCACCATGGAGCCAAGATATTTAAAGCTGGACACTTGTTGAAACCTTTATCTTCCTACTACATAATACTTTGACGGGACTAACTAGTTTTTTTCTGTCAATAATTTTGTTGTTGTTTTTTTTTTATTGTATCATTTCATATGTAAAAAGGAGGGTACCAAAATTTGATATTGTTCTAATATAAAAAATAAAAGTATATTAATAATTATATTCTCTTAAAGATTATATTTATCATATGTTCTATACATTTTTTCTGATGAGTTATTGTAATTACGACAATTTATTCTCCTCGTCACATGGTACATGTCATTCTTAATCAGAGAAGATTGTTTTTCCTTTTATTAACTCTGTATGTAAATAATAATACATTAATAAATAATACATATACTTGTAATCACTGCATTACTTGTATATTATACATTGGATCTCTTCTTGCAAGGCGTACAATGAACTTAAAATTTAAATTATTGGATAACTCCTGAGACTATTTTCTGAATTATTTTCCTGGTTCGGCTTATCCTCAAGGGCTGTTATATAACATTTGAGTGATGGGGATTTCCTCAGGGAGCCTCGAATCTTCTAGATTATTAATATCTCCTTGAATAATTCGTGATCAATAAATGGTTAATCCTATTTGACTCATTATGAGTATTAATATAATATTTTCCTATTTTATTTATTCCTAAAACCGGATTTTAAACCTAAATATTTCAAACGGTCTGTCATATATACAATAGATGTTTTGTCTTTATAACATATACCAATGTGACACATTCTTCTATTAAGTGGTGGCTCAGAAACTGATCTACAAATAGGCGTTGTCCCTAAACTCTAAATATTGAATACAAACAACTAAAGAATTTTCTTTAAAAATTTATTTGCGAAGGTATATTTTTTAGAAACCCTTAGGCCCAATTCACACAGAACGGACGTGGCTCGGACTTTTGTCTCTTCCACGTTTGTCCTATTAGACAGAGAGAGGGCGGCCGCCCGCGCCACATCTCTGCCACGCCCGTTCTGTTTGAATTGAAACGTTTGTTTAATAGGAGAGAGGCGGAAGAGACAAAAGTACGCGCCACGCCCTCACTACGTCTCTTTCTCGTCTCTTGTTGCGTACAAGAAGGGGCACGCCAGTTCCTCGCCACGAGGTTTTTTTTCCTTTTAGGCTTTTAGCTTTCTTTTTTTGGGTAAGGGGTGAATCCGACATAAAAGAACTCAACAGATTTTCCCGAAAAACCCGCCACCCCCCCCCCCCCCCCCAAAAAAAAAAAATTAAATTGGTAAAGTTTCACCCCTATTAAATTGTTGGAGTGTAACTCCAATATCAAATTTTATCAAAGTGGTTTTTATGTCCAATTCACCCTCGCCCCCCCCCCCCCCCCCCCGAAAAAAAAAAAAAATAAAATAAAAAACCAGGGATGTTTCACCCCTATTATATTGTTGGTATATATATGTAACTCCAATATCAAATTTTATTATAGCTCTTTTTATGTCCGAAGAGACAAAAGTCCGCGCCACGTCCGTTCTGTGTGAATTGGGCCTCAGACACTTACAAGTACACGGAGTTACTTGCTTCGATATACGTATTTTCATAACTCACTTTCTTCAATTTCACCTTATAGATACTATTATGACATTGAACTATGGCTCTTGCAATATAAACAACTTATATTCTTATGTTGCTGTAAACACAAATACTGTAATACATTAGACAATATTTTAGATCAGATATCCCTGAAATTTTTATTACTTTTAGAGCAGAATGTGGTATAGACATTTACCATTTTCTGAGAACGTTGGGAAATGTTCACCACCTCCTGAAGTCTCATCGAAATTGCGGCTGACACTCCATGAGCTATTCGATTGTGGTTGGTGTATTAAAAATATGATGGTGTATTAAAAATATGGAAATAACATAAGTATATATAATATGCATTTATTTGGTACATAATTATTTTACAGCAAAGTTTTGAATAAAATCGTAGCAGCTTAATCAATATGCTAGTGATGTTTCCCTATTAAAAGTGTTTCTAATTCATGAACGTGAAGGTTTTTAATTACTAGAGCAACATTTTCAATATTTATTCACAGATAATTTAATAAACCCGTTTGTGTCTCCCTGAATTGTTAAATTGAATGATAATGGAATTGAAAATCGATTGATAGTTATACGCATTTGTGTTATCCGTTATATATATATATATATATATATATATATATATATATATATATATATATATATATATATATATTTTTTTTTAATTTTTTTTTTTTTTTTTTTTTTTTTTTTTTTTTTTTTTAAACTATAATAAACATTTAATTCCAGAGCGTTTATATAATATTAAAATATTAAAGCATATACTCTTTTTTAAATTTTATTAACATAAACAAATGTTTCAAGATTCATATCCCATCTTAAGGTTATACTGAGAAACAGTATCTTATTAAACCAACTTTTTAATTAAAATTTCTAAACAATCTTAAAAAAATATTTTTGAAAATAACCTTTAGCACAGAGGTCTATTATATCACCTACTATTAAAATTATATATAATTGTTACAAAGTATATATAATTCTTGTTTACATTGTTTGTTACATATATAAACTACCAACTTGGATGAATTTAATTGAATTATTTATATTTTTAAATTAATACATTTTATATTATAATTAATGTTTTATTCTTATTTTTTTTAATTTTTTTAAAAATTAAAATTTTCAATTACCAATCATTTATAGTTTAAGTTTATCAATTATGCATATTTGTTTCCTATTTTTTTTTTTATTAAAGACTTTTTTACTTTACTTTTTTATATGTCATATGTCATCACCAAAAATAAGTTGGTTCCATTTCTGTCTGTCCAACCAGTCTCTCTCACACTTCTTTATTCATCATTCCTTCCTTGACGCCCTCAACCCAACGTCTTCTAGGGCGACCTTTCTTCCGTTTTCTTTCCGGGCTCCATTCAAAAATTCTTTGTGGCCATCACTCCTCTCCCATCCTCATGACATGCCCATATTCTTCTTAGGGACTTCAGTCGCTTATTCTCGATAGTGTAGAGGATGCTGTCCATTTGTTCCACTCTCTGCCTAATTTCAGTGTTTGTTACGTTCTGAAGCCACAATGATGCGCAGGAACGTCTCCAATAATCCATTTCTAGGGCGAGAAGTCCTTTGGCCTGGCTCTCCTTAATAGACCTGGATTCGCCTAAATGAAGTATTATATTATAATTTTATAATATATATATATATATTTTTTTTTTTTTTTTTTTTTTTTTATGACACCGACTTGCTCCATGGTACGATTTTTTTTTCTTGCTTTTTTTCAATAAATACAAGCTGCCTCACTCAAGGGCATTTGGACCTGTGGACGTGAACTGTGGGGAACAGCAAAACAATCGAATATCGAACGCATTCAATCCTTCCAATCCAAAGGGGGAGCTGGATAACGAATGAGCCAGAGGGTTAGTATGGTTAGAAAGGTTTTGATGGAATTCGGAGAATTTAATGGGTATACGTTCAAGGGCAAAAGGTATATTGAGATCATTATGAAGGGTTTTGTTGGAGACATAATATGGAGCATTTACGATAGTACGAAGGACTTTGGATTGGAAGGATTGAATGCGTTTGATATTCGATTTTTTTGCTGTACCTCACAGTTCAGGTCCATAGGTCCAAATAGGTTTAGTGATGGTTTTGTATATGATGAGTTTATTTTCAATGGATAGCTGGGATGTCCTATTTAGTAGTCTGTACAATTGGCTGTTAGGATCTCAATCATTGCAATTTATTTATAAAATACGTTTGACAATTTGTCTTGTCTAGTTTGATGTTTCAATTTTTTATATATTAATTAATTTAAGATATTATTATATTTGTGTGATAAGGCAATTTTATATTGATTAAAAGTCTTGATATCTCTTGGTGCTAAAGAGTTAATGTGTCTTCATTCGCTTCTCCCCAAATTGCATATAGTCAGCGTAGAGCCGAATCTATCCCGTTATCTTCCAAGGTTTCTGGCTTGTGACGATCAATGTATTAAATGTAAATTATTAAAATTAATCATTAATACTACCTAACAGTAACTAGCAGTCAAATACACATATATACAGAGATAGCATACACATACTGAGATGAAAACGTTTGATTAATCATTACATGGAGACAGGTTGAGTACACAAAGCACGTTGCCAAATCCTTCTAATCTTAATGAGATTACGAATGCATCCCCTAAACCACTACAAATCTAATTACCTAGGGTCCTAAACCCAAATACTACTCTTCGCTTATTGTATTATGTTCATGATGCATATTGCTATATTGTGTATGTGCAGTAATGGATATATATATATCCATATATATATATATATATATATATATATATATATATATATATATATATATATATATATATATATATATATGAGTGATTCTAAGATTACTGGCCATTTTGATGTCCTGGAGACGTATATCCCCCATTACATCAATTTGTTGGCAAGTTTAATTAATTTCTATCTATTGTCCTAACTTTACTTTAAAAAAAAGAAGGCATAGAATTAAATATACAAATATTAAATGTTTAATGGGCTGTATTACCTTGGGCTTATTTGTATAGCACACGAAATCAAACATTTTTTTCTTAAACAAAAAATATAACCTTATTTAACGATTATTGTGGATCATGATTTTTTTCTATGGATTTTCGTAAAAGATAAAAGTTATCGAAGATTGGTGACCATTTCTGACAGGAACGGACCCATTCGGTTCATGACCATTTTCACATTATGCTCCGTCCGCTACCTTAATTTTTTTTTTTTTTTCAATAGATAGATAATAATTTTATTTATAAAAGAAAATTCTTATACAAATGTGAGTCTGGTACATTCACAGACAATTCTAAATCTATTAACGCAATTGGAAAGATATATTATATAAAAATACACTTATTATATAAAAATAAATGATGTAAATAATAAATATAAGGAGTATTTTTTTCGGTTATGTATTTAAGTCCACAGGTAGGTTTATACACACTTGTATTGATACATATAAAAATTTGAAATACTGTTTTTCATGTTTCGATATTGTACTGATATAATTATAAATAATGTTTATTTTTTCAATAATAGTAATATTTAAAATCTTTTCAACATCGACAATGTCACAGATGTCCGTGATAAAGGCCTGCAAGTAGGTTTTCCAGGACAATGCAGTGCTCCACAAAATGCTCACAGAAAGTCCAAATATTGTTTCCTTCAAGTGAAATGGTCGCGTTATTCAGGTACAGCTTGATGATTGCTGGGCTGGAAACTCTTAATTGACTGAAAATTATAAAAGCCAACTTTAAATGATAAATATTTTTCCGGTTCTCCTGGTTTTTCCAAGTTCGTGCTTTTAAGTTGTCATTACAGTTACACTTTACTGTTATTTTTTTGTTAAATGCATGACTTTTATTTTATTACGTTTTGAAAACGATGGGCAAACGTAACAAAATCATAAACCAGCCTTTTCGTATTTGCTTGCAGTTTGATAAATTTGTTTACTTTGGTGTTTATTGGATGTAATACGACTTTTTACTCTTACTGCTCAAAAGAGAGTTTTTATTCTATATTTCTTCGTCTCAGAACTAAAATGAATTAGTTATACTGTGGGCTTGTTAGATTTATCTAAATCTTTTCTGAACTTATTTATTAATCGCTTACCGGCCTCAAGTTTTTGAATTGATGTTTTTGCCTACTCAAATTTTCTCTGTTTTTTTTTTAAATGTTTTTATGTCTTATTTAATTATTTCTCTAACTGCACAATTTATTTTCAATTATAGAATCCCACTTTTCTTCCTTGCAGAAAAAAACCCACAAAATTCTTGTACCTCATACAACTCGATACGTTTCATTAATAAAACCCTTATGTCACGACAAATTACATTTAATTCTTTAGAGGATACATCTCTAACATTTATTGTTCTTATAAAATGGGAGAGGGCAAAAGGAATATTATGAAAAATACTCTCTTAAGTTTACTTTTTATTACTTTTTTTATCCTTTATTAGAGGATATCCATAGCTTCTGAAACATTAAGAATAATAGAAAAAAATACAAAAGTTTTTCGATGGCTACTTTAGAAAGAAACTATAATTGTGAAGTTTAGAATTAATATATTTCAATTTAGCTGACGGCTCTAATAGGTTTAGTAATAGAGATAAATTGAAGGTTTCCTTCCGTTGTGTCAATCAAGAGAAGTCAATTATATTGTCCTAGTTTAGTGGAAATCGAAGATCTAATTGAGTTTTTGAAGACAAGATTTCTAGTCTTTGTAATTGTATTGGATAATTAATACATCTTCATCAGTCATCAAACAAAACTTAAAAATATATTATATAATATATAATATATATATATATAATATATAAAAATTGTACATTTCATACAGTCCAGTAAAATTGTACATTTTGATATGCTAAAGATCGGCTAGTTTTGAATGATATGGTGTTAGTGTTGTGCGTGTTTATGAAAATCCAAGTTTTGGATCTTAAATCACCCTTGTTCGTTAATTTATACTGCCAAATCTGCAAATATGTCAAATTTTTCTATATTTCTGCAAAATATCTGACTACGTTTAGTTTTAAGAAATGCTTTTTATATTCAAAATTAGATTAGATTAAATTAGATCCGATTTGAGCATAAAATAAGCACTTTAGCTAAGCAGGGACTAAGGTATAGGTTTTCAAATTTTAATAATTCTCTGAAAAAGTGGCAGAAATCATGTCTGTTTCGTTTACGGTATTTGCTCTTTATGTCCTCATTACGACGTACAGTGGGGCAAACCCAGAAAAATATCCGAAAATGATTTTATTATTTTTTTCGTGTATTGTATTCATTATTAGTTGGTACAAACGTTTTCAGTTTGTTTTTTTTTAATTTAATTTTTACTTGCGACTCTGAGGCCTTCTAAAGTTAAACAATATTACTCCACCTCAAAATGTCCTATTTCTATTAAGCTACATGATCACTATGTATTTATTTTTATTGATGAGCCTATAAAACTTGACTTGACTTTGTTATTAAAGTACTAAAGAATAGTGGAAAAAATTAGATGGGTCCAATATATGAAATATATTATAAAAAAAAATTCAAAGTGAGAGGTAAAAAGTAACCAGAGTTTTTGAACATTTGTGGTTCTACAAAAAAAGCTCAAATTTCATCTACAACTAATAACAACAGTACATAAAAACAAGGATTGTTCACAATTTTAGAATTAGTACGTTCGTGGAATATATATTTATTTATATAGTTTAAATTATCAGTCTGCTTTCTTCTCAAAGAGTATATACATGGATATTATCATTTTAAATTCTAATAAAACGATATATTCCGATGTGTGTGAAGTAATTTCTAGTAACGGATCATTTTAAACTTTAGTTTCTTTTTTTGGGGAATTCTTTGATATCGGATGCTTTGCTAAATTCAATGGGTGGTACAATTATAAAGTGTTTTACCTCTTTATTTTAGTTTAAAATAAAAAAGAGATTTCCTTTTCTTTTTCAGGTTAAGTCAACCATTAAGCCATTACGTCCCATGTTTTGGATTTTTAGGAGTCTGATTAGTGAGTTTCTACTAGGTGTATGTGCTGTACTACTAGATGTATGTTTATACTCGTATATGTAATGATTTACAAATTTCGGAGGCATTATTTTGGTTGTAATAGTTGGGTTCTTGCTAAAAGTAACCTTACCGTAATCAATTATAAAGCGATTCTTCACTATTAAGCTTCTGCCAGGTTTAGAAATGCTCCGTGTAAAGGAAATTAAAGCAAGAATAACTAAAGATAGTTCTCTAAGACCATTACTCTTCAACATCTACATTTTCGATTTTTCACTCTGCCATACATGGCGTTCCTTAAGATTACTGATGATACAAGGAATAGTACTAATATAGTGTATTAAGAATTAAATTAAATTAAAGTTTTTAAACAAATAATTTTTTTTTTTTTTATATGTATATTTTTTGTAGTTCTAAGATATTCAACTAATTTCCAACAAGTCGTATGTAGATTTCTTAACACACCATCTTCATAGGTCGAGGAAAGTTTAGCACTAATAAAAACTGCTGATTTTTAATTTATTTATTATTAAAATAGTGATAATACGTAGATAATAGTTTTTTTTTCTTTATAACAATTTATTGAAATTTACACCAGTACAAAATTTATACATCAAGTAAATGTGCTATTAACTATTACAATAACGTGACAAAACATGAAAAGAACTACTCATCAGTGGCACTTTAATAAAAATTCTACACTAGAAGGTCTCTTGGCCATCTTCTTTTCAGACGCCTCGGAGGATAATCAGGAATGGTGTGGGGAGCAAGTTGAGAAATTAGGGGATTTGAGTGGTTATGAAGCTTACAATGAAAGGATAGGTTTGAGCTAAATCAGCAACATATGGAACATTAAGATCTTTAAGGATCAGTTTATTGGTGACCAAGTAAGGTGCATTGAGGATTTTTCGTAAATAATAGTTAAGTTCAAAAATTTACCGATACGGGATGAGCGCCATTTTACATCAGCGGTTACAAAGGTACGATGTTAATTTTATATATAGCTTTAAATTTATAAGAAAATTGACTTATATTCAATTTAATTATTGAAAAAGATTTAAATATGTGGTGCAATATATGGAAACTATGGAGTCTGAAAATCGACCGTTATGTGGTTAGCGATTTTCCGTAATAGAATTTACAGTGGTGAAACTTTTAAAACCATCTCTTAATTTTTTGAGCTACATCATTTTTATAGTTCAGAGAAGGTTTAGATTGCTAATTAAATTAAAAATTTAAATGTACAATGTTGAGTAGCAGAAACTTGGTTTTTATCGCTATCATATACTTTTATGGTTAGAAATTAAAATCGAACCAGATGAAATTAATGGAATTGTTTTTGTCGATTTAAAATTGTCAAATCAAAATGACGTTCCTTTGTTTTTTGATATTACGTGTAAAAATATGATTCATGGGTTTTTGTTCTAAGCACTGATGGTGTAATCCATTATTCGCAAGATTTTCTTAATAGTCTTTGTACATTTGGATTACCAACTAACAGATTAAAATTTAAAAATGGATGTCTAGTTGTGGTTTATAGCGATATTTCAATATTCTGTAATGGCGATCTGGCAATGCAACTAGTTGAGTCACAACTTCAGAGGAGGGTAACCAACTTACACATTACGGGTGATCTTAGAAAACCGATTGCTTGCTTGGTAAATTAACAAATCCCAAAGTCTTCAGCTATACCTAGGAAAAGAATAACTAAATACTACTCACTGCAGTACACCAATATGCACGGAATGTGCCAAGTGTTTGTGAAGACTGCCTGAAATAGTGTTAGTAATTTGGATAATATTTTTTTAAAAATATCTTTTATCCAATTTTTTTATGTTTCTTATGTAGTTATTATTAGAAATCAAGGCGATGAAATGGTCAGGGGTGCAATCAAGATAAATAAACACGTCAAGTTTTTAAATGGAAAACATGGCGTGCTGACGTTTCTACCTGCCTTGCAGGTCTTCATCAGGGCTAAAATAACAAAAATTGGATGTGACTAAGATAATAAAAATGTTAAAAAAAAATAAATAATAAAAATAATTTAAAAATGAAAAAGAAAAAATAATAATGCAAAGTAAATGTAAACGTGGTTATTTATCCTGACTGCTCCCCTGACCATTTCATCACCTCAATTACAACTCACAGTTAACAATAAAATCATCATTATTAGAAATCAATCATCGGTTTTTCGAATTTCTTATGTACTCACGTCTTAAATTAAATTTTTAATATCTTTTATAACAGTTTTGCCTTTTTCTCATTATACCTTTTCTTTTTTTTTTTTTTTTTTTTTAAATAACAATATGCATGTACTTTTTTGAACTCCCATTAGATATCTTTAGATATGATGTGTGGTTGCAAAAAAACTTGTTTTGATTTTATTTAAACCATAATTACGAACATTTTGAATTAACAAATATTGGGGTCCAGTTGACCCCATCAGGTTATGGAACAATTTATGGGCCATACTGGTTACGGGTTTACCAGGTTAAATATTACAGCTATCGACAAACATATTAAACTTAAATTTTTAGTTAAAATTATCTAATTTATTTAATTAAGAGAGCGGGAAGCCGCGATGGGATATGCTAGTGAATGATAAGTCGGATTTTTAAAAGTGGCGAATATAGAAAAAAAAATACCAGAGGCACATGTAAGAGAAAAAAGGCGGAATTTTTTTGAGAAATTAAGGAATGAAGAAGGTAATAAATGGTACATCCTTAATGTCTGCGACGGGAGAGATCAAATATTTCAAGACTCAATTCCATTCAATATCCTAGCTATTTTTGACATTTGTCGTTAGTAATGTCTAAGGTAATCACTTATCACATGAATTTGCTTGTATTTATTTTGGTACCCTCCATCCAATAATACAATGTCAGTCATTTAGATAAAGAAGTTGGATTCGGATGACTCAGTAAGAACTATCGTAGCTACAGTTGTTTCCATATTTGCTAACGGTGGTTTAAAACCTCTTGTTGTGGTTCACTTTAAAAAAATAAAAATCATTTATTTATTTTTTTTTTATGTTATGGATTTACCTTAAAACATAAAAAACAAAAAAACATGAGCTGTTATTTGTACTTATATGGACATGGGGCCTCAGACATCATGCATTTAGCTTGGTTTATTATACACGCCCGAGAGGCTTATAGTGTTACTAATGATGGTAAAATCGAGGGTTTTATCTGCAGGGTTAAACGTGAATGATACAGTGTACTTAGAAGCCTGGATTTATGTTACATACAGTTATTAAAAGTGGAGTTGACATACCAGTAGACCTCTAAAGTATTTCTCTAAATAAGATATAATTTTAAACATTGTTCGAGGCTCAATCTTGAGAGAAAGTTTGCATCTGCTCTTAAAACCCGCTTCACGCACAGAATAAATACGAGAAGGCAAAAGGTAAATTCAGGTAAGTATATAAGGAAGAGGGTAAAATGTTTGAGTAAGGAAAGAAGAAAGAGACCAAGGCCTGGTTAGGTGTTAGTGCCGCATGAGGTAGAACAATAGCAGTCAGCCATGGCCGTTCTCTTGTTTGCTTCCCCTTGTCATCGCTTCGCCAGTTCTATTTCACACTTCTTTCTCCCTTTCTATCTGTATCACTTCCACCATTCCCAATAAATTCTCAGAGACAGGCACTCTTTTCTGTCGGGGAATCTGTTCAACTTGGGTTTTATTGAGTGTGTGTATTGGCATTTTGTTACGAATAGAAGAAAAAACTGTATGCTGTTAAAAACTTGAATATTTGGAAAATGTAAAAGTAAAGAATTGTACCCTTAAATATAAAATACAGAATGTGTCATTAAAAATAAAGTTATTTATACTATAATTATCTTCGTGGATTAAAACGGCAGTGATCCCGACAGTAGTCGGTAGTGGAGAGTACAAGCTTTGTATCGGGGCTTCCTCGGGATAGTTTTATATATTTTCTATGTATCAAGCCAATAGCTTTTAGGTTAATATTAGGAAATATTTATGGACACGTCTCCAGAATGCATCCCACCATATTGACCAACCAGCTTTTTACATATTGTCAAAACAGGAAAATGAAGTCGCTGACGGAAGTGGTCAAGGACATACAAAAACTGAGAATAACAGAAGGAAACATTAACAATAGATCGTCTCTCAAAAGTATACTTAAGCAAACAAGGTTCCAGGGAAAACCTCCACGGAAGAAGACAGGCGCCCTCTTGACAAAGGAAAGTAAAGAGCAACACAGCCAGAGAATGCGTGACTACTGGGTAAAAATTAAGACCTGTCACAAATGCAAGAATTGAATATCGTGGTCCTTAGATGGCCTATGGAAAAAAAAAAAAAAAAAAAAAAAAAAAAAAAAAAAAAAAAAAAAAAAAAAAAAAAAAAAAAAAAAAAAAAAAAAAATATATATATATATATATATATATATTAACTGTTTTACAATAATCGTGTTTTTGGTCCTTTATATTTAACAATATTTTGTTCATACAATATTATTATCCATATATATATTTTCTCTCTTCCTTCTCCTCTCTCCTCTCTTTTTGACGTTTCGACCCCTTATTTAATGGGGTCCTCCTCAGAACTGGAAAAACAATACCATTCTTAAACATCTTTCCCGACATTGGCACACCTCCAGTCATTAATAATACAAAATTTGACAAATACACACCAAAAACTGGGTACCCCGAAACTCTAGGCCAGTAAGCCCACCGACTTCTGCAGCAAGTGCTTGCCAGCTCAGACACCAGGGTACTGAGCTGCTCAGCGGACTACCCGGCCAAAGAGTCCGAGGTCCAATTACATAATTTTTCCTTTTTTGTAACTAAAATTTAAAATGTATAACTAAAGAAAAACCATATATAAACATTCACACACCCACCCATATGACAATACACACAAATATATAGGGGATATTTCCCTTCGTTAAAATACAATAAAACAATTATGTTAAAACAATACCCAATCAAATATTTAAAACAATTTAAAACTTAACAATCTATTTTAAACTTTTAATATAACAATTAATATAACCCATATATTAATATTTTTACAATTTTATATCCATCATTTCACAAACAATAAAACAGCCACTCCAATAACCTAAAAACAACAACAGTATTTTGATACTTTTTATATTTTAAACCATTATTTTCAACTAAAATTTTTTTTTTTTTTTTTTGATAATTCAATAACAAATATTTTTTTTTTTTTTTTTTTTTTTTTTTTTTTTTTTTTTTTTTTTTTTTTTTTTCTTCTTCCCTCTTTTCCCCTCAATTTTGGCAATAAATAAATAATTTTTTTTTTTAAATTTTGACACTTAAAAAGTTTAAAATTTTGGCAATTAGATAAAAGTAGACCAAACATGGATATTTTAGACCAGCCCATCTATCCTAATTGTTAGCTTATAGCCTTAAGAATATTGTGGTAAGCCTGATTTAATTTGGAACAATCATTTCTCGTGTTGATGTTGTTAATATCTTTTTTTATGTGCATCATTCCGAGGATGAGCCTTTTTTGTTGATTCTTTTCCACATCTAGTATCCTCACCCTCTCAAAATCAAACACGTGATTATTTTTGATAGCGTGTATCGCTAGAGCTGTGTCCTCTTTGCCACTTTCTATGCTATATTTGTGGCTATACATCCGTCTGTGGAGGTATTGGGAGGTCTGACCCACGTATTTTCCCTCACAATTCTTACGATTTATTTTAGAGATTACGTTTGACAGTTTCTCTTTACTGGTTTTGTCTTTTAATTTAGAAAATATTATGTTGTTTTATTATCATTGTATTTATGTGATAAAGTAATTTTATAATCCTGAAAAATCTTTTTTGTAGTCAGTGCCAAAAGTTTGATGTATTCTATTGTAAAAAAATGATTTGTTTGTTTACGACTATTACGTTTATGGGACAAACTGTCAAACGCATCCTGTAGGCAATATTCTATAATTCGTTTGGGGTAGTTATTATTTATTAATATATTTTTAACTCTTTTTATATTGTCATTTTTGTAAGAATTACTGCTGAGGGATATAGCCCGGTAAAAAAGGTTTTTTGCTGTATTTATTTTGATCTTTAAACTATGGTTAGACTTAAAATTCAAAATTCTGGTACCATTTCTATTTTTTTTCCACCCAGGATACCTCTATACCTTCCCTCACTCGGACTAGTTTGGTATCTAAAAATACTATGGCACCCCCCACCTCCTCCTCCACAGTAAACTTTATAATTATGAAATAATTAATTGTTGTTGATTAATATATTTTTTATTTTGAAGAGAAAAGATTTGCCCAGTCGGGATTCGAACCCGAGTCCCCACTTTTCTAGCGTGGTGCCTTATCCACTAGGCCACCGGGCTCGTATCCGAACCAGGGAAATCTTTTCTCTTCACTGATCCATACCCCCGGGCACTCGCAGTTGCGATGTACAAATCGGGGATGAATGTTCATTGAACATTACTGTTAACTAGATCTTGTTGACATACGTCATATATATATTATATTATGAAATAATTAATTGTTGTTGATTAATATATTTTTTATTTTGAAGAGAAAAGATTTGCCCAGTCGGGATTCGAACCCGAGTCCCCACTTTTCTAGCGTGGTGCCTTATCCACTAGGCCACCGGGCTCGTATCCGAACCAGGGAAATCTTTTCTCTTCACTGATCCATACCCCCCGGGCACTCGCAGTTGCGATGTACAAATCGGGGATGAATGTTCATTGAACATTACTGTTAACTAGATCTTGTTGACATACGTCATATATATATTATAATTATGAAATAATTAATTGTTGTTGATTAATATATTTTTTATTTTGAAGAGAAAAGATTTGCCCAGTCGGGATTCGAACCCGAGTCCCCACTTTTCTAGCGTGGTGCCTTATCCACTAGGCCACCGGGCTCGTATCCGAACCAGGGAAATCTTTTCTCTTCACTGCTCCATACCCCCGGGCACTCGCAGTTGCGATGTACAAATCGGGGATGAATGTTCATTGAACATTACTGTTAACTAGATCTTGTTGACATACGTCATATATATATTATAATTATGAAATAATTAATTGTTGTTGATTAATATATTTTTTATTTTGAAGAGAAAAGATTTGCCCAGTCGGGATTCGAACCCGAGTCCCCACTTTTCTAGCGTGGTGCCTTATCCACTAGGCCATAATTATAATATATATATGACGTATGTCAACAAGATCTAGTTAACAGTAATGTTCAATGAACATTCATCCCCGATTTGTACATCGCAACTGCGAGTGCCCGGGGGTATGGATCAGTGAAGAGAAAAGATTTCCCTGGTTTGGATACGAGCCCGGTGGCCTAGTGGATAAGGCACCACGCTAGAAAAGTGGGGACTCGGGTTCGAATCCCGACTGGGCAAATCTTTTCTCTTCAAAATAAAAAATATATTAATCAACAACAATTAATTATTTCATAATTATAATATATATATGACGTATGTCAACAAGATCTAGTTAACAGTAATGTTCAATGAACATTTTTCCACGATTTGTACATCGCAACTGCGAGTGCCCAGGGGTATGGATCAGTGAAGAGAAAAGATTTCCCTGGTTCGGATACGAGCCCGGTGGCCTAGTGGATAAGGCACCACGCTAGAAAAGTGGGGACTCGGGTTCGAATCCCGACTGGGCAAATCTTTTCTCTTCAAAATAAAAAATATATTAATCAACAACAATTAATTATTTCATAATTATAATATATATATGACGTATGTCAACAAGATCTAGTTAACAGTAATGTTCAATGAACATTCATCCCCGATTTGTACATCGCAACTGCGAGTGCCCGGGGGTATGGATCAGTGAAGAGAAAAGATTTCCCTGGTTCGGATACGAGCCCGGTGGCCTAGTGGATAAGGCACCACGCTAGAAAAGTGGGGACTCGGGTTCGAATCCCGACTGGGCAAATCTTTTCTCTTCAAAATAAAAAATATATTAATCAACAACAATTAATTATTTCATAATTATAATATATATATGACGTATGTCAACAAGATCTAGTTAACAGTAATGTTCAATGAACATTCATCCCCGATTTGTACATCGCAACTGCGAGTGCCCGGGGGTATGGATCAGTGAAGAGAAAAGATTTCCCTGGTTCGGATACGAGCCCGGTGGCCTAGTGGATAAGGCACCACGCTAGAAAAGTGGGGACTCGGGTTCGAATCCCGACTGGGCAAATCTTTTCTCTTCAAAATAAAAAATATATTAATCAACAACAATTAATTATTTCATAATTATAATATATATATGACGTATGTCAACAAGATCTAGTTAACAGTAATGTTCAATGAACATTCATCCCCGATTTGTACATCGCAACTGCGAGTGCCCGGGGGTATGGATCAGTGAAGAGAAAAGATTTCCCTGGTTCGGATACGAGCCCGGTGGCCTAGTGGATAAGGCACCACGCTAGAAAAGTGGGGACTCGGGTTCGAATCCCGACTGGGCAAATCTTTTCTCTTCAAAATAAAAAATAAAAAAAAAAGTAAACTTTATATGTTGGTCCTTATTAAAATAATGTAAAATATCTTTTACATTTTCTGACGGTATGCTTAGTAAAGTGTCATCCACATATTTCTTCAAAAATTGAATCTTGAATGGAATCTGTCTCATGACCTCATCAATGAGGTCATCCATGACAAATTCCACTAATATAGGTGAAAGTGACAGACCCATTGGAAGCCCCATTATCTGTTTATAAAAATCATTTTTATAAGTTAAGTATGAGGCCTCCAAGCATAGCTCTATTGCGCTCATGAATAAAGTTTTCGGGATAGAAGTAAATTTTGTAATACATTTCCATCTCTTTAAGATCGTTGTTATAGCAATTTCTTTTTTAACGTTAGTGAATAATGAAATGACATCTAAGGATATTAATTTATTATCCGTCGGAATTTTTTGCTTTTCTACGAATTCTTTAAATTGAAATGAATTTTTGACATTCCAGTCATTATCTGTTTTTGCTTTGTTTAAAATTCCCGCTATGAATTTAGATAATCAAAAAGTTGCTGAATTTATAAATGACACTATGGGTCTGAGTGGGACGTTAGTTTTATGTATTTTTGGAAGACCATAAATTTTGGGTGCTAAGGCGTTGTTGGTATATATTTTATTATACTGGTCTTGGTTTATGGTTTGTAAATTTAACAACGTTTTTGCCATTTCATTATTCTTTTTTATTATTTTCTGTGTAGGATCGGATATTTTCTTATAATGAAGACTGTCATTCACTATTTGATCCATCTTTTCATAATATTTCTGTCGATGTATTACTACAGTCATCCCTCCTTTATCCGATGGCGTGACTAATACGTCCGGATTGTTTAATAAAAATATTTTCGTTGCTGCTATTTGTCTATCAATGGGATTACCCTGGTGTCTGAGCTGGCAAGCACTTGCTGCAGGAGTCGGTGGGCTTACTGGCCTGGAGTTTCGGGGTACCCAGTTTTTGGTGTGTATTTGTCAAATTTTGTATTATTAATGACTGGAGGTGTGCCAATGTCGGGAAAGATGTTTAAGAATGGTATTGTTTTTCCAGTTCTGAGGAGGACCCCATTAAATAAGGGGTCGAAACGTCAAAAAGAGAGGAGAGAGAGGAGGAAGGAAGAGAGAAAATATATATATGGATAATAATATTGTATGAACAAAATATTGTTAAATATAAAGGACCAAAAACCCGATTATTGTAAAACAGTTAATTATATAATTTCTAAGGGTCGACAAAATATAATTTTGATATATATATATTCGGTGATACCTATTAAGCCAACTTTTCACAGCTGTTTACAAAAGAACCGGGAATCCAAAAGCCTTTTCAGAAATAGATAGCAGTTGGGCCGCAACTGCTACTTCACATAGAGAAGTATTCACTCGTTAGTGAAAATTAATTTAGAGTAATGGGGATTATTTTAGTTTGTTTTTAAGTTTTTGAACATTTAGTATTCATATTTTAAAACAATAACCTTGCGATAATTTAAAGGCAGTTGTTTGTACCAATACCTGACCTCATAATGATCCGTGTAACTTTTTTGGTCTCATTGCAAAAAAAAAAAAAAAAAAAAAAAAAAAAAAATGGTGCAAAAAACAAATACAAAAAAACGGGAGATTATTAAATCTTGTCAAAGGCAAAAATAAAAATTATGAACTTCAAGTTTAGGCTCAATAAAAAAAAAAGTAAGCGCAACAGCCAAATCCAAATTGTTTTAAAAACTTCTCTATTTAATACTCTTTAAAAAAATACCATTTGCAGGCACGCAGGACATATAGTTTTTTTTATATTTTTTATAAAGTAACAAAAGGGTGCCACCAGCGCAAAATGACAATAATAATGAATCGAATCATATTTTTTAATGCAAAACGTAAAAATTGTTGTTTTTCTTTATAGCATAGGTTAAACTGCATATTTTCTTTTTCTTTCTTTCTCGGAATTTCGATTTTATCAGAGTAAACTTTATATACATTTTTGTAAACAATAATCAAGGAACAAAATTAAACTAATTTCACATTATTCATAAATTTAATTTGTAGAGTATCACAGGTATTGCTCAAAATGATCTCCACTATTTCTAATACAAGCACGATATCTTTTTCTTATTTCTGTGGTAGTTGTTATAAAAATAAATTCTTCCTTCATTATGGTAAACGCGGCATTGATTTTTTGAATATAATACTTCTTAAACTATTTTTTAGGCCGAAAAATTTATGATGTTACTTCGTTGAATTTAATAACTGAATTGCAGAAAAATCTCCTGAAAATATTGGAGTTCGAAAAATTCTTTAATTGGCGTTAATTATATGTTTTTTTTTTTTTTAATTTTCTATTAGTAAATGAATTTCTTTAACAGAAAACTTTTTATTTCCTATTAAATTCATTAATAGAGACATGTAAACTATAATTTAATTTAAAGAACGTATGAAGCGGAGGGTAAGATAAAAGTTTGGTGGGGCCAGAAACTTCTAAACAATACTGTATGCCATTCACATCCTTCCGGCTAAGGTCTATTGTGAAATTCTTAGTTTCTTCCTGCACGCATGACAAACCCCATGAGTTGATTATCCTAGAGTACATACCCTATTGGACGTTCTAATATTTTATTCCACATCTTTTATTAATTCAGAAAAAAAAATGTTAAATGATTTATTATCCTTATGGCTAAAGTTGTGAATATTGATTTCAATAAACACGGAAATCGGAGTATCAGATCAAAAAATTAAAACGGCAGTTTTGTGAGATATCTCGTATAAAAAATATGAGATTGTTTCTATGACCTAAGATGAAAAATTGCGGTGGCGGTCACGTACAACGGGTGCCGGAAGGTATTCTACCAAAAAATCGTATAATATCAAAATAATGTACGGTTGACCAGGAGCAATATATCAAGGGATAGTCCAAGGCTGAGGTGGCTGGACAACTTTGAGTATTAAAAAAGAACTGGGAGAGAGAGGTTGGAAGAGGAAGGAGGAAGAAGACAGGAATGGCTGTCGATTCTTTGTGAAGCCAGGGCCCTACTAAGTTTGTAGTGCTCAATATAGTTACAATAATCATCAGGAAACTTAAAATTCTTAGTCTTTAACACATTGAGTGTTTGTACTCAAGTCTTTCCGAATTTCTTAATAATCTAATAATTCATAAGCAAATATATTAAACAACCATAATTATACATATATAATTGCATAATGTGTATTTAGGAATATCATAGCTATAAATATCATAGCTGTTTTTATGAACACTGTAGTGCAATGGTTCTGTTTATAAACAAAAATATAGAAATATATAAAACCTCTGCCCAACAGAAAAACTATTGGGAACTCCCCTAATATTTCCATGAAACCTGCTTCAGTGTGATTACTTACATTTCTACGTCATTTCATTGCATGGTATCGATTACTTCTCAATCGACCAAGTCATAAATCTAATAATCTTAGACTTTTATTAATAATCTAATCTATTTTTTATTAGGGCTTATACATTACACATATGCTGATCCTAGTTTAATATATTGTAAACATAAAAAGCATTTATTTTATTTATTTATTTTTTTTTTTGTTTAGCTCAACATTTCAATCATTTGTATTTCAAATCCTATACACCGCTTGCTCTTAACGCGTCAGTAGCAAATTCTCGATAATGTTCGAATCCAGACAGTTAATTAATTTCAGTTTAGGCTGAGGCTTGCTACAGTGCCACATCCGCCGTTTTATCTGAGATTTATCGTGGCCGAGATCCTGTACAAACAGCGCTTACATTTGAATGACAAGCGCGAGTATTTGCAAGCTCGGCGGGTCTAACTCTGGAAATTATTAGGTTCCTATTAGAGCTGGAAACAGTAATTATTCTGATGTATCATTAAATCTGTGGCTTGGGGTTCGTAAGCAATGACGATTTCTTCAACAATTGGGAAGATTTCGAAAAACACTTCTATAATACCTGGATAATAAGAATAAAGTTTTTCTATCAATATATGTATAAAGTTTCAAACCAAATTTGTATTGTTTTCTATATTTTTATATTTTATGATTCTAACTATTAATCATTTTAAGTACAATTTTGAAACCTCTGATAATATACTTGATCGAAACAAAAGTTGAAATACATATAATAACGTCTATTCATGTTTCAATTTGTAATTTGTTCATCGAAAATATTCCTCAAAGCTTTATGTCATTTGTTTTGATCGATATTTTACAGAAGTTAAATATGGTGTTCTACTATGATGAATAGCCTTTCAGCCGTCTCTCTCTTCTGGTCACCACTCTCAACCCTTTGTACCATTTTTGGGCTTAGATCCAGAGGCGTGGAATAGTCACTGGTCCGGAGACTAAAGTTACCTACCTACGTTTTTCCTACCTCCACGGATGCACAAATGGGCTAATGAACATACACAGATAAGGTAACCGTTAATCGCCTCCTTGACATCTCTATCACACTTATTCACCAAAACAAATTGTTTCATTCTTTTACCTTATATTATCATTATACTGATTAATTTTCATTGTAATATCACACATTCACAAACTGACTTAACTATTCATACCCTTTCTCACTTAAACATCCACTCATGTTATTTTGTTATTATTCATACATTCTCTTTATTTCTCGCTTATATTTATCAAATCCAAACATCATATGTCTTTCACCCTTTGGGACGTTCATACTACGTTCACACTTCTCAGTATTTATAAGTTAAAAATCAGTTTCTCTTAAAAATATTCACACCTACGCAATATTTGCACTGCTCATCTATTCAATTTTATGCATATCATTTTAATTCTCTCTTTAACAAATGTTATCCATTCATACGTCCATCAATTTTGCCAATCATCCATTCACACATTCTTCTCCATACACCATCGATTTTCTTTCTTCTCCACACCAAGGAGTTGTTTCCAGATATCCACTGGTCATTTCCCTGCGATTCCTTCTAAAGCATCTTGTGAGATGGTCCTGTATGCCTTTTTCATGCTCAAAGATACCTTCCTCTTGGTTATTCCTTAGTCTCCGCCTCGTTCAGAACGTAAGGCTACTGCCCCATGCTCGCGCATACGAAGCCACCGTCAGTAACCGTCCACTTAAGAGGAGATCCGCATATTGCTCTTTCCTTCTAATTCCATTCATTCTTCAATACATTCCTAGCACTTCACTAAACACTCCTACTGCCCTTTCACTCACCACTTCTACATGAGGTTGTATTCTCATTCTTTCTTCTCTCGTCACACCATGATATTTCACACGCTTTAATACATTCACTCCAACACTCACCCAAAGACCTAACTTTTCCTGTCGCCATCTTATAAACCCAGTTCCGAAGATCCTTTTTCTTTTCTTCCTGCAATAACTCTTTCCAACTTTCCTTCTTCAGTTCTCGGATACTAGCCTTATAACGTCTCCTCTAATATTTACACTACCATTTGAGCTATTGTTTCTTCAGCATTACGCATTAAGCACTCACCTCTTGCATTCATCTCTCACACTCCTTACACCCACAGGAATTGCACTTCTTACACAATGTACAATCCATATACTCATTGTACAATTCTCACTTACTCTTTATCCATACACTTTTTCTTTAGATATTACTCTTACATTTATAAAATTTTCGTTTAATATTGTCTATCTTAACTCATTCATACACATTTCAACATTTTCAACTCTTTTATCCAACATTCTTCAACCTTACATTGGATTTATCCAATCACATACAATTACTCTTTTTCTATTCAGCAGAAATATTCTATCCCCCTTCGACGGTCGAGAGTACACGGACACAAAGTACAAGCCCCCAACACCGGCGATCTGCTTAGCGACAGTCCAATGGCTATTACTCAACTATCCGTGCTTTAGAACCCCAGTCCCCGGATCCAACACTAAACCCGCCGCCCAAGCTATCTTATCACTTTCATTTCACAATCACTCTCTTTCATTCCAAAGCCGGGAAATTAACCTTTTGCCCAATTAACTTTCCGTATCGCTAATGCAGCCACTTATTCTTTAATGGCTCTCGTTCTTATCTTATATGAATAATTTTTAAGTATTAGTTATTTTTATAGCAATTAATTTTGTTTTAAAATAAATAAAAATGCAATAATTTGTCATAAACCCTCTGGTGCCATATATTTCGGTCTATTGAGATTGTATTACATTTGATTTTTAAAAACTTACCACGTTCTGATACGGCTTTCTCGATGTTTTCAAAACAGTTACTCGATGACAACAGAAAAAGACTGAATTTAGTGCAACACGTCAAGTCTGAAAAAGTATGGAAAAAAATCCTAACACCCTCTATTTCTAAAAATTTCCTTTGACTAAGCTTGAATGATGGGCAGGTTTCAGATTGATCAAAGAAGACTATTTCTTTTTTTTAAAGGCTACTCACTTTCGACAGTGAAGCACTGCTTCACAATCCTGCCGTCTAGAGAGAGCTCAAAGTGTAAATCTCTCTCTCTAGCCCAGAATATATATATTTTTTTCTAAATCGGGACTGTTGCCAGTCATAATAGCAACCGAATCAGTAGGAACCTTTCTTAGTTGTTTATTATAAAAAAAAACAAAACAAACAGGCAATATGAGGTAAATAAATCAATTTTTTATTTAATAAAACCGTAAAATATAATTCTTTCTATCGCCTTTGACAAATCTCAACCTTAAATCTCTAATGTAGCATGGCGACAGTTAAAGATGAGCTGGATGAGAGACCTTGATAGTTCAGTCAATGGGTGCGGAAATGAGGAGTGTAGAGTGCTTGAAATATGTTTTTTTTTGTTTTTTTTCAGAGCTTTGTTAGGCGTAGTTAGAAAATAAACATACTAAAAGTCCCCGTCCCTGTAGATTGAACTACTCATTTTTTATTTTTTCAATTATATCTCAGAAATAGTGAATTCAAGGAAAATACGTTTCAAACAATAGTTAAAACTAATTTCCTTTTCGATAAAATTGTTTATATACATATTTGTTGAACTTCCAACCGTTTTCAAGATATACGTTTTTGAAAATGAATAATTTTCGCAAAAAAAAAAATACTTTCACCTCATTTTTTGTAAAACTTTTGCTTCTAGTGCCTTTCACGATCGTTTCTCAGAAAAAATGTTAGAATAAAATATGTAGATTATCAAATTAAATTTAATATCATATATACGTATCTGGTACTTGAAGGAAATGTATGACAAAAATTGAGGTAAACATTTTTGTTCTCGAAGATAATCGAATTTTAATAACGTTATCTAGAAAACCGTTTAAAGTTCATCAAACATAAATATAAACAATGTTATAGGAAATGTAATTAGCTTTATTTTTTATCAGTAACATATATGCATAGAGTCCTTTGTTTTCGAGATTTAATTGAAAAACCCAAAACCTTCTCCCTTTCCCTTACTGTAAGCACATCCTCCAGGGACGGGGACTTGTAGTATGTTTACCTTCCAACTACTACTAACGAAACTGTGAAGTAAAAAATGATCGCGTATATAATGCGGTCATTAGGGTTACAATGTGTTTGTTGACTGGACTATGAGTAACGCTCAAAATTAGCTGAACTCTTGACTATGCAGCACTGCTATCTCTCTTATGCTAACCCATGCTATGATTATTCTATATTACATTACATTTGCTGATCTACTTACATTAGTCTTCCAGGTGCAAATAAAAGTATTAATATTTATATATATATATATATATATATATATATATATATATATATAACTAAATGCGAAATTGTAAAAAATAACAAAAATACAATTTGAAAATATTCTATTAATATATTTAATATGAAAACTATTGCAACTAATTGCATATTTTTATGTTTTATCGTAACTGGAAAGGTACTAGATGGTTTAATTGGATCAAATTATAATAATTAATAAGTATATAATCAATGTCTATACAATCTTCACATGCATTCAAAATTCCTTTTTCTAGTTTTTAATCTATTTTTAACTATGAAAATAAAGAAATATTAGAAGGGACGACAAGGTGTATAAAGGCGGCTGTTAATAATGGAACAGAACTCCCGATACTTGAGTAGTGACATTAGAGGAACATAGGAGTAGGTAATTAGAAGATTCGCTAGAAGCTAGAAAGTTTTCTCCTTAGGAGCTCCCCTGTAACAAGAAGAAACATTGGCAGTTGGTGAACTTTAATTAACTTGTTGAGATGTTCCCGGGGGGTCCTCGACTGCCCTCTACATCTCGAGGGGGGGGGGGGAAGAGAGCCGGGAAGAAAAATATCTTTATGGAAATTCTAAATGAAAAAAAAACAACAAAGGCATTAGGACTCGTTGATATGTAATTCTTAACTAAATTCAATAAGTTTGTAATGAATTACTTAATTAACAGTCGTTGGCCAAATCGCTTAAATTATTCAATTAACTCAGCAGTATTGAATTGCAATATACTTTTATATATATATAATAATAATTTTTATATTTTAATAGAAAAAAACATAAAACACTGAATTTCCGATTATTCTCTGACTCTCGATTTTGAATTACTCCCCTGAACAGTAGATCATGAATACGTCTATCTACAATCTACCGTTTTTTTCCAAATTTTCATTTAAAAATCAAAATTCAGACTACTTTAACATTTACTAGACAAACGTTCAAAGCTGCCAATTAATTAAAAAAGACTTATACACATGACTGTGATTAGACCTATTTGGACGTACGTAGTTGAGCCTTGGGGCTCCACTAAACCATCCAATTCATCTTGTATTCAATCCTTACAATCCAAAACCCTTCGAAAAATCCTGGATGCTCCTTACTTTCTCACCAATAAACTTATCCATAAAGATCTTAATGTTCCATATGTTGCTGATTTAGCCCACACTAGATACCTATCCTTTCATAGTAAGCTCCCCATAATCACTCAAATCCGTTAGTTTCTCAATTTGCTTCCTACTCCATTTCTGATAATCCTCCGAGGCTTCTGAAACGAAGATGGCCTAGAGACCTTCTAGTGTAGAAGTTTTCATAAAGTGCTACTGATGAGTAGTTCTTTCCAAGTTTTAACATGTTATTGTAATCGTTGTCAATACATTTACTTGATTTATATATTTTTTACAGTTGTAAATTTCAATAAATGTATATTAAAAAAAAAATTAGAATTATCAAATCACTTAAATCAATAAGAAAATTAATTAATGGAGAAAAAGATAATCAGGGATGCAGTCAAAGAGAAACACCACGTCCAAGGAGAAATAATTTAATGCGTGTCAACGTTTCGGCGATCATTCGTCTCCTCTACAGTGTGGTTCGGTAACCGTGAAGAAGACGTACAAGGCAGGTCGAAACGTTTTCACGTATTAAAGTATTTCTACTTAGACGCGGTGTTCTTCTTTGACTGCATCCTTGATTATCTTCTTCTCCAGTCACCTTAACAATAAACTAACTATACTTTTATCATTATAAATTGATTAATAAGTAGGAATCATTAGAAATATAATTTGAGAGAAACTGGGAATTTTTGAAATGACTACTCCTTTCAAGCCAATGTAGCTCCTAAATGGTAGGTCCTAGCGACAAATCTTAAATAACAAAAAATATTTTTATTAAATTTCTGATTTGAGAACTGTCTTCAAATTTTCGATCCGAGCAATACCAACAGAGATAGTGTCCCAGAAAAGTTCGTACACTTAAAAAATGTACATAAACACGACTTTATTCATTTAAACAAATAAAGCTCTTAAACATAAGGGTCCTAGTGACAAATGTTATTTAAAAATTAACATTATCCATTAAATTTCAGAATTTGGGAAATTTTCGAAATATTTTCAATCCGAGCAACACCTACAGAGCTAGGCATGTCAAAATGTTATATTTTTTTTAGGTTGAAAAAAAAAAATAATAAAAAAAAATAATATATATATATATATATATATATATATATATATATATATATATATAGAGAGAGAGAGAGAGAGAGAGAGAGAGAGAGACAGAGAGAAAGAGAGAGAGAGAGAGATAATTTATAAAGGATTTTGCTTCGGACCATTTGGTTATTTTGTGGCTTGCTAACTATTCAACCATATTTAGGTCCGTTTTCCACTTTATTTAATTGCTTCACTAAATAGAAGGTAAAGGTCTGAATAATCTATGAATAGTATATTTTGCTTATTGTTTATCAACTAAAAACATATATCGCACATTGCTCTTGTCCTCTTTGAGTTATAGTTAAACAATGACCTTTTAGTTTTTTCAGTGTCAATAAAAATTTAAAAAATCATCAAAGTTTTTTTTTTTATTATTAAATCCTTACTTTCTTAATTTTCCGCTTCATAAGAAAATATAATAATTATATATAATATAATATTCATTTATGTACAATCTTATAACTAGCCAGTAGTCCCCGCTGCTCTTCACTAAAATGTGTGATGTCATTTAATTGTGTATATAGATATGTTACTACATTTTTTTAAACACTCCAAAGAAACACGTTATCTCGTAAAAATGTTTTTCTTCTTTGCATTATTTAATATAAAACTCACTTACCTTGTTTCATCTAATTATCTATAATTTTTTTTTAAGCTTTACTGATATTAGTAACCATTCACTCAACCTTGGTTAGATTTTCACACAAGTGATAGAACTGCCTAGAGGATAGACGGCTTCCTTGGAATCCTTAAAGAACACTTAAAAGACATGAAACTGGTCGTTTTTTTCCAACTAATCCAGCATTTACTAGACAAGCGTTCAAAGCTCTCAATTATTAGAAAAAAGACTTATTTACATTACAGTAATTAGAAATACGGAGTTGAACTTAATCCATTAAAATTTCCAATTCTTCTCGTATCCAATCCTTACAATCGAAAATCCTTAGTTAAATCCTCAATGCTCCTTATTATGTCTCAAATAAACTTATCCATAAATAAATGTCCCAAATGTTGCTGCTTTGGCTCCAACAAGACGCCTATCCTTCCACTACAAGGTACGTACCTACTCGAGTTCACTAGTCTCCAATCTTTTTTCTCACTCGATTCCCGAATACCCTCCGAGACATCAGAAAAGAAGATGGCCTAAGGACATTCTAATGTAGAACTTTCATTAAAGTACCATTAATAGGTAACTCTTCTAAGTTAATGACTTGCTATTGTAATAATTTCACAGATTTAAGTATTTTATATCTTGTTTACAGTTGTAAATATCAATAAGGTATTTATAAACAAAAATTGTATATTGTATGAATTGGTTCATTATGATCTATACCCTTCTCCCGTCACTGATTTGTGAGGTCCAGTAGAGACAGAGTGATAGGCTGAAATACTTCAACATGAGAAAGGCTGGCCGCTTCTTGTAGTATTATTTTGTTACTATCATTCATGTTCTAGTTGTTATTTGTATATTTGATACAAAAGAAGGTAAATCGTATATTTTTACTGTAGATTATTGCTAATTCGATCCTTAAATGGCTAAGGGAAGGGTTGAACTGCCAAAACGATCATTTCAATGAAGCACATGTTTTTTATAGTCAAAAGTGTATTACAATTATATTAAAAGCTATTATAAAAAAGGTACAATAAAAGATATATTCGCCAATTGACTAGTATGCTTACATATAAATGTATTATTCAGCAAAATATGAATAGAAGCACTGACCACAATAAAACTGTATTGTCATTGGTTTATAGCAAATCAACTCATTAAAAAAAATAAATAAATAAATTAAAAAAAAATAAAATAAAAACATTCTTGGCCACTTTTTGAGAGAATTCCGAGAGTTTTTATACCTATATATATGTCATTGTTTGAGCTTTAGGGCATATTTTCCGCTCACATTCTATTAAATTTAGCATCTTAATATTTATCGTAACATATAATATTTATCGTAACAAACGTTTATTTAGAACTAACCGTGAATTAAATATATTGGGGAAACGTTGAAAATTTTGCAATATTTGATGCTTTCGACATTATAAATTAACGGGCGGTAGCATTTCAAGATCCAAAGCGTGGATTTTGGCACACAAGCACAAGATTATTATTACGGCCCGCTGAGGGTATGGCTGATCAAACTACACTTAAATAATAAACACTAATTTACAACTTAATAAATACAATTAAGTTCTTATTCGAATATAAACTTACATTAGCAATTATCACTTAGGTCTAACCTACATCTAATTACACAAATTTCTATAATAAGGTAATACTTATCCTAAATAACCTAATCCTAGGTTTAGCAATTACACATAAGATTCTCTAAATTTATAAAACTGACAGACGCAGAGACTGTTACTACTTTCATTGACAGAGGCGTATCACTACTACGTTCACTGCTACTGGATATTCACTGACTCATGACTGACTCCAACACCAAGTCACTGCGACTGGAAAGACCGCCCCAGTCAGTGACTGAGTGAAATTATTGACACATATAACACTGAAGTGGCACAATGTCCTTCCTTCAACCTTCGGAGTGTCGAGCTTTTTCTTTGAGCTTCTCAATGTTCGCTTAAAATTAGTTTCCTTTCACCATCCAGGTTAGAGGTTGGCCAATTTAAACCCTCATCGAACATTCCAGACTGTCCGAGTCAGTTAAGAGCATGGACCCTTCTCGGCCACCTGCCCGCAAGACCACCGCTGTTCTCGGCACCACAAACTTTCTCTGACCGTAACATTAACAATATATCAAAAAATCAAAACTACCCGATCTTTTGAATGTACAATTCACAGTAAAATGTTCTATTTTACTGGGCTATTAGGGACTCCGCAAAAATATTTTTGTCCGCCCCTAAAACCCACGGGAGGGTCGAATTACCTGGAGAGTTGGACTAGCGGAAGTCGAATTAGTGAGGTTCTACTGTATAGTGTTTATCTAACACATTAGATTTATTTCTTAAAATATTTGATTCAGCTACAGCCCTCCGTTTGAAATAAACAATTATTAAGCTTTTTTTTTAAGTATTCTCTTTGTACATGTCAGTAACTGAATGGGTATAAAATGAATATGAAAAAGACAGGAAATGGTTTCGAAAAAAAATCATTTCCAACTGTGCATCTCTGTATATTTATTTTACTTTCATTTCGCTAAAAGAGAAAACATTTTATTAATTTCCAAGCCATATATTAGAATTATCTACTGACTGGGGAAACACTGGCTATCCGTCTGGGGCCGGAGGCTGTAGCAACTGCTGCCTTGATAAGGCTCAAGTTAGGACGGATCACGTGACCGCCGCGATCAAGATAGCTGTAATAGCTTTTGCTGGATACATTAAACACGTTTCCGCAGCCTGGAAAACTCTCCGCAATATAAAACACTAAAACTTTTTTCAAACCAATTTTTAATGTTAGCTTTCCCGATTTTCTTTCATTATTTATTTAAACAAAAAAAAAAAAGTTTACACAGAAGTTTATTTCGCAAATAACACTTTCAAAAAAGAACTTTCCTAAAGCGCGAAATGCGATAAAAAAAAAAAAAAAGAATCTTTAGGTTTCCAACAAGTAACTATAAAAAATTAACTTCGAATTCCTTACAATGTGTTTTAAATGTTACAAAAGGTATATTTTCAATATATAACTTTGTAATAAAGTAAATATTTAAATAAAATAACATATGATAATATTGTAATATGATATTTCAAACTTTACAGCATATGATTCCATTGTTAGTAAACCGATTAAATTGGGTGGTTGAAACAAAATATTGTAACTTATATTTTTATTTTTTGTTAAGAAAGTTTCCAGCTTGACTATATTTCATCATGTCATAAGTAATAATTATAAAATTAATGATTAGCACACACAACCATAAAATTTAAATGTAAACCCTTAAACAATAACATTTATGAGAGCAGGTGAACTAATGGGCAACTATAACTACAAAATTTCATAGACAATTTTTGAATACGCAAATCAATCATATGATTGAGCATCAGACATTTTTTATTCAGCAAAATAAAACTTTAAGATAATACACCTGAATTCAACAGTATTTTGTTTGTTAAGTATTTTTAGCTCGCAACGGAACAAAAGAGCCACATTAAGAACTTTGGATTCATCTGGAAGATGTGGTGCTAAGTGCTAGAGAACATCATGCGAACATTTAAACTACAATAAAATACATTTTTTCTGTCAAGGGAAAGAAAAAATCTCATATTACAACGCATGGAAATTTTCTCATATATGTAAGAATATAACAGTTGATATGTTTTAAATTTGTTTCACCTACCCTCATACTATTATCTGTAATATTATGAAACTAAAAGTTGTATGGCATAAAAATCACAGAATAATTAACAAAGAAAAACACCAATCAAATATCTAATTGGCATTTAAAATTTTAAACAGAATTGAACATCAATTTAATACAAACAAAATATAGTAAACGCATTTTATAGAAAATAAAAAAAAAAAAAAATCTATTTATATTTAGAGATCAGAAAAAAAACCTGTAAAGGTTATTGAGATTATTAACTAGAATTAATAAATTATTTTTAATTTTTAGTAAAATATTACATGTTGAGTCTAACAGTAGACAAACTTATTAAATTTATTACTATAGAAAGACACTGATATTTTATTAAAACTTAATTAATGACTATCACTTCAGGTTTATGGTGTAAGTGAAATATACACTACAAAGGTCAAGCCATTTTTCACTGATCCTTTACCACGAAAAATACTGAACCAATATGCATCAAATATTAACCATATAATCTTCATAGGAATGTTTATTAACAATAAAATTGAGGATAGTAAAAATTTAAGTGTTCAATGTTAAAACGAGGTTTGTTACACTGTCATATACCTTTATGGATAAAAAGTTTTTTTTATTTCTGTAAAGGTTTATTACAAAGCAATATAATCTCCCATAATTATTAAATTTAGAAAAACATATATTGCCACATTAAAACCTAAAACATATATGGACGATAAATGCGAATAAGGTCTTGGCAATGTGAAACAATGTTCATCTTAGTACATATTATATATAATAAATGATTTACCCTTCTGTATCCATTTACATTTGGATCAGTCTGATGAACAAAAATTTTTAACGACTAAAAAAGTCTTGTCACTAGTATTGCATCTTGTTTTCATTTTTCTACATATATTAAAAATTAAATGAAGAAATAAACTAAAACAATATAAATATAAAAATAAATAAATAAAAATATGAAACAATGTATACTGTTCTATTACACTGCTATAACTTTGCAAAATTTATTATTGTTATTATGGCTATTGTTTAATTATTATAATTACCTTACGACAAATCTCTTAGAAGTTTAATTATGGATCTCATACAATCCCTGTCACTTACTACAATATGGTCAAAAGGTTAAGTTTAAATATTTAATTTGTTTATCATTGGTGCATAGTGGGCTCCTTTTTGTTTGTCTGTTTTGAAATTTACAACTATGTCTAAATTTTTTGTTATAAAATTGAATTCTAAAATTTTTCTTTTATAATTGATATTTTCATAAAATAAAATGTTGTTATTAATTTATTTAAGGTTTATTAATTTAATTAAGTGGTACAACTTCTTATTTATTTCGCTTATCCCTCTACACATTTATTTTAATTTAATAAGTTAGAGTGTAGAGAGACTTTCAATTAATAACAATCCGTAAAAATCTTGAGGATGGGAATAAAGTCCCGGAACATTTACAGGAATTAGCAAAATGAAGTAAATGAAATAAATGAGGATGAAATAAATTGCCACTAAATTAAATTAATAAACATCAAAATACAATCAGATAAATTAATAAAATTATATCTGCCAAATAAAAATTATTTACCAAATCAAAATGTAAGTTCTTTGCATAAAATTAAGTTTTATTTATTTAGTTGTGTATATATATACACACATCAAATTTATTAAGAATAGTTTGAGAAGAATAATTAATTTTCTATATTATCAACGCGTTAGTTCTATACCAAGGTTCTAAGGAATAAATTACAGAATGAAATAAAAAAACAATTTCCCTCTGGTAAAAAGCCCTCAGAAAACAAAAAATTAAATTAAGAATAGAAAGTAAAGTTAATAAGAGGACAAAATCAAATTATTACAAAAAAAATAAGGAAAATATGTAGATATATTTTGTGTATTGGAGAAAATATAAAAATAAAATAATTTTATTACAATTTAAAATGTAATTCAGAAATTCAAATAGTTCTTTTATTTTCAGTAGAAAAATATAACAAGAAGAAAAAAATGTGTTTATTGGCCATAGTAATGATTTCAATGTATGTATATATATATATTTAATTTAACGACTATTATATATTATTCGATTATATAAAGATTTTCTGAGATACCTAAACTATATGATACGGAAAGTTGAATTAAATGTAGACATCCAGAAAAACAAAACCTTTGTGCCGTTATTAAATATACATATTGATAAACTAAAATTTAGCTTTTTACTTCTCATTTTCTCAATCTCATAATAAGGATTATCTAAATTGAATTATCTTAAGACTGAAACTATCAAAAACCAATTTTACTCTGTTCATAACGGCCAAACCTGTCGTGGATATAACCAACGTTTGCATGACCTGCTATGATTTTTTTATAATTTATAATATTATTTTATTTATTTATTTACACGTACTTGGAAATATATTTTAAATTATAATAGTGTTACTTCTCTTTTTTTTAAATATTGTTTTTTTATTTTCATTTCTTTTTTTTTTTAATTATCTCCTAAAGAAGAAATCAACTTACTTTTTTCTTTTTTCTTTTTTTTTTTTTGAGCATCCCCTGACGATCAGAGTTTTTTTTGTAAAGAAATTACTCTGGTAAATTGTATAATAAGAGCTCGTGTTCATTTAGCTGTTAATAAAGTTGATTATAATACGATTCCTGGAAAATATGTACCGCACCTAAATAAGCTTTTGTATGCTGGGTGGACATACGATCTCTAAACTCTTGTATGTTTCAAAAACAATGGCTTGAAATAAAAAAGTTATGCTTTGCGGAGTTTTTAGAGAAGTCGTCATGTTTTCAAAAATATTAACAGAAGATTTTAACTTCATGAATTGTATGAAAAAAAAAATCCGAGCTCTCTTTTTACCTTCCCCCCCTTACCGCATGAATTCTTCTTTCTGGCGAAAAAAAGGTCATCCTGATTTAGTGGTATTAAACACAACTAGTAATAAAGAAAAATCAATAATTAATTTCTTGTGTTCCATTGTTTGCTTAAAAGGTCGCTGTGTTTCGGTGTCCCTGAAGAAGTCCTATAATGCAGGTCGAAACGTTGGCACGCATTAAAGTATTTCTACTTAGACGTGGTATTTATCTTTTACTGCGTCCCTGATTATCTTTATCTCCATTCATCATAACAGTATTATATTTTTATCATTAAATATAATAGGAATATATCGGCAATAAACTGATACCATTCCATTGAAAAATCACCTGTCTCCTGAAAAACAAAAAAGGTTTACTTAGGCTCAGCGAATAAGTGTTTTCAGTGTTGCCACTTAAAAAGTGTTACAACTTATGGTTATCAGCGCCCCATATGTGAACTTAATTACACAGCCAATAGATCATGGATACGTCTCTCTATAATCTACTGCTTTCTCTAATTTACATTTTAGAAGAAAAAAGATCAAATTACAGAAATTAATATTTTTTTTTATTTTAATTATTTTTTTGAAATATACAACTGTACAAATATATAAGTCAAGTAAATGTGTTAATAACGACTACAATAATATGGCAAAACATGAAAAGAACTAGTCATCAGTAGCACTTCAATAACAATTCTACTCTAGATCTGTAGGCCATCTCCTTTTTAGAAGCCTCGGAGGATTATCGGGAATGGAGTGGAAAGGAAGTTGAGAAACTGGCGGATTTGAGTGGTTTTGGAGCTTATAATGAAAGGATAGGTATCTGGTTCGGGCTAAATCAGCAACATATAGAACATTAAGATCTTTATGGATTAGTTTATTAGTGACAAAGTAAGGAGTATAAATTAATAACTAAGTTACATTAACATTAATGATTATTCGAAATAAATGAAGTTGTGAGAAAATAGGCCTTTCAAACTTCAAATAGGCAATTCATCAAATCAATACAGTTCCTAACCGGTAGGTACTAGCGTCAAATCCGAGCAAACCAACAGACCAAAACTTATAAAATTTGAGCCGATGCGGCTTTCCTAATTCAAACCAATATGCCTAAACGGTAGGTCCTAGGGACAAATGTCCATTAAATTTCTGGTGGGGAAACAGTCATGAAATTTTCGATCTGAACAACACCTACAGTGGTAAAACGTGTTAAAATCTTACATTTTCGAATGTTAAACAATCGTTGCCCCCAATACAAAAAATTAAAGACTTATCAGTTTCAATTAATTGCCCGTTTAAATTATGTCGACTTTTCCATAAACTAATTGATAAAACAATCCCCTATTATTTATTCTATTTATCCTGTTATATTTTTATCCCCCTTACAAAGAGGACAGGGAGGAGGTAATCGACGAGCTATGAGGGATGAGAAGGGTAAGGGTGTGGCTGTGGTGGCCCGCCCTACAAATCAGGACCCAGCTGGGACTACACTTTGCCGGCCCTAATCTCTATATTACTATTTCACCGCCCTAGGTTACTTAACTAACTCTAGCTTAGCAAATACATTAATTTACATACTATACCGCTCTAATTACTATAATTAACCTGGAAATCGAGAATAAAATCTACCGTTCTATCCGCTAATGCACCTGGAGCTTAGTCCTAGCGTCGGCCGGCTATATTATATAAGCAGCTGAATTTAATAGAAAAACCTTTCTCTTACCAACGTGTTACATTTCCATGTTCATCTTTTTTTTTTTATAACTATTTACTGATTTTTACAAATTTATAAAGGACGTACACCACGTAAATTCTAAGAACATTATCAAAATGGCATGTCAAAAACATGTAAAGAAGTACTCACCAGTAGCATTAGAAGGTCTGCTGCCGATTTTCTTTTCAAATGCCTCGCAGGAGGAGTGTGAGGCAAGTAGGGAGAATACTAGATTCAAATTTGTAAGAAGTTTACTATGAAAGGATGGTTATCTAGTTGGGCCAAATCAGCAACTATGGAGCATTAAGATCTTTATGGATATATTTATTTGTGGCATAATAAAGGGAATTGAGGAATTTGGATTGGATAATAGAAGAATTGGAAGGTTTAGCGGTGAACCAAAGCTCAACTCTGTATGTTCAAAAGGGTCTAATTACTGTTATGTAAAAAAATCTTTTATAATTTTTTAGGAGGTTTAAACGCCTATCTAATAAACGTTAGAGTAGTCGGAAATGACAAACAGTGTCTACTAATCTTAAATTTTAATTCACATTGAACTTTTTTTTTAATATGTCCTTTTTTATATAGACTGTTTTGAAATAGTCTTAACCCTTTAGCTACTAAAGGTACACAAATAATTAATAAATGATGAATTTTGCTAAGCTAAATTGGTGCTTTGGGCCTAGTAATTGACGTTGGTTATGGTGAAAAAAATTTATCATCATTTGATGCAAAGTTCTATAGCTACGAAAACATAAAGATGCCATAATGAGTTTTTTATAAGTTAAAAAAAATAAGCATCATAACATCAGGAAATAAAGTGGATGAAGAAATCCCAAAGAATACTGATAAATGGTAACTGGTGCTAATGGTTCCTAAGTAATAAAAATAAATAATAAGAGTCTCTCCGAAAATCTTAAACTAGGCAGTTCTTTGGACAGTTGTAATGAATGAGAGCTAAACCTGAATGCTCACTGCGAAAAATAAAGGTAATCTAAGAAAGAGAAATTATGAGGAGAAAATATAGCGCTAATGATGGAAATTTTTGGTGGATAGGAAGCAACCAAGAGCTAAGAGACTTGTACAAAGCTCTAGGTTTAGTAGCATCAGTTAAGCTATGAAGAATAAGATGGTAAGGCTATGTTTAAAAAATGGGTTCCCGCAGAATGCGAAAATTAAATTGGATGAACATGGCAATGGAGGGGAGAGAGTGAAAGGGAAACAAAGAGGGGGGGAGATAGATAGATAGATAGAAAGAGAGAGAGAGAGAGAGAGAGAGAGAGAGAGAGAGAGAGAGAGAGAGAGAGAGAGAGAGAGAGAGAGAGAGAGAGAAAAAAGGCTCATCATCTGCGCTGGAGAAAAGAAGTTGGTGTAAAGACCCTTGGTGAAGTCTGTAAAGTCTGTCAAACATATATATATATATATATATATACCTTATTTTTTAATAACCTTTGGACAATTTATAAAGTTATAAATCTAGGTTTACACAGCTATAGCCCTTGTGGTTTTACAAGAGTTAGGTGTATATTCCGTTTTTCTTATAACGACCAACCAGGGAGCCCTCAGTTGAGCGCTGTATTCCATTTGTCTCTCCGTGGCTTATAAACTTCACAACTCAAGAAAAGCTCCGTTTGATGTGTGCGATCTCCTCAGATCTTACTAATTAAGATGATTAGTGAAGAAGTCAAACGGTTCTTTTTTTTTTTGAAAAACGTTATTACAGTTATTTACATGTTTAGTTGTATGTGATTTTGTACAAATAAAACTCTAAAGTGGAAATGGTATTTATTGGTCAAGGTTTTGTCGCTAAGTGTAAATACTTTTCTAGAAGTAGAAACTGCGGTAACTCAAAAAAATTGAGCTACCGCCCCTGATTCAATGCATTAGACCTGTCGAAACAAAAAATAAAAATAAACTAAAAGAATATATTAATGATTTTTTTTTTGATTTTTTTTTTTTAAAATAAAAAATATGATTGGAAGCATTTTTTATTTTAATGTAAAGAATTTGCAAATTGATCGCATCTGGGATGCAAACAATATGTAAGGCTTAGTGTGCCGAAACTACTCAAATTTTTAGTAATGAAGTACTCGATTGTACGCCTAAACGCTATTTAAGTACAAATTACATTATTTAAAAACTCAATACTTTTTGAATATAAACGTGACAAGATGTAGGTGTAAACTTTAACAGTAGATTTTAATTAGTGACTCCCTAATAGGTTGGTGTTGTTGAAAGGCTGAAAAAAAATAAAGTAGATCTTAAGTAAAAGCAACGAAAAATTAATTATAAAGCCATTGGACCAGGAGCAGCGTCTGTGATCCATTAAAATTTTAAGTTTATTTTTCTTGTAGTGACAGAATATTAGAATATTTATAGACAAAAAAAATTATTAGTATATAAAAAAAAAGTTTTATTGATTATAATATATTTTAAATAAATATATAAGTATATTAAATATTTTATATGCAATTGATATATATATATATATATATATATATATATATATATATATATATATATATATATATATATATGAGAGAGTGAGAGAGAGAGAGAGAGAGAAAGAGGGATTTATATTGTATTGCTGACTCTAAAAATAGAACTAGTGACAGCAGTTTCCTCTTCTTACTTCCTCATTACATAAAAACAGAATCATATAAAAATATACTTACTTTGTATTCAATTAAAGAAGTAATATAATAGCTCTAATCAGTGTACAGCTGATGGATCTATTTAATTTTCATATTTGTGATTTGATTGTCAATCATCAAACTATCAAATCATGTAACGCTCATACTCAATAACAATTTAATAATTGTTTCTTCAACGATCAAAGTTATCGTTTCTTTTTCGTTATAGAACATTTTTAATTTTAAATTTGTATTTTTGTACAACAGGAAAATATATAAATATATTCTACCTCTTTTTCCTGTTTTTTTTATTTATTCAGATATAATGAAATTTGGCAAATTATCATCAAGTTATTAATACATCATAAGCTAACACACGAGTTTTCAGACTTGGTCCCATCCTCAATTCATGTAAAATCTGAAATTATATATATAAATATAAATATATATATATACCTATATATATATATATTATATATATATATATATATATATATATATATATATATATATATATATATATATATATATATATATATAGATATATATATTATATTAGATATATATATATAGATATATATCTATATTTTCAGATTTTAATTCACACCTGTTATTAGTGTAACAATCAGTGAATGTGAATATTTAATTTTTATAATTGAATTATACTGTTTGCTATCTAATAAACCCTGGATTGTCAAAGTATGGCGATTTGGTGGTTATTATTTTTGTTCCCCCGATTTAGAGGCCTTATTGCATTCAGAAATAGTTTAAATAAAATTGGAAAATGATTCTACCTAAATGGGACTAAATATAATCGGAAGATCATTAGGATTCGACTTTTTAATTTGATAATATTTTTTATTTCTAACCATGTAAGTACTCGACAGTGTAACAAACTGCCACTCAAGATTGAACATTTGAATTTTAATCATTGCTAAACATTCCTATAAGTATGAAGATGATCAATTGATATCAATTTCAAGCTCCATATAACACCTTATCTTTGTAACCTCTCTTGAATGTCGCTCGCCATTCATCGCTCAATTTTCCAACTTCACTGCGCAACACATATCTATCGCTTATTTTAATAACAATTCAATTGAAAAGATGTAAAGTTTATTATTGCTGAACCTTCCTTTAACGATAAAGAATGTGTGATTAAAATTTGGTACGGATTTTTAATAGTTTACGAAGTTAGTGATCACCTTGTCCTTTTATACAATAATATATATATGAACTAAACTAGGACAGAACTGCTCGAATAATCAAGCTGAAAAACTGGCAGTACAAAAAGCAACTAATTATATTTTAGGACAAACAGATTACACAAAATTTACTTACAATATATATACTGACAATAGAATAGTGATAGTCTCTATAAAAAATAATAAAATACAAGACATATTTACTGTACAACTTAGAAAAAATCTAATAAAATTAATGGACTTCTTTAGATTTGACTGGATAGGAATCATTCTTTATTTTATCAGTGAATGTGAATATTTAATTTTTATAATTGAATTATACTGTGTGCTATCTAATAAACCCTGGATTGTCAAAGTATGCCGAGGGTTATCTCCTTTATAACTTTGGCCGAGGGTTATCTCCTTCTCTAGTTTTCTTAATCATTGTTCCTAATGCTTGATATTCTTCTTTATCAATTAGAACTTTATTTCAGGGCATTTGATCTTAGCATTTGGTGGTTTTGGTTCAATAAATTTATCATTTAGTAATAAATCCATTAAATCATTTGTCACAGATGAAATCAGAATCCGATTATCGGGTTCGGTAATCACGGTCGTTCTGTGAATAGGAATGATAGTAACGACTTTTCTCTCAGAGGGAACGATAGCCCTACGTCAAGTTTTTTGGCTTTTCATCTGGGTTCATCGCACACTGGGGCCATCTCCTCACTAACACCGCTTAAAACTCGATTTTTGATTTTTGAGTATTTCTACTTTTTTTTGTGGCTAAAATAATCTACATAATATGGCAAATCAATTAGTAAACAACACTCTCTTCTGTTTGTTTCCTTTCTATGCTTTAATCCGTTGTATGTCGCGGATTATTAGAGAGCATAATTCAGTCGATTGTAAAGTGCAAACCATTTCAATACGCTAATTTTTTTTTCTTTTAAAGTTTTATATTTCAAGTCATACTATGTGGTGTTCAAGTGAAGGTATATAATATAAAATGTTAATAAATAAAATATTAACGATGAAATTCAAAATTTAAATTCTTAAAACTTAAATTTGATTAATTCAATTTTGCGCAAGGGAATTGCAAAACTGTCATTGGGATATGATAATATAAGCCTTTGTAAATATAGATGTGAAGGCAAAAGTGCAATTCCCTTGCGCAAAATTAAAATATTGAAAATTTTTGAATTTATTGAAAGGCCTACAACAAGATTTTAAGGCTTACAGGAAAAAATTAGTAGAAAAACTTCTAGAATTAAACAGGTATGTACTATAAAACACTAATAAATAAAATCTTATGAACGAAATTGAAAATAAATGTTTAAATTTTAAAATTTGAAGCCTAAATCTTTGAATTTGATTAATTCAATTTAGCGCTAGGGAATTGCAAAACTGTCATTATAATATGATAATAGAAGCTCTTGTATAAATAAATGTGAAAGCGAAAGGGTAATTCCTTCGCGCAACATCGAGATATTGAAAATTTTGAATTTAGTGAAAGGCCCGTAACAAAGATTTTAAGGCTTATGTTGAACAATTTACTAGGAAGACTTCTAAACTTCATAAAATTAATGACGGTTTTAATCGGCTGCTATTATCTAATAACTAGTCTAATCTAATATCTGATAATTGATAACTGACCTCAGAAAAATGCATGCATAAAAAACAAAATTAATTAATATTAATTCGACCCCGATGTTTGTGGCATGTTAACAATTGGACCATCTACCTTAAACAACATTGCATGTCACATTACATCTAGCTATATATTACAGATTCCGATAATTCTGATTAGGCCCATAATAAACTTTTTTTAGGACATCAGGTAAAACTAACATTGATTCAATATTAAAATTTGAAATGATTCTTCAAAATTTACGTGAATATTAAATAGGTAACTAATTTAAAGACATCATGTAAAAAAACATTACATAGTTATTCATTAATTATAATCCTAAAAATATGATTGATACTTAAAATATGTTAAATGCTATTTGTTTATAAACATATTTTATTTTTTTATCTGTAGATATTGTGCGAAATATTTGTACCTACAACATTTTATTATTTTTATGCTACAGGTACATATTATGTAAATTTTATTACTTTTATGTTTTATTAAATTGTTCAATTTGTAGTTCTACACATTTTGTTTATCATTAATAATAATTCTGCCAAAGAAAGTTTTATATTAAATTTATAATATAAGTACATTATTAAAAGTAATGCATTTTATTAAATTAAAACCTATCATTAATAAAAAAATATGCCTTTTTTAATTCAATTATAACTTTATCTTTTATTTTTTTATTTAAAATAAATTTATAAAACGAAAAAAAAAAAAAAAAAACCGCATTTTGGAGTTTTGAGCGCGAGCGCCCTATATATGGCCCCAGTGTGCATCGTCTCGGAGGTTCCTTACAAGAGAATTTTTGGTTAATTCATATTCTTCTTCCCTGTCATCGGGAATCGGTTCGAGTTCTCGTAATGTTTCATTCCCCGTATAAAAGCTCCTCATTTTCCCTTCATTGAAGCGTCCGGACCTTGGGAAGATTTTGAATGATAAATTTTTTGTTGCGGCGATTGGTATCTATTATATCTATTATCCACACCCTTTTCTAGGTACCCAGTGTAGTTAGCTAGCTACCTTGGTAGCGATAGTGGTAATTGTTCGGTTGGCGTTGATCTTTGTTATAGTTTTGTTGGAAATCACCCTGCCGGTTACTCCCATACGATTGGTTATCTCTCCTTGTATTTACATCTTGACAAGAGCTTTGTTTATTTGGTCTTGTCCGGCAGTCCGGGGTTTGATAGCGCTCCCTGTTGTTAGGTTTTTGTTTGTGGGCAATTGATACCTCTTCGAGGATAGATTTTTCAAGACTTTGCAAATGGTCGAAAAATGACGCAGCTGTTTTTATCGCCAGGGCGTTAACGCTTAGTTCCATCATAGGTCCGAAATGTGAACTTAGTCTTTGGGAAAACAAGTTCCTCGTTATATAGGTGAACGCATTCTTGGCTACGTGCCGATATCTTGGTGAAACATGCAGTTGGTGTCAAGTGAAGGTTGTCAATGTAATGTTGGTCCTCAATTTCGCCAATAACTAAGTTATTGAATTAGGACCGCGGTATCTTTCTCTGAAACGATCAATGAAAGATCCATAATCATGAATGTCCTTTCATCGAGTGATGTACGTTCTATGTCTTCACCTTTCAAGAATTTTCTTAAGAATCTGTCTAGATCCCATCTGTATCCGAATTTATCGTAAGCTTGGTTAAGATTATTTATAAATTCTAGGGGTAGATTTACTCGATTATTTTTTAAATAAAAATTTTCGTCGATTTCCTTTGCTTCGTAAATAGGATGTTGGCACGGTATGTTATGATTATCGAGAATTTTATCTACCTACCGAGTTGGTCTGCTGTTATTCGGCATTTGGTATTGATCTCGGCCCAGCTCTGCGTTTAATACGGGCTCGATTTCCTGTGAAATCAAGTTGACCTTTCGATGAAATGATTTCATTATGTTGTCAATATCGGATAAAAGATCAGCTTGACGTTGATTAATTGTTCTGATTTCTTTATCAATTCTTCTGATTATATCACAAGCGGTTCTGTCAATTCGTCCATTGATTTCATGGTGGAGGATTTTTTTTTTATTTCGAATTTTTTCATCAAAAATTTATAATTGCCGCTCTAAGTTATTGTTCATTTGTTTGTAGCCTGCTTCGAACTTCCTGTTGATATCCGATTGAATTTCCTTAATTGATGTTAAATGATTTTCAATTCTATCACTTAATTGTGTAAACCGTGCCTTTAATTGATCAGTTTTCATTTCAGTCATTTGTTGGAATGATTCGGCACTTAACTGTCGGTCTATTTCCATTAAATTCGGTGTTAACATCAGGCGGTGTTAATGTCAGGCGGCGGTGGTTTAATGACAGGCAGAGTTCGGTCTTAATGAGATTTTTCTAGAAATTTTGAAAACAGGATGTGTCTTTGTGCACGAGCTTTTCCCGGTAGAGTGAGTAGACCGAAGTGCAAACTTCCGGTTAATTGTGCCTTCCGCTTTGGGTGAGGACGTACCCGAAACTGCACTCATTTTCAATAATTAAATTGCCAACTGACTAAATTCGAAATTATCACTTAACAAAGATCCATTCATCGCATTCCATACAATATAATCACAACCATCAAATTTAGTTTTAGAGAATTAAAAATATTCCAAACAAATCTCATCAAGTAGCCTATGATTTCTTGTCCTACAATATCCTTTAGTGTTATTACATAATCCTTTTCTCCATCTGGAGAAACTCCTTCTCCTAGATATGTAAAAAAAAAAAAAAAAAACAAATGTAAGGTAAAAAGTTATATATAACTTATTGTATATAAATTATTGTATATACAATAAAAACAAAAAAAAATAAAATATACACCACAATTCCTAAATTCGAACAATGAATTATTATTTAGTTTTGTTTATATTATTTTGTCCCGTTTCCTAGTAAAAGAATTCCGGAGCGGCCCCTAAATTGTTACGGCTCTCTTGTATTAATAACAAGTAGGCTAACAATAGGCAAATAATTGCCTAAACTACTTTAAATTCATATATTAATTTACTACCAGTAAGAAATCATTACCACCTTATCATTGAACCGAAATATCAAGTAAAAGATAATTGAATACAAATTTCTAGACAACTCAAAACAAAATTTATTACTAAACATTATTTCAACAAATACACTAATTGAATTTAAGAATAATATAACCATAGAATTAATGACCATTCACAATTGATAAACTAATAATATTTAAATAATGTATAAATAAATATTATGAACAATGAATGAACAAATTATGATAAATTTGTTAACTATAATATTTCGATAAATCTTCTATTGCAAACTGTTGCAAGCCTTTGTATATTTCAAATGTACCTTGAAGATCTCGGTATCTTGATATGGACTCCCTGTAGAAATAACCGTCTCTGACGAGAGCTGACTGCTTATTATATTTTATATTTTTATTATTATATGTTAATTTTACTGAATTTTTGGTCAGTATCTTTATTATTTTTAATAATTGCTTTATCTTGTATTTTGTTGTTGTAGTTATATTTTTGATACCAGCTTTTCTGTATTATCTTATGACGGGGACCATATTATCTGTTTAGGTTGTTTATAATCTTCGTGTTTTCTTTCATTTTAGGTATATTTGAATCTGTTAGTTTTCTTATTGCTGTATGAATATAATTATTAGTGTGTTTAGTTTTGGTATCTGGTGGGTGATTACTGAAGGAAAGTGTAATTCTATGGCGGATTTTTCTTGTTTTATCCATTTAGTATTTCTAGCTTTTTTATGCTTTATTATTAATAAATTTAGGTATTTAATTTCATTATTGGACATTTATTTCTTTTGTAAACTTTAATTTTTTAGTCATTTTGGTTGAATTTATCGTTATTCTATGTATCTCCATCTCATTTTATTTTTCTGTAGTATTATAACAAATCATCAATAAATTTAACCAATAATAATGGTTTGATGTATGATGCCTATTGTTTAAACATTTTTAATTAAGTCGTGTTCAGGTGTGATTCCACTTATGTGTACACCCAGACTCGAAACCCATTGCAATCCCGTCAGTTTTCTATAAAAACTACGTCCCTCAACCCAAAGCGGAATGCCACAATTAACCGGAAGTTTTGCACTTCGGTCTTACTCACTCTACCGGGGAAGAAAAAGCTCGTGCACAAAGAAACATCCTGTTTTCAAATTTCTAGAACAAAATGAGTCGTCATTAAGGGGACCGAACTCTGCCGGTCCATTTCAAACCACCGCCGCCGCTGGACGCTTCCAGAATACAACCACTCCAAAGCAGCATGTTAACACCGGGAATTTAATGGGAAATCGACCAAAGTTAAGTGGCCGAATAATTCCAATAAAATGAATGAAAGGAAAAATGATCAATTAAAGGCACGGTTTACACAATTAAGTGCATTAGAATGAAAAATCATTGAACATCCAAATTAAGGGAAATTTCAATACAGGATATCAACAGGAAGTTCGAGCAGCAGGCTACACAACAATGCACAATAAATTAGAGCGCCAATTAAAAGTTTTTGATGGAAAAAATTCGAAATAAAACAAAAAATCCTTCACCATGAAATTCAATGGGGACGAATATTGACAGAACCGAACCGCTCTGTGATATAATCCGACGAATTGATAAAGGAAATCAGAACAATTAAATCAACGCTCAAGCTGATCTTTGATCCGATATTGACAACCATAATGAAATAATTTTAATTATGAAAGGTCAAACTTGATTTACTAGGAAATGCGAGACCGTATTTAAACAGCAGAGATGGGCCGAGATCAATACCAAATGACGCATTAACAGCAGACCCAACTCGGGTAGGTAGATTAAAATTCTCGATAATAATAAAATACCGGATCCTCATTATAGTTTTAGCTTGTATTCTATATTTTTTTGAAATATGTGGTAGTTGAGATACGCTCTGAACTACATAGGCAATATGTAATAAATATTTTAATTATTATGGTATCTAAAAAATTAAAAATTAATAAGTAATGGTTACATACAAAAAAGTGTAAATCATATTAGATATAATATGTTTGTTTTCTTTCTGTCGCATATATGGCAACGACTTTTTGTTTAAACCTATCCCGTGCTTGTAATGTAGGGGTTGTATGGGGGTGGTGGAGGGCATAACATCTTCATTGTACTCCAAGTTAGGACAGCCAAGGATGTGGTCCAACCTATTCAAAGCCTGAGTGACTGTTTCGTAAGACATATAAATATAAATTTAACAGGCTCCGTGAAATGACAAATCTTTTAAAAATAAAATCATTCGGTATGGGGTTCCTGTAAAGTATGGAAATGTGACATAGTGCTGTTGTACCTCCGGAGGTACCAATTTAATTATTTTATTATTAAAATGTTGATGAAAAATAACTATGAATACGACTTAGGGCAAAATATGGATCCACGTTTTTAATAGTTTGGAAAAAAGACAAAGATGGGGTTAGCACCACAATAGAGTTTAAATTAAATCTTTCTAGAGCAATGAACATGGTGTAGCTAAAATTTCGTGCCGATTGGTTCAGTAGTTTTCGCGGTTAGTGATAACAAACGAAAAATGGCTCGTCCTTTTATATAATATTATATACAATTTATATATCTGTACCTGGGAGGTACACAGCACTATGTCACATTTCTATAACTTTACAGGAAACCAATTCGAATCGATTTTATTTTTAAAAGATTTCATTTCCTGAGCTGTTAATTATATTTAAATGTACGAAAACAGTCACTCAGCCTTGAATAGGTTGGTAACACATCCTTCCTGTCCTAAATAGAGTACATAAAGATGTTATGCCCTCCCACCCCCCCCCCCCAAAAAAAAAAAGAAATAAAAAAAACATTTTTATGTAACTTACCTTAAAAAAAAAAAAAAAAACCTTACCTAGACCATTAATTGGTCTAGGACAATGAATTCTATAGCTCTGTATAAAGTGAAAAAAGGTAAATAAGAATGTGTAATAATGTATTTTTGGTAAAAAAGGACATACTGTTCTGTACCTCCGAGGCACAGATATATACAATAGTATATATACAATTTTGTATAATAGTATAGATTGCATTAATCATATTACTTGTCATTTTTAAGCCCTAGGTGAATTTATTGCAGTCGAGTATAAAGAGTTTTATTTATTTCCAATATGGCCTTTATAGGTTAGACAGGCGAAAGCCCTAGAGGATCAATATAGCGGCCCTGGAGGTGGAGGATATGAAGATGTGACAGAGGTGTGGTGATGTAGTGGAAGGTGTGAGGCTGATTGACAGGAGGGATTAGAGGAGGGATCGAGTGTTCGCCAACCCCCTGGTTCCATATCTCCGTCTACCTTCCACCTGGCATATTAGGTCGTGTCTGGTCCTCACCTCCTCTATAGGGGTCTTCCGATTTAGTCATTTTATGGATGAAAGGGGGAACATGTTTTTCTGATATATATATTTTTTTATTTTTTTTGTTTGTTGAAAATAAACTGAATAGAAAAAAAAAAAAAAACACCAACAATTACATGAACTTACTTAATGATTTTAATAAGTACTTGTACGCCAGGGGGAAGTCAATAAAACGTAAACTCAGTTTTATGGTCAAGGCTTTTCGATGTTAAAAGACAATCTCCACGTAAACGCCTTTTTTTTTTTTTTTTTTTTTTTTTTGTTCATAATTTACCCGAATGATGAAAAAAAAATGTTTAATTTTATGGCCAGTAAACTGCTAATTTTTATTATTTCCCTTATATTTGAACTTGAAATTTACTGTATAACTAAAATAAAATTGTAGTAATAAGCAATTTTGGCGTAAATATTCGATCTAGATTAAACCTCCGAATCTAGTCAATCTAAAATAATTTACCATGGACCCCACCATCACTCACTTTTGTGTGCACATGCATCTATTACTCCGCAACCTGTTTGGCCTTGATTATCTATTCTCTGTCGAATCTCAATAGGAACAGTACTATCAGGAGTTCGAAATTCCAAAAAACATTCACCGTTTCTCTTGCAAAGCCTTGCAGGCTTAGGAATAAGAGACTCCCAATAATGTTACTGGGTTATATATCTAGTGTTTTTGGAATTAATGTTAAGGCCAATACAAACACTACAGTACAAGCAAGGAGAGGTTTAACAAAAAGTCGTTGCCATATATGCGACAGAAAGGAAAACCTTTATCTAATATGTTTACACTTTTTGTATGTAATCATTAATTATTTATGTTTATTTTTAATAAATAATAATTTAAAATAATTTATTACATATTGCCTATGTAGTCAGCCTTATCACTACAAATTTTCAAAAAAATATAGAATACAAGCTAAAACTAGATGAGGTCCGGGTGGACCCCAGGTTGTATTTGTATTGTCTCCGGAGAGTTAAGTAATACCAACTAAATCAAAAAATTACTCTTCAGATAGGCGCACGTATCTATCAGATAAGCAGCGGAAATGTTTGTTTTATTTTTCTTTGATATAGCGGTCTTGGGAAATCCTTTCTTTCTACCCTCTTCATTTGGCCCAACTCTAGCAGACTATTGACCGAGGAATTTTACGGCAAACAGTAAGATTGAAAAAGAGTTTTCTATCTTAGAACTGCGTTCATCCACTGCAATTTTTTAAATATTTTATTTTATTTAACAATAATCTTAAGAGAAGATATCTCAGAAAACTGTATGATGGACTTGTGCTGGAACAAATACAAAGAAGTGTAAATGTGAAAGGAGAACTTCATACCAAAACGTTTTAAAAAAAGGAGGGCTTTCAGAAGAGCTTTAAGAGAAACAACAAGGAGGAGATGATCAAAATTAAGAGCTCCTAAAAACCTGGAATTATGCTTGAATTATTTATTATTTTTTTTTTTTTTTTTTTTTTTATTATATTAAAAAGGCATAACTCCCCATTTGCTTTTATTCATTTATACTACATGTTACAGAGCTTGTCTGTTTCTCCATCTTCAGGTTCTACTATCATTATGTTATTTTACAATTCCTTACTATATTATTACATCACTTAACATTTTTGGTTTTTATTACCTAACACTGTGATATTCTCACTTGGTCATCTCTTCTACACTGACACCACTGAACTTTTAAAGTTTATTTTTCTTATTTATTTATTTTTTCTTTTTTTGGGCTGGTTCGGAGGCCACCTTGGTAGAACTTTATATATTGTTTACCGTTGAAAAACGAGTTTTGTATCTCAGGAATACGCACGTTCATCCACCTAAAGTTTTTTTTATAAATTTCATTTTGCACCAACAATAATGTTATAATCCAAGAGAAGAAGATACCTGAGAAAAAAAAAAAATAAAAAAAAAAAAAAATATATATATATATATATATATATATATATATATATACACACATATAAAGACTTTATATATAAATAATACAAAATACTTATAATTATTTAGAGACACTATTAATTATTAAACTTCAATTTTATTTCATTTTACTATTAACAATGTCAGTCTTGGAACTGGAAAAGTGTGCTTTATTACCCAGTATAATGGAACAGAATAAAAACTCCTTTTATTTTTTCGTATTAGATAATAATATTACATCTCTTGGGTGCATTAAATTATTAAGGTATTTAGGTATCCTTCCTAAAATATTCAAGAAAAACGAATGAGGATACAACAATTATCTGAAGAAAAGAATCGAATATCTTAACAATATCATATTTGAGAAGATGGTCAAGGATGCAGTCAGGAAAAAAAAAAAAAAAGTCCAATTTAAAGAAGTAAAACTTTTAACGGAGTTCCGACGTTTCTAACCGCCTTGCAGGTCCTCTTTAGTCTAAAACTAACGTGACACTAGTTATGATCGACCAGATGATAACAAAAACTGACAGATAATGTAAATTACAAATCGATATCAAATAGTATAATTATACGATTATATAAAAGGAAAAGTCATTTTTCGTTTGTGATAACTAATCACTCAAAATACTAAACTAATCTGTACTAAATTTTAACCTAATCATCTTTATGATTCCAGGAAGGCAATAATAAAATTTTCTGATTTTCAATTAATTTGTTATTAAAAATTGATTGTAAATGGATAACAGTGAAATTTGAAAATTGAACATTTGGTAGAATGTTGGAAGTTACTAAGGTACGGTGTTTCATAGAGCTTGAAATCGGTGTGGTGCGACATGTGGATCCCAGGGAAGTTTGAAAATTTACTGATATGTGTTTGTCACCATTCTACAATAGAATTCACAACGGAAACATTTTAATTGTTCTATAATTTTTTTTTTCAATAGTAAAATTCATCCCAATAAAAATTTAAATTTACAATCCTGAGAGGCAGGCATAAGGTTTGCCTCACTGTCATATACTTTCATGGTTGGAAATTAAAATTAAAACTAATAGAATCAATAAGATCGTTTCTGCACAATAAAAATAACAACCAAATTAAAATGCCGATCCTTTGCTTTTTGATATCATGTGTAAATTAAGATTCGTGGGCCATTCTTAGTAAGCATTGAAAATGCAGTCCGTTGTCCTCAAGAGTTTTTCAATAGTCTGGATACATGTTAATAACCAACTCATAGATTGAAATTGAAAATTTGATGTTCTATTAAACTTTTACAATGCGTGAAAATACCAAAGAAAAAATGATCAATGACATATTTCATTGCAAGAGGTTCATCGATATACGAATAAAACTTCAGTTATTTAACTTTACTTTTGAGAGCAAGCGAAGCCGTGAAGTGGGGTGCTAGTAACTTATATTCATAATGTATGACGTAGATATTAAAGTAAACAGTTATATTAAAAATATAATGTTAAAAGAAGTAAAGTAAGGAAAAGAGCAAGATAAGAAATATTAGAGAGGAACAATAAAATAAAAAATCTGATAACGATAATATTGTGATAATGATCACTTTTATTTCTTTTTCTCCTGACTCCATTCCAGACTATCTTCTTGTTGTATTTCTTACAGTCTACTACACTATCTTTTTTATGAAATCATACTTGGTAAATATTACATGTTAAGGAATTTCAGTCTACTATTTTCTTAAATGTACTTGCTATAAATTTGTAAAATTCAAAAAACATTGTTTTGCATCATGGATTTTTAAAAATTATAAATTTAATAATGGCTTGTATATGGCTTGGTGTATATGGCTTGTAGAATTATTTTGAGGGATCGGTCGAAGGAAAATAAGAATTGTTAAACATAATTTTACCAAGTCATTGTTTCGATCTTAACATTGATCAGTAAATAAAAAAAAAAAATAAAGATAAAACTGTATAAGAAACAAAGCGATAGTAACTAAAACGTAACCTGAGTGGAAAAGTTTATGAAAGAAATAAGTAAATGAAAATTGGAAAATGATACAAGAATAGTAATTATGCTGACATAAGAGAAATAAATAATATGCCAATATAATTACGATTATGTTATTTTTATAAGTTTAGTGAGTGTTAAAACTTTTTACTTTCCTTTGGCTGTAAATAGTTGGCCCTCACGGTTATAAAAGATCTATTCGCCATTTATCACTATTAAAATATAGAATAATGGGCTTTATTTTCCCCCCTATAATTTGGTAAAACGTCATGTTTATTTATTTATTTTTATTTTTTATAATTTTTATTATTTTTTTATTTTTTATAATTATGCTCTTTTAAAAATATAAGTTGATAAAATATTACTTTGAATAATGAATGATATAAATGATAAATTAATGAAAATTTACTCATTATTAATATTTGAAGATTTCAAAATAGAATGTAACTATTCCTGATCAATTTTATCATTCATTATTAGATACATTTTTCATGCTTGTCAATCAATGTAATTGAAAATAGTAAAATTAATAAAAAATAAAATAATAATAAAAAAAAAAACTTGTCCTTCTACAACCCATGAAGGATCTTAGGTTTGGTACTTGAGTATGGATGTAGTTTTACTTGGCCAACGGTTGTGAAAGGAGGATATTTGAACAAATATTAAATTTAGAACAATGGAGAACCACCAATCAGCTTCCGGCCCGTTTAAAAAAAAGGAAACGGAAATGTAAATGGGTAAGACACCCGCTGAGGAAGCCAGATGATCGTATTGAAAAAGCTGCCCTACAGTGGAACCCCAAGGGAAAGAGAAGAAACGGCAGACCATGAGTGACGTGGTGGAAGTCTGTAGAGAGGGAGTCAGGCCGGGTTGGAAAATCATGGAAAGAAATCAGAGGGATCGGTGCGAGTTGGACCAAATGGATATCTCTTGTAAATGCCCTATGCTCCAATAAGAGCTAATAGAACAAGTAGTAAATATTAATAATAATAATAGTATTATTAAAAATAAAAATATTTAAATGTTCTCAGTGAAACCCTACTTTAATTTTAATAATTGCAAATTAAATATGAAACTAAAATCTAATGTACTTTCATTCGTAGAATTTGTAAGTCCACACCAAGGATTACTCTAAAGGGACTTCAAAACTTCTTGAGGATTTTAAAAATGTAAAGTATTGCATAAAATATTCAGAGAAAGATGGATCGGCGGAGGAATGGGGACGAATGCATAATGTGGTACTTGGGGGGGTAGAGGTAGGGGATGGAGGGGGAAAAGAATTGTGCCAGGCAAAAATATTCCATTTTTATGAAATCAAAGTGGTTCAAAGAGGCAGATGAAGTTAGAAAACTTTCGAGGATAGAATTATTAAAAATACTTTAGTATACATCCTAAATTCTAATTTCAAGAATCAAGTTGGTTGTAAATGAAAGATAATTTTGTTTTAGACTGAGTTTTCGGGACTATTTCAGTAGTATGCTACTGTTATATCTTTCACATATATAATTTATAACATTGCGTAAAATAAAAAAATAAAAATGATTTAAAGGGATTTAGAATAAAAATCAGAACTCCTTCCTAGCTGAATTGTCGAAGAATGTAATTCGATAGAAAATGAAGAAATAATTCAAAGAAAGAATGTAATTATTTTTAATTCTTTTGAGTGACCTGCCTTGAATAAGGACAGTTAATAATACGGAGTGATATTTTATTCCATTCACACATATATGGGAAAGAATTTGTACATTATATAAATAAATAAGCGAAACCATGTCCTGGTTTCTAAAAAAAGAAGAAAGGAAAATAATTAGAAAATTCTAGAACAAAGATAGATCGAAAACGAATATAAATTCCAGAAAACTTCTAAAACCAAACAACATTTTGACATAAAGACAGCCATAAGGATAATAAGTCTAAATTCTATGGCCCCATAATATGGCTTCTCCTGACCTACAATAGAAATAGTGAAATACCTATTATCTCTTGTTAATGGAGGATGTTGGATACAAAATGTAAAAAAAAATTCTTGAAATCAGCCAAAATTACTAATGAAGAAGTAGGGAAAAGAAAAACAGTTTTAGAATTTAAAGTTGAAAAATGGAAGGTCGAACCACAGACAAAAGCTCCAAGAACTGGAACAAAATGTAACAAAGAAAGAAAAGCTGAATTTCCCCCACCCCCTCCCCCACCCTCCCCCCCCCAAAAAAAAAAAAAAAAACTAGTAAGCAAATAAAAAGAACAAGAAGCCCTAAAATTGAATCTTTTTAATTTGCGTCTTCCACCTTTGGAGCTTGATGGTAATAATATTAATATATAGAAGTAATAAGAGGAGGATTATTGGGGTGTGTAGAACTAAATAGTGTGCTAATGGATTCGGATGATAAGAAATATTTTTAGAAAATTTTGAAAATTTGACAGGTTTGGATTCTAGAGCAAAAGGCTGTTAGTCAAGATTCTAAAGACGTTTTAAAAATTGTAAACAAAAAATTTTTTTAGATTTTTATGGACTCTGTTAAGGCTGGGCGTCAAAACTGAACAGATTAGGTGATTCTTTCTTATATACTTTTCAAGTTAAGTTCTTTATGTACAAAAATTGGTCATAAAATTTCATACTATCAATGACTGTTAACTGTTGACCAAGTGTTGTTGAGGAGTATCTTTATGACATAATACAAAATTCTCCCTCCCCCTCTAAGAGAATTTTCCTTTGTTGGCTTTATACTTCGTAACCGATCTCGACTAACTTAACTCACTTCCAGGAACCAACTTGCCTCAAGGGTAAAAGAAATTTGAGGCACAAAAAAAAAAATAATCACTAAACAAGCAAGACCAAAATTCTTCCGTAATTTATACTTTGAAACACGTAACTTTTAGCTAAAAGCGGAAGTAAAGTAGAAAACAAATTCTATAAAATAAAAAGTTTTAGGAAAAAAAAAATGATTTTAAAATAAAACTGGACTTAGGTTGAATAATAATAGCATTATTATTAAACAGAGTTGGGCATTATTCGAATAAATTTGTATTCGGATAATGAATAAACATAATTTTTTTATTCGTTATTCGAATAAAAATGTCATTCGTGGACGGATCATCTGTTATTCAAATAATTATGATTTATTCGTTATTTTGTTTATTCTTTATTCTTTATTAAAAAAAAAAAAATTTAAAATTACACTTATAGTTTTTTATGTCAGACATAGTAGAGAGTCTATCTTCGTTCGCAATTAACATCCAAGACGTAATATATTGTAAAAAATTACCTAGTAGAAACACCTAATCTTTCTTAAATGCTATTTTTTTGTTCTTAAGTCTCAAGGTATACAATTAAAATACATATTTTATTTAACTATTTAATTACATCTGCATTGAATATAGTAAAAATACAACGATATTTTTTATTATATTGTATTTTAAAAAATAAGGAAAAGAATACACGAATAAAGAACGCCGCTCTTCCGTTTTTCAACCATAATCGCCATTTTCAAACTTAGCACGTATCTTAGAGATACTCACGAGCTTTGGACAATTAATCTTAATCATCCGATTTCTCCTTCATATAAATTTAATTTTTTATAATAATAATTAAAATAAAAAAAAAAAAAAAAAAACCTTGAACTAATAGTACTAAGATTTTGTTTCTAATGTAATAATTATATTAAGCTTTTAATAGATAATATAATCAACGGCCGAAATAACAGAAAATAAATTTCTGCCTTCAGTCGGACTCGAACTCGGGCCCGGGAGAAAATAAATACCGCGCCTAAAGCTTTAAAGCAATATAAAAAAAAAAAAATACTTTAACATTAAAAGTGTGCAAAAAGAGTCTTCAGCGAGTACTTCTGTAAAGTTTGTTACTCAATTAACCTTGTTTAGGTTCTATATCAGTTACCTATCTCACCACAACTTATTAAGTTTCACAATAAAGCACATTTTATGCTGGGCTTTTGATCAACAATCATTCAAAATTTTCACTTATATAATGTAATAAAAAAATAATGACAAACCTCAATATAGCTTCGATATTTAAGTGCTTGTAATAGAACAAATAATAATTTATAGTTGCGGTTTTTGTTGCGATATGTTAAACCGAAAATCTTTAAAATTTAAAAAATATTTTGTATATAACTAAAAATTTAGTTTTATAAACATTAACAGTAAAAGGAGAAAAAAAACAACAACACTACTTTCGAATATATATATATATATATATATATATATATATATATATATATATATATATATATATATATATATTAATGTATTTACTTATATATTAGTTTTACCTTATAAATTTAATTTTTTTTTTTTTTACCTAACCTTCATTTCTATTACATTTATGGAACTCAGCCTCATATTATTCGGAAGATCTTAACATATATTTAAAGTTATAAATTAAGGTCAAGAAGTTTAAATACTTTAAAAGTTATTAATAGTATCCTACCCTAAAGTAATTTAACGTTATTGGGCTGGATAAGGCATCGAATCGATAAGACAACAAGGCTAAAAGCTATCCGAAAGCAAAACAACTCTTTGAAACTGACATTATCGTCAAAGTCTAAGAACTTTGTCACCAGGTTGTGAATAGGTCATTCGAACCGAACGATTTGAAAATGATCCAACAAACTGTGAACAGCTGATTTAAGTGTTTATTACGGCGAGAATATCCACTTTAACATTTAAATAGTTTCTTAACGTTAAATTTATTATTATTGTGTTTTTTACATCTTTAAAAAAGTAGGATATTAATTTTCATTCATATAAAAATAGTTTACGTTGACATGAATACTATTAAATTATTTCACTTTCTATTGGGTGCAAAAATTGTTATTGAAAAGTAAAATTATTTAGTTGCAACGAAAGCGTTTTCAGTTTTTAAATAATTATATGGGCCATTCTACCATTTAGTCGGAATTTCAACATAAGAAATAATTTATGTATAAAATTAAAATTAATGTATAAAATAAAAAATGTATGCATAAAAGATGTTTATGCAGAAAAATCTTTTTCTGCATAAACATCTTTAAAAAGTCTACTAATGACACTGGCGAAAAATATCTTCCTAGAATGTAGCCTATATGCAAATTTACGATAGAAATCATGAGTGTGAGGGAAACTAAGAAGGTGTGAGGGAAATAGGAAATATTCACTTTTCAAATAATAAAATGTTATTTATCATTAAAATAAAATGCATTATTTAACATTAATTAAACATTTAAACAAAAAACATGAAAGAAAAAAATCAAAATGATGAGACATTATAATATAAATTTAAACTTCAAAATAAATATAAATAAACTTTAAATTAATATAAATATTGAAAATATAAATAGAAAGTATTTTTTTATTTTATTTCACTTAATTTTTTTTCCTATTGTAATCTATTTCTCTCGCTTTAGGTGTGAGAAAAATAGAGTTTTGAGTTTGGCTTAAGATTAACTACACCACAGGCATTTCATAACAAAAACGAATGGAACTCTGAACTACCAGGGAAACATATACGTCAATGCATAGAAAACAAGAATCCAACTTACCTTCTTTGAAATATCACTATGGGAGGGAAATAGAATTACGAATGACACGATTCGCATACTTGATTCGACGCAAACTTGGGACAACTTACAAAGGAAATTTGTTGTTCGGTTACCCTCGGTTTAGCCGGTAGCTTCTGCAATTTTGTCATCCTGAAATATTATGAAATGAATATCGGTTATTCTTTAGCGGGCTTTTTCAAAAAATGTGAAGGATATCATTCTTATTATTGTAAGCAACTAACCCTAGTTTCATTTATAAAATTCAATATATTGCAGCTTATCTGAGGTAATAGAAAAAAAAGTAAGTTTATAATTGCAGAAATAGGGAACTTATTCGTCTTTTAAGTTACATGAGCTGGTAATGGGACACATGAGGGAAATATAATTTGACGTTTTTAATTCAAATTTAATCATGAAAACAAATTAACAACCATGGGAAAACTACTTTACGTTAAATAGGTAAGTAACTTGCAGCTACTTGTTACAGTTGAGAAGAAATTCCATGTAGAAACCACAATCGCTTCAGGACACTAATTCGTATGTAATGGGAAAATGACCCATATGATTCTTATTTACTATTTGCTTTTTCTAATTAAAAAAAAAATAATATATATATATATATATATATATATATATATATATATATTTATATATATGATCTTAAGGTGTCAAAAAAAAGGGGAATTTTAGTAGGTTATTTCTAAATCCTTGAATGCTAGTTAATGACATTGGAGACTTAACAAAGGTAAAGTTAACAAAGGTGCTCAGTTCTAGGATAGTTTAGCGATAATAAAATTTACTGATTTTCAAATTAATCGTCTTTAATGTTCTAGGAAAGTTTAGCAATTATAAAATCTACTTATTTTCAATTAATTTGGTATTAAAAAGCGATAATATGTGGATAACTGTGAAGTTTGAAAATTGACCGATAGGTGGCGAGCTTTATTCTTCATGAGATGATACAAATGTACGGTGTTCCATAGAGCTTTAAATTTATAATAAAAATTAATTTTATTCAATTAAGTAATTAAAAATGATTTAATTATGTGCTGTGACATGTGGATCCCAGTTAAGTATGAAACTCAACCAAAATGTGGTTAACACCATCCCGCAAAAAAATTAACAATGGTAAAACTACTGAACCGCTCCGCCCACATACCAATTTTGTAAATTTTCATAGTTCTAGCAAATATAAAATTTACAATTATAAAAATGGAAATGTTCAATGTTTAATGGCCAAACGAGGTTTTCCACGCAGCCATACTTTTATGATTAGAAATTAAAATCCAACCGGATATCAACAAAATTATTTTTGCTAAATAAAAATTATAACTAAGCCAAAATTCGATCCTTTGTTTTTTTGATATTTTGTGTAAAAAATATAATCCATGGGCCTTTAATTTTAAGCGCTGACAATAGTCTACAAGAGCTTCATAATAGTCTGTGTCAATCTGGATTACCAACTTATAGATTAAAACAAAAATTAAATGTACACTTATACTTTTACGTATTCTTCTAACACCTAATAAGTGCAATTGTATATAGGTTTAAAATTATTGCTATGTGTGCTAATTTTATTAAAGAAATAATACTAAATTGCATAATTATATCAGGATTTTTATCGATAGACAAATGTAACTTCAATAATTAGTTAAAATTTTCAAGCATGTGAGGTGATTTTTTTAAGATAATTTTTAGGTTATGATAATGACTTTAATTATTATAATTGTGGATCTATATGACATATTTAGATTTCAGCGATTTTATAATAGAAGACATTGAGGATTTAATGGAGCTTCAAATTTTAATCATGTAAGTTCATGTGGTTCGGATTACATTCGCTTGATTAAAACGTCTTTAAATGAAGCAAAGAAGTGAACTGATTGGAAATCATGTAAATAATCAGCTCTGTTTTGTATAATGATTCCATGTACGAGTAAATCATTTGCCCGGATAATCCTGGAAAACGGATCTACTCTACACGGATTAGATAAAAGTTACTGCAGCAAGAAATCAAAGCTTAAAGGCTGTAAATAACATGATTAACCTATAAATTATTAATTTTAAAAATATAAAACAAATTTTATTTGTATGAAAAAAAAATAAAACAGAAAAAAAAACTTTTTATTATAATTGACCCTATAACTTGAACCTTTATTTCCTTTCACTACATCTGGTCCTCTAATTGCTGAGGTTAATTTGGAAGAATAATTAAGAATTATGTGAAATCGAGCCAGAAAAAAATATTGAAGTGTCTCAAGAAAAGTCAATTTAAAAAGAGAAAGATATGAAAGGGGGCATTAAAAGGCTTAAGTGGTGGGGAAAGAAAAAGAAGCCACAATTACTGAAACCAAATAACTGCAGAGGTTTCGACTCAATGCTCTCTAATTATGAGAAAAAAATATTTTCATAAAGGAAGGGCTAATTATTTCGCTGGATTTTATTAATTACGTGACTAGACTTTATAAAACTGCTGTTTTTTTTTTTTTCTCTTATCCACTCAAGAGGCATTCCACTTAAGCATTATAATGTTTATTTATAGTGTTTTTACAAACCGTGATTATATTTTTCTTTTGATATGTATTGCAATGTATGTAAATTATCAAAACATTATTAAAATAAAAAAAAATAAAACCTACACAACTACAACCCATGAAGGGGGTTCAGTACTTCGATAAGGACGTACTGTTACTATGCCAACAGTTGTGAAAGGAGGAGATTTGGCCTGAATCTCGCTCAACCGCCAGGTTTTTTCCCAATTACGGGTACCCACTTTGTAGAGGCTGGGTGTGCCCCAGGAGGGTCTCCCGACCTCGAAATTGAGCTACAACCGATATAACAGAAAATAAATTTTCTGCCTTCAGTCGGTTTCGAACTATCATATGAAATATCACTAGCATCCGCAGTTTCGGCTTGACCCGCTCTCGTAATTAAAGAAGTTACAAGGAGTGGAAACACTCAATCCCTCACGGATCTTGGTAGCAATTTTTTCGCAGGTTTCTGGTCAAAAAATATTGGGCGCGTGTTTTGTCTTTCCAACTAAGCCTAGAAGCCGAGAAAAAAATAAACTAATTTATTTTACATCTGGAGTTTAAAAAAATGATATTTACATGCGTTTGGCTCCCAAATTATTATGTTTTAGTGCATTTTTTTTTTTTCCATTTATTGACATTTACAACTGTAAAAAATAATATACATCAAGTAAATGTGTTGATAGTGAATACAATGACATGTAAGTAACTTGTGAAGAACTACTCAATAGTAGCACTTCAATAAGCATGTACATTAAAAGGATTTAAGGCCATATTCTTTTCAGACGCCTTGGAAGACTATCGGGAATGGAGTGGGAAGTAAGTTGGGAGACTAGTGGATTGGAGTGGTTGTGGAGCTTACTATGGTGGGATAGGTATCTTTGCTCTGTGCTTAATCAGCAACATAAGGAACATTAAGATCTTTTTGGATTGGATAGAAGATGAATTGGAAGGTTTAGTGGAGTCCAAAAGCTCAACTCCGTACGTCCAAATAGGTCTAATCACAGTCATGTAAATGGGTCTTTTGTAATTAATTGGGAGTTTTGATCGGTTGTCTAGGGTGCAAATATAAATTTAGAAAATACGAGTAGATTTTGATTTCGATTAATAAAATTATAAAAAAAAGAAAGATGCAAATTACATTATTTTATAAAGGACTGGTATAGTTTAAATATTTTAAAGTTTTTGATAAACTGATCTAACAACCAATATTGTTTCCCTCTTCCGTATAACTATGATTTCTTTTTCCATATATATAACTATTGATTATGTAATGTAAGAATTAAAATATATTTCAAAAGATTATATAGTTAAAATAAAATTCCAAAAAAAAAAATAAGAAAAAGGAAAGAGGCAAATTACATTATTTTTTTTAGGACTGGTATAGTTTAAATATTTCAAAGTTTTTGATAAACTGTTCTAATAACAAATACCGGTCCCCCCTTCCAAATAATTATGAAATTGTTCCATACATATAGCTATTGGTTATCTAATGTAAGAATTAAAATATATCTTGAAATATTATATATTTGACTAAAAATAATTAGCGATTAAACAAAAGAGATGGTGCTGATTTAGAGGACAGTGAAGAAGATAAGTATTGGATTTTCTACTGGACGAGCCACTGTGATTTGAGTATCCATTCAAAGATCATCTCTTGGGCCCAAGGCATCAAGAAGAAGGAATCATTAGAAAATTAATAATGAATTGAATTACAGCTGTGAAGGTGTGGCAGAGTGACGAATGGCTTATTATTCAAGAAAGGAAATAAATGTTTAAAAAAATTTTAATTATGAAATTAAGGTACATTTTTTAAATATAATTTTAATTTAGATTTAAATATTTTCTGAGATAGTTAAATCATTCAGCATGATCTTTTGAAGTTTTAATTTAATTTGTATAATTGGAATATACATATATATATATATATATATATATATATATATATATATATATATATATATATATATATATATATATATATAATAAAACACATAAACATGTTTTTTTTTTAAATTTATTTATCATCTATATACGTAATAGTTTAAAAAACATGTCTCAGATATTTTTTATACAAACATAACAAATAATTTTGTTTTAATAATCTTAATATTATTTACCATTTTAATTTTTGCATTATTATCACAGTATTTCATCATTAACTTAACTTTATATTTTTCTTTTTGTTTTATTATTGTATTATAATTTTATAGATATTGTCTAACAATTGTTACTTTATTAGCTTGTAAATAAGGAATATGCACTATTTATTGCACTTGATTAATTGGTGACAGATATTTGTTAAAATAGAAGGTGAAAAGAGTAAAGGAAAATGAAGCAATTTCAAGAAACAACATATAATTCAATGTTCCTAATGCATTGGTTGATAAAGTTATACTAACTAGAGGACAAATGAAATAACATTTTTTTTTTTTTTTTTTTATTAAAGTTTTGTGTTGAAATTATTAAATTTATTAAAACATCATAGCGAATACTTTTAAAAGAATTGGTTTTAGGAAACTCGTTTGTTAGAAGAAAGAAGCTACTGGGTGGGATGCCATTGGTGGAATTCCATTGACAGTCAAAGGAACTAGGTCACCCGACCTTATCCCATTCTAGTGCTTTGGAGTATTAGCAAGCATTGTTGGGCAACTAAGTGTGGTTACTTTAATGGCTAAGGGGTTCATTGTAGAATTTCTGTAATTTTATTTCATATTCTTTTCGTTGCCTTGTCAACATTATTATGAAGTTTCTAAAGTACTTTTGTTTGAATAAGGAAGAACAAATTAAGCTTTTAAATTTCATTTATTTATTTATTTATTATTAACTGTGCATTATTAGCATAGGCCTAATTTAATAAAAAATAAAGTGCATTGCTTATGTATGATTTCCAACGTAGAATCCATCCAACAAAATAATTTATATAAATTATAATTCCATGTAAAAACATTATTCTCAAAATTGAACATAATCAATTTTGTTTAAGCCAGTAAAGACCATAGTGAAGGTCATGTTGTTTACTGTTTCCTTGAAGAACGCTCACATTTACAGGATGAGCAAATAAGTATCGTTTCTCTTTGTTGATTCTCGATAAATGATCCGATATCTATAAATAATCTAAAGTTAATTCCAAGGTACCGAACGAACCGCTCACGTTAATAATGTTTTTTCTATAATGAAATATCATACTTATAATTTCCGTAATGATACGAAAATCTGTTATAAAAAATGTTATTTATTCTTAATTAACAGAGAAATTGTTCATGTACCTGTTTTGAGGATTCTTGTTATTCCACAATAAAGATTATTTTTTGTTCCATTCATACTAGTTTCCGATCCTTACATTCAGACAGTTATATTATATAGAATAATTCTAGTTTTATTAATCTGAAAATAGATTTATTTTTATTTTTCAGCGGTTTTATGAACTATTTTATAATAGAAATTAGTTTTAATCAAGGTATCGGATTCGAGGATCAAGATAGGTACCGATATAGAATATTTTGGTTCCGACACATCACTACTTATGAGGAATATAGGATTTGATAATTTTTTATAAATTATTAACGTGCGATATTTTGTTACAGAACAATATAATTGATAGATCTGTCGTTTAATATTAATTATATTTTAGGACCACTTCTGTTATTATCTGCGAAGTTTTTAGGGCATATAGAACTGGATAATGATTGATCAATTCTTATTTTGTACCTACCTACTTCCTCTATTGGGTCATAGATTCTAAGGAGGACCTTTCTTCCCCAAGCCTTCAATAATTTTTTTCATATTTTTTGGTGAGCAGCCATCTCTCACTCGCATATGTGACAAAAGGTCTTAATATGGATTTATGAAGACCTAAGGAATATTAATTCTAATGAAGCATTTGGTTGGAATACGGAGCATTCGCTATAATTCGAGAGGGTTTGTATTGGGAGTATTACGTGTGTTCGATATTTAACTTTTCTGCTGTCCCTCACATTTCAAGTTTGTAGGTCTAAATATGTGATGGTCTTGTATATGAGAATTTTTATAGATCCGATGTCCTATTTAGTAGTCAATACGGTCGGCTACTTAGAAACCAAGATAACGCACTGTATCAGCAGGCAGTGGAATATCATTGAAATAGATAGAATGGGATATACGGCGGAGGGTCATGGTTTGCATAGGTGCATTTAGATTCAATTCCTTTGATCCGGCATTCATCAAACCAGACTTCAATCTGGAATAAGTGGGTTTGGAGATTATAGGAAGCTATAAAATGATCTGTATCGGATAAAAGTATAGTGATTATATTGATAAATATTATTCCCAAAATTTATATTTGTTATTTCAAAAATAAAAATTCTTGTTATTGCAGTAAATGAGAAGACTTATCAGAACATTATTTTTTTTTAAATCAATTTAATTATAAAAAGAAACCATAGTGACCTATGGTGCTGAGGGAGCCTGATTTGTACCCTAAATTATATCGGATATTATCACAACAAAATAAAACCGTGAGAAACATCAGTGGTGGAAAATAGCATACATCGATTGTAACAGGAGAAAGCTTTTAGGTTAATTGCAGTTTTTGAGGGAGGAGACAGAGATGTTTTATATTCAGAATGACAGTGGGATAAATGTTGGTCGGTCCGTCCCCTGGTCGACTTCTCGGATTTCTCTGTCACTAAGTGCCCTCTGCCCTCTCTATTGGCCTTTCTAATTTATTTAAGTGCTCGGAAAATAGTTAATATTGTATTTCATTTATTATTGGTTTCTCTGAAATTGTCTCAGTTGCAAATTCTGGTTAAAAATGTTTTAACAATGTATTATTTGCATGAATAATTGCTCTCAATAATATATTTTTAAAATGAAGCCTTATTCCTTACTAAATCGAGTGTGTTTATTTAATAATAGAAGGGTACGGATTGTACATTTTTTATCTTTTACATCAATCTAATATTATAATTTATTATACTTTATAATAATAGGGCCGTAAAAAAAAAAAAAAAAAAAAAAAATGAAAAAAAATGATGATATACAAGGATCAATACAATTAGGATTGATGAATGAATTTGATATCTCTCAGGCCTCCTGAGAACTGAAGATGAATGTTAGGCATTCGAAACTAGTATTCTAATAAAATAATCCCAATAGGGAAATTAATTCATCAATTCTTATTCAATCTATTACTCTATAAACAATTAAGGGTGTAGTCGATAAACTTTTTATAATATCTTCATTCTCTCAATATTTGGATTTAGAAACCACCATTCTACAGTGGCACACGGATTTTATAACGGAAGGGTTTAATGAAAAAAAAAAAAACATACAGAGATGGTCTTCCCCCATGACTCCCATCCCACATCATACATAGTATCCATTTATGCTTTTCCTGCAGGTTCTTTCAGATCACAATTAGCAATACTACATCACCGAACATCCCCTTTCAGCAGATCTTCACCTAGGATTTTGTCTTTTCACAAGTTAACTAATACATTTCCGAACTACCTACACTCCCTTCAGTTGAAAAAATCACTAAATGTAGATGAAATCGCCGTTCACAATAGTTCCTACAGGATAGATAAAATAAAAAAATAGGTAAAAATCATTAACCACTAGATTTAATAAATATTATAAAAAGTGGAAAATAAAAAAAAACAAAAAACTTCAGTAATAATGTTTACAAACGGAAGGCCTATCATACCGAAACTTATCTTCCTAAATAATTTTCTAATCTCCTGGGCACAAACTGTCACCTTCCTAGGTCTGAACCTAGATAAAAGATTAGCATTCACATCTTATATAAATAAAACATGTTGTAAAGCATAAAAACTTATCTGAAAAATGGCCCCGTATTTACGAAGAAAATCTCCGCTGTATGACGTTGTCACAATAGAAAGTATCCGGGTTTTCCCACCCCCTTTCTCTTTGTCAATTGTTGAGGGTGAATTACCTTTACCCCTACCTGAAGGAGGCTCTGACAATCAGTTTAGTACAAACAGTTATTATTTGTGTTTATTTTGAAGTTTGAAAATTAGCCTACAACGAATTTTGACCTCGATGCATGGTAAGTCGTTTTATACGCTTATATATATATTTTTAAATTTAATTTGTCATGTTTTCGTTTGATTTGGATCTAAACTTAAAGTACACAAAATCTCAAGTTTGAAAAAAATATTTAGCTTCACTTTTTCGGTTTTAACTTGGTGTGACAAATATGTCACACTCGGACTTAGAACTACCTTTTTGATTTTTTGTTCCGAATTTGTCAAAATACCTAGTATTACCATTTGTCAGAAAGTTTATTGATTTTTTTTTAATCAAAGAAAACTGTTAAGAATTGCTGCTAAAACAACGCTAGTTTTTAATTACTTTTTTTTTAAATTACTTCTTTGTAAAAAAAAACTTCTTACTTCAATGTAAAAAAAAAAGAAAAAGTTATTCAATATTTTCCAGACATTATCTTTTTCTTTCAATATAAGAAAGCTATTTGTAATGCCTCCTAAAAAAACAGTATATTTTCAATTAGGTACTTGTTATTTTTCGAAATTCTGAATACGATTTTTTTTCTATTTCTCTTTTTTTTTTCTCAATGGAGTTAGTCTAATCGATCGCTGGCAAAAAGCAGTCTCTTTCACCTTTATAAAAAAAATAAAATCACTATTATGGTCTATTTTTACTGATAAACTTGTCCGAGAAATACATGGGTGGAACTGGTCGGATGGAAGAGGACATCAGCCGGAGAAGAATAAGCATTCGTGGGAAGAAATGGTGATGGCCTTTATTTACGTGGCTGATTGATTGAATAATGCATGGCTAATCTATAGGCAAGCTGGACATGCAAATTGCCAAAAACTTCGATTTAGACGAGCAGTTGTTTTGTGCTACTTGGAGAGGTACAAAGCACCAATAAAGTCACCAGGGCCTTCTACATCGTCTGGACCCAGATATTCACGAGTTCCAATTGATATTCGCTATGATCGGATGGATCACTTTGTTGAACTCATCTCCAAGCGCAGGAGATACGCAAGTGAAACATGTTCAAGTACTGTGAACACTATTTATGCAAAGTGCAAAGTGGGATTGGGTGTAAAATGTTTTCATTCATATCATAAAAAGTGAATAGTACCTTTTAATTTTACCTGTAACCTAATAATACCTATTAGTATTAACTATTACTTTTTAAAAAGTAATTAATTAACTGTAAATTTTGTTCAATAAACTAACTTAAAAAAATATTATGTTAGTTATTATTTCTATCCTGATGAAAATCTATCAAATTTTGTAATTTGAAAAGTATAGTAGGCTGAGAGCCTAGTGTGACATTAATGTCACACCTCCCTTTGATGTTTTTGAAATCGATAAATTTTTTTTATTATTTTTCTCGAATTCTGTATCATCATAGGAATGGGAAAATGTAAAAAAATTCAAATATTTTTCAAGAAAATAATTCCCGGTTTCGGAGGGTAAAACTATTAAAAAAATAAAAAGGATACATAACCTATGTATGAGAATCATAAATGACTGCACCAGGCACACACACAAAAAAACAATATGTTACTTGATTTAGGTTCCCAAACTATTTATACATTGCCAGACCTGGAACATTTTCAACTAAACTAAAAACTCAAGAAATCCCATAAACAATAGGCAGTTATATTTAAGAATTCTTAGGACGATTCATACACAGACATACTAGGCATATACTATTAGAATATTAAAGTAATCTATGAGCCAGTTAATTATTCTACAAATGAAATAATTATAATTGTTCAAAATTCATTTATTTTCCTTCCAAGAATGTATTTATTTTAATTTTTTTTTTTTTTATTAGATTATTTTCCCCCCATCTGTTATAAATGTCTAATTTTTATTCATTATGCTAAATCATCCTTCTAGTACAAATTATTTATTAAAAACATGGATTAACTTGATGTATAACAAAATTGTAATAGAACTGTTCCTACCAACAGATCGAACTGGTCCCTCTATTATCCACTCAGTTATATTTACCAACGATCGAAAAAAAATTCAACTCTCCTATTCAATATTATTCAATTCCTATTACAAAATAATCATTTTTATTTATCTATGAATTTTAATAAAAACTATATTATAACGTTCATAATAACATTTCTATTACTTGTTAGGAAACTACCCATTGATAGCACTTCAGGTCTATATCAGAAGTTCTATCTTTTTTTTTCAGAAACCTCGGAGGGTTTTCTAAAATAGAATTGGAGGCAAAGTTTAGAGACTAATGTATTCGTATGGTTAAGAAGTTTACTACGAAAATATAGGTATCTGGATTGTTCTTAATCAGCAACACGGGGAACATTAAAATGCTTAAGGATAAGTTTATTCGTTACAAATTAAGTAGCATTAAATATTTTATTATGGATTTGAGATTGCAAGGATTGGATACTAGATGAATTAGATATTTAGTAGAGCCCCAGGTCTCAACTAATAATAAAATAATAACTAGAGACCTGAAAAGCGATTTTCATTTTTAATTTACGGCTTGAAGATATTAATTCAAAATTATACTAGGTAAAGATAGATACTTAAAGGTGAGCTTCAGGATAAAACAACTTACTTATAAGAAAAATTAACACAAAGAAAATTTGTAGACGTTTCCCTATCCGTAACTGATTTCTATCCTCTGAATAAAGTATTTTCGGTGTAAATACTGAATCTATGATGGCAATGCTAGACTGCAGAGGTTGGCTAGTCAGGGTAATGTGGCCATTGACTTGAATTACTTACATGAAACTACTCCAATTTAGTAGCGGAGCTGAGAACTAACTCTCCGAGAAACCATTAGTGTTCTGTCAAATCCTGAGTGATTGCTTAATTACAATTCTCAATACCTATTGATTATGTTTACAGTACTGATCTATAGTATATGTCAAGTTATTTGACATATTTAGTTTTTCATTTTTGGTTTAATTTGTTTCATGAATTATTATAATTGTATAGTTAATTAGAAAATGGTTATCATTAATTACACAGATCTATATGCAGTGGGTGTAGCAACCAAATAAAGGCAGGAGGTCATATGTTTTTATATTATTTAGATATATCCCTTTCGCCACCGATTAAGATCAAATTTTAAGGTCACCTAGAAGACGTAAAACTGCATAGTTTAGCCCAAATCCGGAGGTCGCAGGATTTCCCCTTATTGAAATATTTCAAGTTATAGCTGACCTTAGATTTTTTTCATTCACATCAGTTTTTGTCCTCTAAAATCTGGAGTAAATCCAATGTTATACGTATGGATAAAAAGGAGAATGTATGCTGATTCTAGTGACGCTATTATTATTATAATCGGTTGAGCGAAGCAGTTGTTATGGCCGGTAGAAATTGTTGATCAAATCTCAACTTCAAAATTTTAACCTCCTCGAAAGGGGTAAAAAATCAATATTTTTTTTATTTTGATAAAATTTCACATATAAGGGTTTAATGATGCGTTAAATCGAGATTTGAAGTCAGTTGTTCATGTAAAAAAATTTCCACTGATTTCCAGCGGATTTCCTTGGAATTTTGTCATTTTTTGAGCACTGAAAAGCCGGGTAATGTTTTGAGCATAAGGAAAGTATTTTTATATCTAATAGCATACATAACTGCAATTAAACGGGAAATAATTATTTCTCTATCTTGACTGAGATCTGAGAGAAAAAATCAAACGTGATTTTCATATTTTATTTTTATTCTCGGCTCCTAATGCTCATTGGCGGCTATAACTCTAGATGTACACTATTATAGGTCCCTACTACCCACTCAAAAATCGGCATTAAAATCTGTGAGTTACAACTGCAAACGTCCCCTTGTAAGATTCTTAACACATAGCACAGGAAAAAGTCTAAAATATATAAATCGAATCATTGTCATACCGATGTCTTTTGTAAGTATAGCAATCTCATCATTTTCACTCCTTTATCTGGATATCACAGTTTTAAATAATATACAATATGAACCCGACCTTCTAATGTATAGGGGCAGGCGTTTATTTTACAAAAAAATTAAAATAAATTATATAAATACTTCTTAAAATTTATTAAAAAAATTAATTACGATTATGAAATGGCTAAATGGAGCAGTTTAAGTGAATGCTGTTCCAGGGTTGTTAGGAGAGAAGAATGGACTGAACGCCATGTCAAGTCTGGTCGATTTACGTTCTTTCATACAAAGAGGAAAATCCTATATTGTTTTAGCTTTTGTTAGTGGAAGATTTATCTTTAAGCTGTGTTGGAAGTGGGTAATTGAGGATGTTTTAACGAAATTAATTTACTCTTCTAGACAGCAGATAGATTAAATAGACATTGGAGACGGGGGAGGAGTATAATAGCTAAATAGTTTTTTTTCGTATATTGGATCCGGGCTTTAGTTTTGGCGTTTTAATTATCATTTATCCGAGATTGGTCCCGGAATTCGATTTAGTTATTTATTTTATTTTTTTTATTATTATTTTTTTTTATTTTATTTATTTATTTTTTTAGCAATAACGAAATATCGATATTATCATTACAAATTAATGACCAGCAACGATTAGGATATATTACCTGGACGGAAATTTCTATTACTACAAATTACAAATTTTACTGTTTTTCGATTTAAATCATGGCCCTTCGTCGTAAACCTACGACTTCCTGTCCTACAGTATCCTTTAATGATATTCCACTAATCCCTGTTGAACAGATCCGCTACCTAGGACTCCACTTGAACAAACGCCTTACTTGGAATCCACATACGAGACTAAAACAACAAGAAACAGCTCGTCGTTACAGACTACCAGTGATTAGACCAATAAGAACTTACGGAGTTGAGCTTTGGGGCTCTACTAAACCATCCAATTCATCCCGTATCCAATCCTTGCAATACAAAATCCTTCGAAAAATCCTCAATGCTCCTTACTTTGTCACCAATAAACATATCCATAAATATCTTAAGGTTCCATATGTTGCTGATTTAGCCCAAACCAGTTACCAATCCTTTTATAGTATGCTCCATAACCAACTAGTTTCTCAACTTGCTTCCCTCTCAATCCTCGATAATCCTCCGAGGCGTCTAAAAAGAAGATGGCCTAGAGATCTTCATGTGTAGATTTTTATTGAAGTACTACTGATGAGTAGTTCTTTTCAAGTTTTGCCATGTTATTGTAAGCGTTTTTAACGCATTTAGTTATTTTATAATTGTACAGTTGTAAATTTAAATAAAAAAAAAAAAAAAAAAAAAAAAAAATCAAGGTAAATACCGTCTTCCAACTATCTGAGCCTCAATTATTTTACTCTAAAATTAAGAAGATTTTTATTCACAGACAAATGGTCCTCTTAAAACAACACAAAAGCATAGTGAAATTGGCTTGGATGATTTAATTTGTTGACCAAAAAGTCACTAGGTTTTAAAATGAGACTCTTAAATGTATAACGTTAAATTCAAAAAAATGAACTGGCATATTATAGTTGTTATCTTAATACTTTAAGATATTGTATAACATTTCGAAAGAATAAAGGATGGAGAATAAGAAGGTAAGTCGGAAGGAGAAGAAATTTAAATTTGAAAAAAAGTTCCTGGTGCCAGACTATATCAATTGCTCGAGCTTCATAACAAAAAATTTACCAGTAGCTCACTGACTTATTATGAATGATTAAACAAGAAGACATTGTGCTTTTGAAAAAGGAAAATAACTAATCGTTATTCAAAAAACAAAAAATTAGGACTAAAGATATCCTTCGGCCTTCAAAAATCGTTGGACCTGTCAGATCCTAAAATTAGCATCCTTCAATGGCTTTATAGTAAGTAAATCTTCGACCAAAGCCGCTGAGCGTTACACATTTCAGATCAGCTAGCATCGAACAATTTTTGATGGCCGACGAAGCAGTGATATTCCTTTTAAAAATTGAATTATATATTCCCTTTTTTTAAAGAGCCCTCTCTTCCTGTGTAATTAATTCTGCAGGACACTAAAATATACAGGAATGTTTAAAATGCTTGTGATATTTGACTGCCAAATCCATGATAACAGTAAAAAAAATAATGTTTTAAAAAATAAATAAATAATATGTTGTTATACGAAAGAATCAGAAGATAAAATCTGTTTTTGGGAAATAATATAGATAAAACAAGTTTTCATCTGAAATCAATTTGTATTAAATTCACATTTATCCTACAGATTCCGTAAAAGCGTTCTTATTAAGAAAGTGACCCATACAATCGTTTAGACATCCTCTATCGATTTTCTTCATCATTTGTTTATTTTTTCGTCTTCATTATCCACAAAATAAATATCCTGTTTTGATTTACATTGTCGTATTTTAAAAAAATTGATATGTAAGGTTACCATCCTCTTTTAGCCAGGGCAGATAACTGAGATTTATCACAATGGACCTCCACGAAATAAGTACCAATCAATCGATTTTGGCAGGTCTGAAACTAGTATTTGTTAGTGTCCTGTGAACAGGATTAAACGAGAAAAGAGAGTGGCCTTTGGAAAAAGCGAAATAATAATTCCAATTTTCAAAAAGATAAGAATTAGTTTGTCAGAAAAGGGAAATCTTTAGATCCTGGTGGATCTCAAATAGCATCCTTCAAAGGTTTCGAATTCAATCATCCTGGTATAAATAAAATAACATTACGCAAACACGTTACAAGATCGCATTTAGCCATCATACAAAAGATTTTATGACAAACTTTACGGACATATCAATAATTTATTACAAACCATAACCTCGAGAAACATGCCTGAGAATTCCCAAAGAAAAAAGAGTAAGTTGAGGGATCTACTCCGTTTAAATTATCTAAATATTACATGTCAGTTTTCATATATACAATGAGCACATCTCCTTGTTGCTAAGGGATCGGTGACAGGTTTGGATTTTAGAATTAAAGAAAAAAAAAATCAATACGTAGTTTTTCGTGCTAAGAAAAAAAAAACGACTAAATACAAACCAACAAAATAAAAAAGTCAACCTATTATAAACTTTAAGGCCCCCTACTACGTACTATTACAACGTTCGTTTGAAAATAATTTTTCTATTTTTGTTTAAATTTTTTTTAATGAACACACATGCAGTACTTAAATTTAAAATATTATAATCAGTTAGACATCATGCATCGATTAACTATATATATATATATTAATAATTATTCGCATGTGATGCAATTTCTATCTAGGTTGTGCTGTTGTTAGTTTGTCAATGATGTTAATGTTAGAGAATGGCTATTACTCTAAACAGAACGTGAAACTACGAATAATTTTCTCAGTTTGTTAATTTAATGCAACGAGTAAAATGAAATAGAAAACAAACAATCCTGTTAATTAAGCTTGTCTAATTAAAACCGATCTTAACAATAATACAAACTAGTTCTAGTTTTTTGGTGGTCATTTTAATATGTTTTCTGTCTCCTATTGATTTTCTGTTTTTTAACATGAGACATGTCTTACCATTGACCTAGTTGGTAAAAAGCGATACGTTTTTGGAGAACGTGGGGGTTACGCGTAGTTTTATAGTTTCATAGTAGGAGAATAGGAGTAGTTAAGAGCTCAGCTTTCGTTACAATAAATAACGCTATCTCTAGCAGGCAGATTCTAACGTGTAAGCTCCTGTTGACTTTTTTCTACTAATACAAAATAAAAAAAATTAAAATGGATTTTACCGATCTTGCTCAACTGCTTTCGGCTGTTCATTTTGTCTAGGGTTGGTTTCTCAGAAAAATAGTTAGGTGTAAATAACAAATGTTTATAATATAAAAAATGTTTATGTGAATAACATGGTTTACAAATGTCTCAAATAATTCGATATAATATTTAAAATTCGAATTTTTATTATCATCATTATTTTAATGAGTATAAATTTTCGGAATAAACAATAAAATGTAAAGAGAAAATCTCAAAAGAAATTACTATCATTTAACTGAAATAAAATAAAATTTAGATTTGTCATATAATGCAATGACAACATTTTATTTTGTTTTATTACTTTTTGTGTATACAAAATTACTGTACTTGGAAATAAACAGTACAATCATTCAAGTGAGTGGAAAAAAATAAAGAACATAAGGGCATAGACGATCAACAGGAATAAGATATTTAATTTAATTTATTTATTTATTTATTTTTTTTACTTTTCGGTGTCTACAAATCTTATGCATGGCCATTTTATTATTATAAGATTATTTAATAATATACGCACTATTCCCTGATAAATATACAGCTTTGAGTTATGAGAAAATAATTAAATACTCCAAATATGTTTACAGTAATTCCGTCCTCTGATTGCATAATTCGTTAGTGCAATCGATCGAAAATGAAATTGAGAGAATATCAATGCTCTGCATTTATATTTATAGCATATAATTCATGTTAGACTCATACTATGAGTAAAGTAAGACATAACCGCTTTGCCTTTTTACAGTTTATATCAATTTTTCTTTATAATAATCAACTAGTTACTGATATTTTTAAAAAATAATAGATTCCGCAAGCTGCAACATGAAAATAATGTTATTTAACTATAATAATAATAATGCTATTATTCTTATCGATGTCAATATCCCATTCCTACTTCCAATGTATTCCTCGGTTTTTATTATAACAATAACCAACTTTTCGCTGTTTAGGAGCCTTACATATACGTTACGTAACTATCATATACAAATCCATTACGAATGATTTTTATAAAAATTACTTGGGCTCCATAACTCACTCTTACAAGGCAGGATCACAATGCTAATGCCTCGTAGCCATTAAACCAATATATAAGGGTAGCTCTTCAATATATTCAGTGTAATAATATATTTCAGAGTAAATTTTTCTTCGGATAAGATTAATTTAAGAAAAAAAGTTTACTAAAAATGTATATAAAATTAAGAATAATGTTCAGAAAAAAAGACTACAACAACCTTGAAGAAGTTCTAGAAATGACAGGGTGTCTACTAGTCGGGAAATTCGGGAATTTCGGGAATATGTCGGGAATTTCGTGTGGTCGGGAATAAGTCGGGAATTTACAGAAAATTTGATTACAGTTTTTGCTCAATATGCGAGTTAAGGAAGCGTCTGATTGGTATAGTCACTCCACATGCTTTTAAAGTAAACTAAATTTGCTACAATTTGAGATCAGGGTAAGGTTTATCTGAAAGCTGGTCAAATTTGCAATGGGTCCTCTTATATGAAATGTTTTAATATGAAATACCCACTCCAGTACGCTGAGAATCCCATACCGTTGTGAAAAAAACCTTTTTTTCAGTACAATCCTCGTAAATAGTTTCGGAGTTATAGTGGAATTCACAAGAGTATGGGGTTCTCAGCGTGATGGGGTGAGTATATCATGGGGCTTGATCAAAATTTCATATATCAAGTCTCATAGTAATTTTAACCAGCTTTCTGATGGTAAAAAAAAAGAATATTTTAATCGGCCAAATATTTTTGGAGTTATTTTTTCCGACAACCTCGTGTAACCTTCTAACTATTTTCAAACCGAATATCAATACTCGATATTGATGTGTTTTTTGAAATTTATCTAGAGTAATCTGAAATATAAAAACAAATTTTTTTTTTTATGTTGTTTAACTGTGGTATGTTAAGTAGCAAAGTATGCATAGATTGATTTATTTAGATTATTATTGAAACACTATTAAAATATCGATTGACTAGAATTTCTAAAAAAAAATTTTGAAAAAGTCGGGAATTTCTAGAAAAATTCTTGAAAAAGTCGGGAATACGTCGGGAATTTTGATAGCTGAAATTATAAGACACCATGAATAAACTTAATCAATAATCATTATTATCAAGTATAATATACAAACTTTAAAAACTGAAACGAAACAAACTGCTGGAATTATTTGGTCTTAGCCAATTACAGCCAACAACCCACTGGACCATTTGTAGCAAAAGGTTCTTGTCACTTTACAACGAAATACCCAGCATAATATCTACACCAGCATTTCTGACTTAATTAGTGATAAACCTGCTTATTCCGGGCAAGAGAGAATATTCAAACCGAATTCAAATTAGGAATCAAGTGTTGAAATAGCTGGTTGGAAAAGTTAACGGTTTCAAAGCGAGCTTAATACTAAACGAAAATGAAACTTGCTTTTGAATCATTACTATATAAAATTTGATAAAATGTACAAATTTATTCACAACTAGCTGAATTTATTAAATTTTTTATTTTCAGTCGGAGCAATGAACTCTGGTCTAAGGGATTTCTTTGATCCTGGATTTCCTTTTCATATTTTAGCTCACAACTAGGGTTGTGCTTAATTTACTCGTGTTAAAGCTCAGACAGAAATGTGAAAACAGAGTTATCCCTTTAAACGATACATATGTCTGTTTTGGGGATATAGAATATAGGGATTAGGGATATAGATATAGGGAAAACGAAAAATGATTACTTTACTCATTATTACTATATAACTTTGATTATTATTTTATTTTATTTATTTTTTTTGGCTATGGCTGAAAATATCACTAACCCGGGCATTTTTGAGGTTAGGCACGAAGTTAATTCTTAATTTTGATGAATTTACATACTACTCTGGCAGTAACTAGCAGCACTGCATTATCCTAAAACTAGATCCAAACTTTTTCTAGAAAGATCTAGTTTTTTGGAGGTGTAACCTGTTCTATATTGATTTTTGTCATTTTTAGATATAATGACCGGTTGAATACCAACCTTTCCGATCTTATCATATTGTTTTCGATCTTCGCTTCATTTCTCATATTTTTAAAATTATTCTGCGAACGCCTTGTTAGCTTCAATTTTCTGAAATCATAGATATCATTACCGTTATTTGCCAAATGGATTGTTTATATTGATATTTTTATTAACATGAGTAAAAAGTAAAACTTTTCCGTCAATATAATCCCATACTTCAACTCAATACGGTTCCTAAATGTGTTAACAAACACTATTTAAATTTAAATGTTTAAATTTTTCGTCATCTAAAAAGTTTTTTTTTTCCGATACCATATCTCACGTTTGTGTCCAACGGGAACCGAAAGCAATTAAGTTGAATGCCTTTCTGATTGAAAGAGAACGTGGGAAAAAAAAACTGTTCACCAGTGGAATAGAATGGGTTTTTATTATTATTTGTTTAAAATATTCAAAAAATTTCATCTAATTGTCGTTATTAAATATAAGTTGAATTCTATACAATTAAAAATTTAAGAAATTTTGAATTTTATTAGCCCCTTTAAGCCTTCGTGAGAGATATGCCCTTTTCTTAAGAATTATACCAATTTAAAATTTTAGGACTTTCAGAAAATAATAGTGTAATGTTGAGATAAATACTTTCTGTTGCGATTTACGGGATAAATCAACAAAATGAAATTTTACACAAGACAACACGATCAGATTGATGTAAATGAACTGTAATTCGATTTCCGTTCTGATCATTGAAGTAAAAATCTAATTTCAGGTTCCCTTTTCGGAAGATTACGGTCCATTCAGTGTCCCCCGTATCTCAGGTTAATGTAATCACGGATGTAGCCCCGCAGAAAGTTATTAACCAGAATATTGAATGACTTCATCGGCATATTTTATTTATTACTTTTTCAATTTTTGAAAATATATTCTTACATAATTTTTTAAACAACAACTATATAAACGCATATTATTATTATTATTTTTTTTTTCATACAAAATTTCGTTTTATGGGACAATCAACAACTCAGGTTTTCAATGTTCTTCTTCAATTTATTCAGCCATCATGTATTTTTAAATCGTGTCGGTAACGCAATTCTCAATCCTTCGATACCTGTTTAGAAATTCTATTAAAACAAATCAAGATGAAAACATAGAAAGTAAACCACATTTTTTTAAATTAAAAAAATAAATATTCAAGGATAAATTAAAAACAACAAATATAATTTATTATTCACCATATGTTGGGGATATGGTGCTTTTCACTTTTGGAAAAAAACAGTTCCCAACCCCAATGAATGCTGGTAAATAATTACTTAGAAAAAAAGCCCAAACATTAGTTTTAAAGATTGGGAAACCTGAAAAGAATTAATGACATAAAAAGACAAGAAAACAAAGAAAATTGAAACTATAAATAAACACCATAATAAAATGTTATATTTCTTGAATGAGTGAGTATATAAATACATATATACATAAAAAATATCGTGGTGAGAAATTTAACTGTAAAACTAGAAATAAACAAATAAAAAAAAAAAGGTTTCTCCCAATAATAATAATAAATCCCATATAGTGATTACAAGTTAAAATAAATTAAAATATATACAAAAAAAATTTAAATGTCCCCTTCTTGTTATTTTTATTTATTATTTTTTTTTTTATTGGTTCAAGTTACGTGAATGTTACCATACTCGAGGGTCCTTGGTGAAATCTTCAATCCATACGGTGAGTTGCTTCATCATTCCATGGGCAGGGGTGAATAAAAAAAAAGCAGCCTGCCGGTGAGTCTTGAAGATGAATATTGGTGATATTGGTGTGTAACTGCTTCTTCCAGGGAGGTCTGGCCAAGACTACACTTTGCTACTATCGCTGGCGACGCTAATATGTTTTCTTTTGTTTTTATTAACAAATGTCGTAATTTATCTATAACTTGATACCCATAATATACACATAATAATTCATAACTTCAACGTTACATTTAGTTACTTATAGGAAGTAACTAAATGTAACGAAATATTTATAGCTATTTACAATTTTGTGTTTATAATAAAGTATAACATAATTTGTTTTTCACTATAGGAGATAAGAATAATTTAAAAAGAAAATAAGATAATAAATTATCGGGCTTTAACACCATATGTGATACATAAGTTTAATACTATCAGGCATTAAACTTGTTCTATAGGTACAGAAAAGTTAATTTTCATCTTACATAGAAAATATATGCTATAAATTCGGATTAATTATAACGCTTATTTTACTGTAGTTAATAAGAAAAAAATCAAAAAACATTATATATTTATTATAGTTAATTATCTAATTGTTATTAATTTATGTAGTATATATTATTTCTGAAGTTATTTGTTCTTTTAATTGTGTATACAACAGCATTTATTCTTTTAATGCCTCCTTTTCTTTCATTTTATTTTTTTGCCCTGTTTCTAGTTCTCTTTCTGTGACCTTATTATGCAAATTTGTATTCAATTTTTTATCAAGTCTTATATTGAAAATCCTAATATATAATAATACTTTCTGTTATGTAATATTATTCTTAAGAGACATTGTCCCAGAATAAAGTTTACATCCTATTATATTTTATGTAGCTCGATTCATTAGAAAAAAAAAAAAACATATCTACGAAGGGTTGATAGAAAAAAATTTTGATTTTTTTTTTTTTGTGGTTTCCGAAAAAATTTGAATCATCGTATATGTGCAACAGATTAGAATACAAATATTAGGACTGCGGTGTTTTTCTTTAGTTTTTATCTGGTTTCACCCAATCTTTTTTTTTTGTTTACTCTATATTAATGCATTCAGTAAGTGATAAAGTAAACTACGTACTACTTGTAAAGAATTTTACTACTCTGCATTAGTTGGGCGCATTTGAAATCTTCTAACCATTATTAGACGAAGTTGATACAGTTTTGTTATCAGCAGTACAGGACTGTTCACCTCTCTCGGTCTGAAATATTCAGGCTCGACCGCGGCGGTAACAACCTCTGTTCTGATGAAGTTAACATCCGACCTCTGCAGCTTATTAAACTTTAGCTGTTTTAGACGCCGTAATGTCAGTCAACTCAACGCCTCTCCTGGATCCAGCCATCAGATTTCATCATTGATTAGTACTAAGAACATTTACTTGGTCTAGGTTAATGGCATGAGCGCTACTATTATCTTTGATTACCTAGGGTGTCATTAAATTTTAGCAAGGAAATCTATTAACATCAAAGGGGTGTTTGATACTTTAAAATTACGTTGTAAAGTACAGTATTAGTTTAAATTAATAGCAATATTATTCTAGAAAGAATTATCTTTAAATAAATTCAAAATTATTTTAAACAAGATTGTCGATCTTAATATAAAACATATAAATAAAACAAAAATTCTTTACGTTAACACTTCTCAGGGATTAGTTTAACCTATTTTTTATAAATTTAATTTATGTATTACCTTTAAATATATATATTTATATCCCTAGAAACCAAATGCGGAAAAATTACACAAACCTCCCAATTCAAATACGTAGGAGAGATTATTCAACCATCTGGACTGAACCAGATTTCTAATGAAGACAGGTTAAAGAAACTACAGAGAGCATACAAACTTACTTGGAATCACTACAACAAAAAAGCAATATCGATCAATGCGAAAATGCGGCACTACAACACAGTCGTTTTCCTGGAAGCCCTATATGCAGCTGAAACTACAGTACTTCGTGGACACACCAAAATAAAAGACATTGAAAAACAAGAACGGAAAATCCTCAGGAAGATTTTTGGCCACGTGAATCGGGATGGAATCTGTATTAAAAGACCCACTTCAGAACTGTACAAATATTCTAACACAATTACTGACACCATCAGAAAAAGGAGATCAAATTTCTACGGACATTTGTACCGGATGGGTCCCGATCGAATCACAAAGAAAATTTTCTCCATAGCCTGCTCCAGTAAGAACAAGACCAAGTGGATCAATGAAACATTAGAAAACCTGAAACCGATGAAAATAAGTGACATTAAGGACCGTACAAAATTCTATAGCAAAAATAAAATATGAATGTCACCCACAGAGAACCACGGGAAGAACATGGACAATAGAGCGCAAACAAAAGCATAGTAAATTAATGAAGAGAATTTGGGATAAACGAAGGAAAAGTAACCATCAAAGATGTCAAGTTCCAGCGCTCTCTCAACAGGGATGTAACGATAATAATAATAATAATAATATTATATATATATATATATATATATATATATATATATATATATATATATATATATATATATATTAGCTAAAATGAATATGAATATTATAATTACTCTTAAATATAATCATAATTTCAATTTTAACCTAGGGTTTGAAACGTTAAATTTTCTTTGTGATTGACAGTGATAGTTTACTTTGATAGCATTATTATTTTCGAAAGTAATATCTTAGATAAATTCGAAATTATTTCATTTTTTTCTGGTATTAATGTTATACGAAGTTTTGCTCATTTTCCATTTACTACTTTCTAGCATTTTAAGGAGTCCTATTTTATTTAGCATAATTTTATTACCAATTAATATAGTTAAATCAATAATTGGGTGATGGGCCTCACCGTTCATTTATGTCATTACACCTTAAATACTAAAATAACATAAATCTATAATTTAATATATAAAATCATTTTTGCAATCGCTATTTTTCTCCTACGGGTGAAGTTTGGCTGTTCTTAAGGATTTGAAACATTTTATAATGTATTAAAAGATTTTTCTGTTCTATCGGCAAAAAAATTCTTATTTTTTAAACTTTTAATTGCTCGTCTATCTTCGTAGTTTTGACTCTTTGCATTGCAGTACCTTTTACATTTTTACCATTATACTATTTTAGAATATTTGAAATTTGTTACTTGTACTTTGCCCAATGGATGAAAAAAATGGTGTCCCATACAGCAAGGTTGTTGAGATAACACATTTATATATAATTTATTTTAATCGTAAAGCTAAATTTGAAGCAGATAATAAGTGATTCAGTTTGAAAGTTTGTAATATCCCTTTTCATATTTTATCAAGTAAGTGGGCTTAAAACTTACGGTGTCTGTCAAACTTAATACCCAAGCAAACAATGTTTTTCGGAAGTTTGTTTGCATATTTATCGATTTTGATAATATTCTAAAAATGTTTAAATTATTTTCAAAACTATGAAAACTCATTTGTCGGGAAGGACAGAGGTTACAACAGACACTAAAGGACACTGGCTTCTGCAAGAATTTGACGATTTTTGACAGCCGAAGGACATCCTTAAACTCATTTCTGACAAATTAGTCAAAATTGTACATTTTTTATTTCGGTATTTTTGATTGTTTTCCTTAATCCTGCAATTACTCTAGAAATACCTTTTGCGTTTTATAAAGGTACTTTAAGGTAAAAAGTTACCAATATTGGTAACTAAGTTATTACTTATAGTTACAACTTAACCATTTTTTTTTACAAAGCTGATATTAAAAAATCCCCTAAATGATCATTTTCCAAGAATCACTGAAGAAAATAAGAGTAGGATTACTACTCAAAGACTCAAAATTTCTACATATTCGAAACTGCTGCTTTACTGTGCCTCCAACTGGCTTTTAGTGGAGTTTCAGATCCACTGATGTGATGTAGCGCCAACTATGATAATGATAAGAATAATATAAATCTTATATATCTTATAATCATAAAATATACATATTGTAAGATATGTATGTAATAAAATTGTATCTGTCAAAAACATTTTGACAAGCACATGAAAGAATAATTATATTTCATATTAATAAAAAATATTTGATTTTTTAAAAATACAATTGTTAAATTTTAATTCATTCATTTTAAAAATTTATTTCGTTTATTTTTTTCTTCAGTTGAGGTACTGAGCTGCTCCATAAATGTCTTGCTTTAAGGCTGACTGAACAACATTGCCCGCATGACTTAAACTTCGTGTGGGTTTAGTATACATTGATTCCCGTGTCCGTCTAAATCTTTAATAATCCTATTCTGATTATGAGGTAAATTTTATTGTTGAATGATAATTTTATAAATCAATTATCTTTAGAATTATATATTACTAGATACGACGAAAATTTCCTAATTCCTCTCCCCCTCCCAATCACCGCTGATGAGGTTCAGGGCTCCTCAATATCACCTTCTCTATTTAGTTCCTGCATTAATGACGTTTATCCCCTCATAAAACATTGTTCCTCTCATTTTTACGCTGACGACTCACAAATTTACCTTTCCTAGTGAAATTTACAAATTTCCCTAGTGAACTGCAGGAAGGAAAAATGCAAGCTGATCTTGACACAATATCCTTTTGGGCCATTGCTAATAAATTGAAACTGAATGCTAGCAAATCCAAGGCTATTGTATTGGGCACTAGTGTCCTTCTCAACTTCCTACCTGGAATCCCTAATTTCTCCATAGATTCCAATCTCATAATCTTCCACACTTCCGTTACGAACCTCGGCATTGTCTTTGACCAAACCCTTCCCTGGAAAGATCATGTTTCCCTTCTTATCCGCCGAAAAACTTCCACTTTTCGACTCCTAAACCGCTTCCGTAAATTCCTCCCTTAATCAACTCGTCAACTATTGATTTCTTCCCACATATTCCCCCATTTCGATTTTGGTAGTGTGGTGTACGGAGGTTTCTATGTATTTCAGGATGCAAGATTGAAGAAGCTCATGAACTGTTGCCTGAGATTCGCTCTAGGGATACCACGTTATGACCATGTATCTCATCACTACACAAGATTAAAATGGTTATTTCCCTCCTTCCGAAGACAATACTTCCTTGCTTCGTTCCTGTACAAATCACTTTCCTCTCAGTGACCTCCCTATTTCCTGAAAGCATTAGCATCTACCGAAAAAATCTACCGACATCTACCTAAATCCCTACAACACAACATCCTTCAAACGTTCCTTTATTTCTAGAGCTTCTAACTTCTGCAACATGCACTAAATATACAAATTTTAAATTTTACTTTGTATTTCTACTTGATTCCTGTAATGAAAGAACTATTTTCATTTTCATTTTTTTTTTTTTTTTTTTTTTTTTAACTCGAATCTGTAGAAGCAGTAAACAATTAATGAATTAGCGATAGTATAAAATATTTTGTCAAAATGAAGCTTATTCTGTATATTTCTATTTTCTGAGTATACTTTCTTTTCGCTAATCCATAAATTTGGCATAGATATAGATTTGCTTAAATAAGATAGAACAAACATTAAATTTCTTCTTTTTTTTTGTGGTAATTTAGAGCGTATGTGTAATATCAAACAGGCTTAGTCGAAAATGTAGGATTTTACGTTGTTTTTTTTTTAATTTATTGAATTTTTTTTATGGTTAATCTATCTATGATAAGTCCCTATTTAGTTCATTGAGTTTGTATTTGGTATTGTTCTTTACCTCTTATATAGCTAATTCATATGAACTACATTACTAAAAAAATAACTGTTGGGTTGAGACAAAAGACAAGAAACAAACATAATTTCAAAAGTACGAAAAAAATTCCCTTCTTTTTCAGATGTGTGATGTTGATGATCTTATTTCTGCAAATTCAATTCTGCTTCTTTAAGTTCTCAGTTATGAAAAACTCAAAAATAGTGAAATAATATGTTAAATATTTTTAAATGTTTAGTATGGGATATTTTTAGATAGAGCGTGAACTCTGGAAAATCTCAGTTCCATAGCCCTGAGAAATTCTTTCTAATTTTTTTTTTTAGAAAGAGTTTTATATCTAACACTTATTGTTGCTTATAATTTTTTTTATTTAATTCATAAAAGTGTGTATATATATGAAAAAATACCCTTCGAAATGATAGTTCATTGTAAATATCCAAGAGAAAGAGGATTAATAGTAACCTAAACTCAGCCCTGTAGAATAAAATTACTTTCTTCAAGACAAAAGGAAAAATAAGATACGATTCCTTTTATTTAGACAGTATTATATTTTGATGTAACTTTGACAATAAGAAAACAAGATACTAGAAACTTACTGAATTTAAAGTTAAATTTACATAGACAAAGTTTTGGCATATCGAGATCTCGACTTTCCTCTTAATATTATAACAAAAAAGAGGAAAAAGTTATTTAGTATCGGAACTAGGAAGCTTTGAATGTTCAGTGGATTTATAAGGTTTAATGGAAACATATCTTTAAAGGAAAGTTTCATGTTTAAATAAGAATACTCGAATAATAGAAGACGGAAGGAAAGGGTACGGGGTGTAAACGATGGTGAAGCTGCAAGAAGGCTGGTATATGAAGAATGGAAAAACAAAACTGGGTAACAAGAAAAGTGTCTGCGGATCTGTAATAAAAATTAACTACTCAAATCTATAATGACAAGATAAAACTCTTCTTTTACGAATATAAACGGAAAATTGTTGTTGTCGTTTAAAGTTAACACGACCTTATAGATTTCTGGAATGTAATTAAGACGTTGAACCGACGAAAAGAGAAATTGGATTACGCTGAGCCATTAAGTAAGGAATGGTCTGTCCCGTTTGGTAAATGAGTTTGCCTACATGGAGTCCTCAGATTCCATTGCAAATGTTGTTGGAACCCATTAAATCTTACCAAGTTCTTAAATTCACAGAAGAACCCGCCTTCGTGGCGTTTAGTACAGAAAAAGTTCTCATAAAACTTTTATATTTATACTGATGTGAAAGTTAAAAAAATTGTTTTGTTTTTGTTTTTGGCATATATAATTTTAATTCTATATCATATCTATACCGCTACTGCCGTAACGGGTGGAACAATAATGAAAACAATAGTAATGCTATTCTTTAAACAATTTTATTAGCATCACGTATTGAAATAATTTAAATTTAAAACAATGCATTAAACAATTTGAAATTTAATGTTCATCGAAGAGCACTTTATTTTTTATAATTATTATCCAAACTTTTTAAAAATAAATTATTGATCTTTACAGCTGTATCTATACTATCGTAAAGAAAAACATGCAATTTTTTCATGTGAAATTTTAACCATATAATGTTTATCGATCCAGAATGGTTTGACAATAATAAAGTCTAGTGATTTTCATTTTATTTATTAAAAACAAAGAGAATGTGTGGATAGCAATGAAGTTTGAAAATTTACCATTCTAAATGAGAGGTTATAAAGGTGTTATATATAGCTTGAAATCGATACAAAATTTTGCTCCTATACCCACAATTAAATTATTAAAGAAAATTTAAATATATGTTGCGACATGTAGAACCTAGTAAAGTTTTAAAATCAACCATTATGTAGTTAGCACTATTCCGCTATAAAGTATACAATGGTAAAAATAATAAACCCATCTGTACTAAACTTTAACTACTTCATATTCAAAGATTTAGAAAAGTTTATTTATTTATTTGATTACTATTTTATGTGCCGTGTTTAACAACTCAGGCTAAAGGCACCGTTACATTACATTTGTTATTAGAATCCTACATTAGCCGATACAAGTCGTTTTCTTTGAGGAGGGTGAACAGTTTTTTCCTGTTTCCCGGTTTTAAGCCTCGCAGTATCCTTGGAGATGCAACGAAGTCTTCGAAGGTAAAAATCGGGTTCTATCCTTGATAAATTGCTCCGTTGCCAGCAGGCAGTTGTAAGTGCTGCATTCTGGTGGAAGATTGCCTTCAAATAGGTGCCGATGAGTCAACTTGCTGTGTCCAATTCCAAGTCGCGTTATTACTGTTCGTTCTCTCCTGTTTATTGGGAGAGGTGTTGCTGGAAGAAAGTTTTCGTATAACCTTTTCATTTTATTTATATTTGGCACTTTTGCCCAGAAGTTGATCCATGCTTCTGTGCACAGGTAAAATATATATTTATGAAAGTCGTAGAGAGTGACATTGGTATTGGGAAAAGGGGGGTTCTCGCTTCCTTTGAGCTTATGTATGCCAATTCATTTCCTTCTATCTTGGTGTGACTAGGGACCCAAATAAATTTAATGTTTTTATTTATGTTTAGTGCTGATTTCATAATTTTTATGAAGATAGGATTGTCGGTTTGATTGAAGTTTTGGACTGTCTGAAGGGCTGAGAATAAGTCGCTGCAGATTAGAAATTCTGTTCAAATTTTCAATTGAATTCACACACAGGTATATTGAAAATAGTTCGGCGGGTAAAATAGAAAAAAATGTTTGGAAGACAGTATCGGAGGTTTTCTGAAGGAAGGATGACTGAGCATCGAACACTCTCCTTATCTTTTGAGCCAATGTAATAATACAATATAATCAATGTAACGGTTGCTGATAATGGATTGCATCAGTGCTTATGACTAAAGGCAAGGTTTAGAAATAGAAACATTAATAATAATACATATTTAAGTGTACAATGTTGTGTGGCAAAAACGGTTGTTTTTTTCACATTTGCGAGATGTATTTTTATTTTGTTAAAAACAGTTGTAGATTTCAATAAATAGTTTAAAAAAATATTTTTTTTTTGAAACAATAAGCGGCCGAAACAACCAACTTATTAATTAATTAATTAATTAATTATTAAATAACCATTATTTAACAACAAACTCAATGATGAATAGGCATATATCCCTTTGATTGGTGTTTGTGATTAGGCTCTGAAAAAAAGTCAGGAACAGAGGAATCTGATTTTGATAAATACAAACGAAATTATTCCACTCAATAAACGTATATACTGCTTGAATTGTTGCGTAGGTAGGATCCTAATGATTCAACATTTGTGGTGATTTAAATTTGATTAGCAACCTCCGCACTGGCTGTTTTCCCGCCAAAGCCCCCCCACTCCTCAGAGGCTCTAACCAGCCAGGGCTCTCAATCAACTCTCTCTGCCTTTGAGAGCTAATCTCGAGATTATTAAAGTTTCTTCAGAATGGCATTTACAACTGTCGGCTAACTGAATGAAACAGTATTATTTAATATCCGAAATGCTTTTTACATTCAAATATAATTTTTTACAATGATTAAGGATTTTAAAGTATGGCCTAAAGGCTATTTTTATTCTTATTAATTTTTATATCTAAGAAGTTTTTTTTCATAAAGATGATATATTCTAATAAAAAATATTTTGTATGATATATAAAATTTTAAAGCTTTATTTCTTAAATTATCTTACTTCTCAATTTTTTTTTTTTTTTTTTTTTTTTTTTTTTTTTTTTTTTTTTTTTTTTTTTTTTTTTTTTTTTTTTTTTTTTTTTTTTTTTTTTTTTTTTTTTTTTTTTTTTTTTTTTTTTTTTTTTTTTTTTGTACTATACCACAGTACTTTTTTTTTCTTTCAAATTTAAGTGGTAGTTACTTAGTTTTCGATTAGCTCTGTCTTAATGACCCTGTATGCTCGAAAGGACTAGGAACGGAAAAAAATGTTTCTATCCTTCGTTTCGGACTATACTAGACTCTGACTAAGGTTAAATTAGCAATTAAACAATACCATATTTTTTTTTTTCAAAATAGCTACGAATAATCCAAGCCTATATCTAACGTTACTTATCAACGAATCCTAGTTATTTTATTGAACTGTTATTCACGATTTTTTTATTTAAATCGTCTAAATTAACAATTGCAAACAGAGAAATAATATAATGGATTATTAATTGTGTATATTTTTTCATAATAATGTAATTATTATTTAACTATATGATTGTTTATGTACATATAGATATAGACATATTTTGGATTGAAATTGGCTTCGTAAAGTCCGGAATATGTGAAATATGAGAGGTTTTTGACTAATGGAATATTTATGCGTCAAACGAAATTTTTAACAAATATTTGTTTTTCTAAACTCGAAGTTCTAAAGCCGCCTTCGATAATCCTTATGTCAATATTGGCTAAAATAAACTCTTGTCAATTAATTATATATTTTGTTAGGTTAGGGATATATTCCTAAGTGTGAAATATATGGGAAGAGTAAACGTTTTCTTCGTGGATAAGTAATTCTTTGACAACAATAATCTTAGAATTAGCTGTCATAAAACTGTGCGATGCACTTACAATGTCGTTTGCATCCATGATGCCTTCGTTTGAAAACAAACAGGTGCATAATGACCGGACTTTTTTTTATAATAATTATTTTAAATTGGTTTTAAACATTCCAAGGTATCTAAAAAAAAATATTAGATATGGAATTATTTCTTGAGTGTGACTATTTGGCAGTTCCAGTCGAAGTGGTATATATATTTAAACATATTAATAACTTCTTTCATTATTTTTTATTATTAAAGAGATTTATTTTATAAATACACATTTAAAAAAAACAATGTTCTAATGTTAGACATCAAGATTGTACCATTACTTTTGTTTCCATGTTAGCGGTTGTGTATGGAAGAGATTTGGTGAAATTCAAGGTCAACCTACAGTTTCCCCCAATGAAGATACCCACTTTATAGCAGCTAGATGTTCCATCCAAATGTTGGGCTACGGGTAAAATAACAAAAATATGAGAAAGATCGGAAGGTTTAGTGGAGCCCCAAAGCTCAATTCCGTATTACCAACTAGGTCTAATTACTGTAAATAAGTCATTAACAATTAATTGAGGACTTTCAACATTTGTCTAGTAAGTTTTGGAGTAGTCGAAAAGTCGTTTTAAGTCTCTTATATGTACATCTTATAAAATTCAAACAATTTATTACTATATGACTTGTTCGATTAAGTAAGCCTTTAATCACCTCTCCTTATTATTTAAAGAAAACAACGCTGTTATTAACTATATTATTATGTACTTTTAGAATATTATTTTTCTTATTTTCAAATGTTTAATGGGATGAAATGGAACAACAAAATGACAGATTTTCTTCTCAACTAGTACAAGGTTTGTACACGGGCCCGAAATTTTAGTGCCTTACTTCCGTACTTCTCAAATATGCATTAAAGCACTTCTTTAATGTTTGAAATATCCCTCGAAATGAAGTAGTTAAGTATTCCATAGCCTTATTACAATATCTTTATCGAACGAGACGTGTGGGTAGGGAGATTCCTGAGGTCACAGCTTGAAGGGCTCATCAATCTAGCGAAGGGAGGAAATAGCCCTTCGAATAACCTATCGCCCTTATCAAAGATGGATGATAAATATCATATCAATATCCTAACTGACTGTTCAATATCCTAATAAAATCAACATCCTTTATTGAATCAAACACGAATAAAATTTAATAAAAAATTTATATTAGTCTCTTTTTCTGTTGAGGACAGCAATAAGTTGAATATCAAACGCTTTTTTTCTAATATAAAGTTTTTTGTACTGTCATGAATGCTCCATATTAAATTTTGAAAAAAAGAAAAACAACCAAAGAATGATCCTAATATACCTTACGGATTCGAACTCATACACCATACATTTGTAAAAGGCCATCACAACCTTTTGGCTTTTATATTTTTGTAATTTGCAAATTTTAATTAACAAGATAATAAAATTGATCTTATCGTGATTTACTTTAAATGTTTTTTTGTATTTTTTTTTTTATATTTTTCATTCCTCGTGAAAAAAAAAGCAATATCTGCTTTTTCTATATTTTAATTTGAATAAGTAGCTTCTATATCCTTTTTTATACTTATTACATAAACAAGAAGATGTGAAAGGATATTTAATGCAGAACTTTTTTCGTTAGCTGTAAAAGTTTTCCATTTTAATGTAGTATTTGAATATTATAATTTTATTTTGAATAAATTTAACTGAAAAATACATTTAAATCAAGTTCTATGATATTTAGAAAATTGTGTTCAAAAGATTAAAAGCTTCCTTGATTATATATAAATAATAATTATGATTAGCATGGATAATCAATAATTGCAGTGAATTTAAAAAACAAACAAAAAAAACACAGGAAAATATTCAAAAATAAACCCAATAATATTATATGTAAGTATATATTGACTGTTACCATTAGATTTTCAATAAGGTTTCTGAGGTTCAGTCAATAAATAATAAGGAAACCCCAGCAATCCTCTACCACTCCAACTGAAAGTCGAGTAGCCAAAGGGTTCATACATGAGCTGACATAACATGAGCTGATAAGCTTGCCTGTTAATCCACGCTCCATCCACGTTAGATGGCAGATAAAAACAGGAGTAGCAGACCATGCGGGAAAAAAGACTTCCTATCTAGCCAAAGAATATAAACAATTCTTCAATTCAAAACACATACAATCATGGAGTACCTCAACCCAAAACTCACTAAGAGAAGTATTGACCCTGTTGAGAATAGATCATACAAAAATGGTCCATGGATATTTAATATCAAAGGAACAAGCTTCTCACAATAGAACATATGATCAAGAAATGTTCTTATTTTAACAAAACATTTTCGTAAAAAGGTATTCACCCTACGACAGTGAAGCAAATATTTAAACTTTTACAAAGTTACTATCGTTAATGATTTAATAAAAATATTTTATTTTTTCATAGTTAAATATGAATTATTATACATTATTAGGCATAACTCATATTTATTAATATGTGAATCTACATGTTTCGGAGCCTTTGGCTCCATCTTCAGGATCTAAAATCTTTAAACATATAAATTTATAACATTATATCAATTATACAAATTTATCTTATACAATTATACAAAAACACTTACTAACGATCTGTGATTGGTTTCACATAGTCAATTTTATTGTCTCACAGCCATACTACTAAAATGAATATGGAGTTTTATATAAACACCATATTAAATAATCTACATAGATAAGAATAAGACAAACAATTATAAATGATGAGCATTGCTCAGTAGTATGCCTAATAATGGATATTAAATTACACCTCCTTCTACAAAAGAGTTATATATTATATAAAATTATATATATATATATATATATTTTTTTTTCATAACTCAATAATAATACTTTGACAAAATATTTTACGCCTGAAGCCTTACAAACTACTCAGACGATTTTAAATTATAGTTTTTCTACAGGGTTTAAAAATGTATCTAATATGAAAAATATAAATGATTTTAGTAATTTTATAGTATAATCTATCTGTAATCGTACACATATAGATAATCGAATAACCAATATTTAAATAATAATTATTTTGTTTTTCACATTCAAAAGCATGCATCGCATTTGTAATATTGAATTCCCAAAACTGATTCTTCAATCTAATTCTAATTCTTCTAAATCATTATTTGAAACTGCATATTTCCATCTTCCATCATTTATGGTTTGGTGGAGCTCTAAAGAACCTGTATGTCCAAATTGGTCTGATTACTACAATGTTAATGAGTCTCTTTCAATTAATCGACTGACACTTCTTGTGGTTTTGGTGTTGTTACTCGTGTTTTTAAATCTTAAATGTAAATATGTTACTTTTCTGTTTGATATTTTAAGTATATCAATTACTAATCTGAGTAATGGAATGTTGACATTTCGAGCAGATAGCCAGGAATTTAGGTGGAGGGTAAAAGTCGGCATAAAGTATTCATTAACTCTAATCCACCATCTGTAGGAAAACATTCAATCGCTCTATCTAAAAGAGGTTTGTTTAGAGATTGAGGGAGGCTGCTACGGTATGAGGATATAATGATTGAATAGCTGTTTCTTCGGCAAATGTGTGCCAGGATTTGATCGATCAGGTGATGGCAAAAGAGCTTTCAGTTTACTGGGCCCCTGATGAATGATGGAGGGGGTGGGGCGATCGGGAGTCGGCAATATGGAAAGCGATAGAACTAATGAGCTGGGTTCTGAGAACAGGTCGTCGAGGGACGGAACCGAATACTTTAGTAGCTCCAGTGGCTTTAAATTTTTCGATCCACATTTCTGAATAAAAATATTATCGGAATTGAGATAAGTTTCAGCGTTAGGGTATAGTCGAGAAGAATTTCGGAACTAAATTTGGAAATTGTGTTTCACCAATAAAAATTAGCTGTCGCTCCTTACATTTCATTGATGACGCATTGTATTTAAAGCCAAAATAAAAAAATAGTTTGTGTCCCAAAGAGTAATGATTTTTTTTAGACATTTATTAAGATTTACAACTGTATACAATAACATAAAAAAATACATATAGTAGATGTGAAGATAATGCACAAGTTGAGATACTAGTGGGTTTCATAGGTATCTGTTTTGCACTGAATCAGCAATATGTGGCACATTAAGATCTTTATGGATTAGTTTGATTGTGCCAGAATTAGGAGCATTTAGGATTTTTCGAAGGATTTTGTATTCTAATAATCCGAATGGTCTAGTAAGTCTAATAAGAAATAATTGAAGAATAGTCCTAGGATATATAAGTTGTTAGGGAGAAAATCTATATTGAGCTGAAAACGATCACTGACATACACCTTATTTGAAAGCTTGAAGGTTTTTGAACGATTTGACTTTAGGCGTTCTTTCTCATAACGCTTCAATCAAATAAGCCTAGAATCTACTTTTTTATTCGTTACGAATTTCTGATCTGCATTGTTATAAATGCAACGAAGTTAGGACATTGAATTGAAGATCTAAGCTCTACATATATATCCCGAAACTACCTCCTGCTCTATATAAAAACATCTGCAGCAATTTCCTTCTACATTTCAGAGTGTACAAACTCAGCTATCACAACTCCATTTTCATGAAAAACTTCTGCTCTGATAATTAACAGTACTTTTTTTGTTAAAGGGGGACTGGCCTCAGCTACACACTTGAATCTCATTAAAGTTTTTCTGACAACACTTACTGCGTTACAGAACTGGTTAAAAAAATATTTTTTTAATGTTTAAAATTAATAAACATAGCCGACAATTTTACATAAATTAATGTTTTGATTAGATATTTTAGAATTTATTTATTTTTTTCGTTTCGGACGACCAATGGCCATTATTTTAATTAAAATTCAGTGGGTTCCCCCCCCCCATTTAAACCTCGCAAAACGTGGGAAATCTGGGATAAAAAGTTTTAAAAATACTCTTAAAAAAAAACAACAAAGGTTCCTTGACTCAATCTTACGGAAGCTGCATTTTTATTTGTAATATCTACTGAGGGTTATTGCATGCGATAAGAAATATATATTGAATTCGCGTAACATTCAGAATAAATAAAAACTTGGTTAACTCCGGGTATTATTCCGCAAGCACAAGTAACCACACACCTCTCTATACCTCTCACTTTTTAAACTTATTTCTAAAAACCTGCGCTTATAACAATCTATAAAACACACTTCTCCCACATACGTCCCAGACTTTTCTGGTTTAGCATACAACGCTTTATAATTATTTCAAAACTATGGAACTTTTATATTTATTTTATTTTTTTTTATATATAGAAATACCTACTACGGCGAATTAGCTGTATTATAAAAATTGAAGGAATATACACGTTTAATGTATTAATACAAAAAAAAAAAGAACATTTTGTATGAGGGATGTATATGGCTTTAAGGTTACAGTTCAGAAAAGTTACAAGGTCATTAAAGAATAGAGTGATACTCAAATGGACATACCAAAGGACTTCAATATCTAATATATAAATGAAAACTAATACAGCAGGTTTACAACTATTTAGCAGGGAAAGAGAAAAGAAAAGAAAACAAAAAAAAAAAACCCGAACTTAAGAGTGACATTGTCTTAAAGAGTAATTGAGTCACAAATTGGAATGTCAAAGTTGAAGTAGTTCCGACAAACTGTTAGCTTATACCAAAAACCACCTTATATAAGAATACCACAAACCTTCATAAGGGACATTCATAAAATATTTATTTATAGAATACTATTATTTTCGTTTTTGTTTGATTTTACGATTAAAGGATAAAATTCAGATACTTAATTTAATAATATTACTTAGTTAATACTACAGTCATTTATAATTTTATATATATTGTTCGCGCCGATCGGCGCTTTTATGTTAAGGGGAAATGAGAAAATTGCAATTTAGTTCAAGTGACGCCCTCTACCGACTTCCCTCATTAACCGGCCCTTTACTTAGTTTTCCTGTTGCCAACCAGAGGGCAGTTGACTTTATTAACTCTCGCAAAGTATAATGCGGGTGTTCTAAGCGCGGACTTGGTTCCCGTACATGCCAAATCTGGTCACTCTGTTCCTGCACTCTGCCCTGGATGCACCTACTTTTGTCCAAGACTTCATGGTCTTCCTAGTTTACATGCTCAAGGCTCACATAGCCTTCCGAGAATCCTTTATATGTTAAAAGTGTTTTCCTTTCGTGCTACAACCAGTAAAATTTTCCTTTTGACTTTAATGAGTGGTGATAGCAGAGGAGGAGAGTTTAATCAAGTTTTACAGGCCACAAGGAGCGTTCGCCTGTCTGTGAGGACTTCAGGGGCCCCGCGAGAACTAGAAGGCGACCGCAACCAGGTGAGTGCGCTTATCTGTATTTTTTTTGGTTGAATTATTTTCCCGCTACCATCTCCCCAAAGTTGCAGAACCTCGCTTTGATTAAATTCTATACAGTCCATTTTTACTGCGCCGAGGCGAGTTATTCGCACCGGCAATTTTCATTAACATTTTTGGTCCTCCGGGCCGGATATATTGTACCGCATTGAAGCGAGACTTTTTGCAGTTTTGGGGCGATTAATCGGCCGCTCATTTTTCAATTTTATTTATTTTACTGGTTATTATTTTCAAATTTCCAGAAATCACGAACTTTTGACCACTTTCTGTTCAAAGTACGTGATTGCCAGTTTCTGCCGGTTTTTAACTAACCCTATACTCAGCCATTTTGTCTCCATCAATTTGATCAGCTGGTGGCTGACGTTACACTTGCTACGTCATCTCATACCTATCCCCGCCATTTTCTGTCATTCAAATATCACTTACAGTTACGTGATAATTAGTCTAATTAATTTAGCCACTTTCTCTCCTTTCCCTTACTGCTTTGCATATTACAATTTTATTTTATCTGTTTATTTATATATTCCATATTTTACAAAATGCCTTCTGAAGACAAAAACATCATTTTGCAAGCACAACTATTGGCAAAGAGGGAAACGGTGTTTGCTGATATAACTAGCAGTTGGGCCCAAATAAAAGCTTCTTCTGTTGAGGATATTTTTTCTGTTCAGGCTCTTTACGAGGATTTACCCTCTCTTCAAGCTAAATTTGAAACGGTAAATGAAAAAATCAGTGACCTAAATGTTATCCTAACAAAACAGAATCAAGTAGATACCCAAGCCCCAGCTATAGCCTTCAATGATATAGCGCGTAAAATAAAGGCTAAATTATTTCAGTTAAAAAAAGAACAACCCAGTATAACCTCAACACCGGTTGCCACCCCTATTCATTTGGCTCAAAGTGCTTTTTCGTTACCACCAATTAATTTACCGATTTTTACAGGCGATATAGAGCAGTGGCCTGAATTTATCTCGTTGTTCACCGCCCTTGTTCATGACAACCAGTCCCTGAGCCCTATACAGCGTTTTCATTACTTAAGATCTAATTTGAAGGGAAGTGCTCTGTCTGTAATTTCTAACTTTCAACTAACAGCCGAAAATTATGACCTTGCCCTTTCGGCACTAGCACAGAGGTACCAAAATCCCAGGAGGATAGCGCAGGCTTACTTGAACCATATTTTACACTTTAAGCCGCTCAGTTCTAATTCATTAAATAGCTTAAAACATTTCCTGGAAGTACACCAAAATTCAGTTCGGGCAATCAAGGCGCTACCAATAGACGATTTAGCTAATTTCATTCTGTTGACCTTATCTTTAAATAACCTTGACTCCCGCACATCTAAAGCCTTCGAGGATCAAAATTCTTCTAAAACGGTCCCTCTGTTTGATGACTTGCTAAATTTCATTACCAAGCAAATTAAAACGCTGGAAATAATTTCTCCCCCCACCAATCAAACCAGAAGCACCAAACTTAATTCGCTAATTGCTAGCACTAGTCCTGATACCTCACCATCAGATAGAACTTGGGCCGCACTTTCAAATTCTCTTAACCTCAAATGCATTCTTTGTCGTAAGGCGCATTCCTTATCCTCCTGTTTCGAATTTTCTCATCTCACTCGAGATCAAAAAATTGATTTCCTCAAAAGGCATAAACGGTGCTTTAATTGCTTGGGTCCCCACCTAAAGGGTAATTGTAATTCTAAATTCTCATGTCGTCATTGTAATTCCCGTGATCATCACACGCTTTTACATTTGAATTCCGCACCTAATCGCGCACCTGATCCTGCTGATCACACTTCTGGTGATCGAGCATCCTCTTCCGTTAAACAATATCCACCCGATTCATCATTGTCTTTAAGTTGCAGTACTTCAGGTAGTCACGTGACTTCACTTTTGGGCACCTTTCGCGCGCGTATTTTTCACATCCACTTAGGTTACGTTCCAGTCCGAGGGGTTATCGATCCTGGGTCCCAACTATCATTTATATCCAAGCGCCTCTTTGACCAATTAGGTCACAAAATTCGTGATATGCCTATTACCGTTTCAGGCATCGGTGGGCGTGTTTCCAATTCTCCTGGCACAGTTTCGTGCGTCATCTTTTCCAGATTTTCCCAGAGGTACGTTCGTGTCAACCCGTCCGTGGTTCCTCATATCGCTAATCATTTGCCACCTAGAAGCCTCACTCCTGATATTGCTCGCGCTTTTGAACATTTAAATCTGGCAGATCCTGACTTCTATCAATCCGACCAGATCGACCTTCTCTTAGGTGCCGACATTTACCCGCAGTTGTTACTGCCTCAGCCGTTCATTCGCAGCTCCATCGGTCCTATTGCTGTTGACACCATTTTTGGTTGGACAATAATAGGTCCTGTACAAACCCCATCACGCAATGAAGTCACTACCTCTTTGATTTCAGTATGCCAGTTAGCCCAAGACCTCCACAAGTTTTGGGAAGTTGAGAATGTTATCACTCCCGTTCCTTCCAGCCCTCTTGATGACCATGCCGAGCGGCATTTCGTTGCCACTCACCTCCGTAACCTTGAGGGACGTTATTCCGTCGCTCTCCCCATTAAACCAGAAGCAGCTCCTTTAGCAGATAATCGGAAGGTCGCAGAGCACTCCCTCACTAGGCTCCTCAGGCGCCTCGGCAAGACGCCTTCCCTAAGGGCAGAATACTATCAGTTTCTTAAAGAGTATTTGGACGTAGGCCACATGTCTGTCTCCACGCATCCTGCGTCGTATGTGATCCCTCACCACGTGGTTACTAAACTTTCTAATCACAAGAGAAAGATTCGCGTGGTCTTTAACGCCTCCAGCCCTGACTCTTCAGGACTATCACTCAACGACCGATTGATCAAGGGACCCAAGTTACAACGAGACGTCTCCGACATTTTACTCAATTTTAGATTTCCCCGGGTTGCCTTGTGTTGCGATATAAAGCAAATGTATCGGCAAGTCTTAGTGCACGAACGGGATCGGTACATGCAGCACATCTTCTGGAAGCCGGAAGATGCTTCTGCCGTACAGGAGATAGAGCTCAATACCGTGACGTACGGTATGGCCCCCTCAGCGTTTTTAGCTGTCAGAGTTCTTCATCAGCTCGTTCAGGACGAAGGGCACAGATTCCCCTTGGCTGCTCAGGCACTACTCGACCAGACCTACATTGATGATATCATCACGGGCGAAGATGATATTCATTCTGCGCTAGCCCTTAAGGTTCAACTTACGCAATTTCTTTCGGCCGGTGGGTTCGAGTTACGCGAGTGGTGCTCTAGCCACCCTCAAGTTCTTCACGATTTACCGCGGGAACACTTAGAATCTGCGGTCCTGTTCAATGATGAAGACACCCTCAAGATCTTAGGCCTGAGCTGGGAACCATCTCATGACTCCTTTGTCTTCAAGGTCCAGCCGTTTCAGGCTACCTGCACGAAGCGAAATATGCTTTCTTTTATCGCGAGGATCTTCGATCCACTGGGGTTCCTGACACCCGTTAACATCTCCTTTAAAATAGTTATCCAGAAAATCTGGCTAGCCAAACTCGATTGGGACCAACCCGTTACTTCCGAAATCCAACTTCTGTGGGAGCAACTCACTGAACACCTTACTCACCTTTCTTTGCTTCAGTTTCCTCGGTGTGTGCTGCCAGCTTCTACGTTTGGCCACATGTCACTTATAGGGTTTGCTGATGCCTCTGCTGTTGCCTACGCCGCCGTCTTGTACATTTGCTTTGAGGCACCCAATTCTCGTCATTCCGTTTTTTGGAAGGCGCGAACCCGCGTAGCGCCTTTAAAAACTCTCACCATTCCTAGACTCGAGCTTTGCGCTGCCGTGCTTCTCATCGACTTAGTTCAGTCAGTCGATACACTCCGCTATCCTAAACCTTGGTCCAACATCCGGCTTTTTTCCGATTCCACCACAGTACTCACCTGGTTACACACGCCTCCTCATACGCTTAATACCTTTGTGTCTCATAGGATTGCCCACATCATGAACCATTCTCACTCCAACTTGTCATGGTCACATTGCGATAGTGCTATAAATCCCGCCGATATGGCCTCTAGGGGTCTTACCCCTGCTCAGTACGCGCACGCCAAGAACTTCTGTCTTTGGACTCAAGGTCCCTCTTTTTTAACCAATTGTCAGGAGCAATGGCCTCCTCCGTATTCTGACGCTGGCTTGAACATCACAACTGTTCCGGAGCTCAAGGTTAATACCGTTTCTCTCATTGCGTCGCAGCCTGATTTCTCATTTGAGCAGTTTTCGTCCCGATTCTCTTCCTTCCTTCGCTTTCAACGCACCGTAGCGTGGATAATCCGTTTCGCATCCAACTGTCGGTCTCGCAAAATGTCAAAGCCGCTTTTACAGGGCCCCTTAACGGTTTCCGAGTTGCAGGATGCCTTGTTCACGATTGTACGGCGTACTCAGTCCGAGCATTTTCAGGATTCTCTACTCAAAATTCGTACCGGAAAGCCGGCAAAGTCGCTTTGCAACCTGACACCTTTCATCGACAGCCTGGGTGTTCTCAGGGTGGGCGGCCGACTTAAGAACTCCAATTTAAAGTACGATTCCCGTCACCCAATTTTGCTTCCTAAGTCCGCATATCTATCTCTGTTAATCTGCAAGCACTTTCACATTTCCTCCCTACACGCTGGGCCTACTACTTGCCAGGCCCTCGTGTGTAGCCGTTACTGGATTATCTCGTTGCGTCAGCTGTTAAGGAAGGTGATCCACCGTTGTGCCACATGCCTTCGTTTCCGTGCTCCTACCGTGCAACCCATTATGGCTGACCTGCCTTCGTGCCGCGTTCGGCCCAGCAGACCTTTCTTCAACACCGGGATTGATTTCGCGGGGCCATTTCAGGTTCGCGCGTCGCGGCTTCGTAAATCTGCTCTTACCAAGGGTTACTTATGCGTATTTGTGTGTACCGCCACCAAGGCCGTGCACCTCGAATTTGCCTCTGAGCTTTCCACTGCCGTTTTCCTGGCTACCCTAGATAGATTCGTTGCACGCCGCGGTCTTCCGCATTCCATTCTATCTGACCAGGGTCGTAATTTTGTCGGAGCTAATAAGCAATTAAAAGACGTGCATCTTTTCCTCCGCGCTCATCACGAGGAAATTTCGAATGTCTTGTCGAGTCGAGAGATAAGTTGGGTATTCAATCCTCCTTTAGCGCCCAATTTCGGTGGTCTTTGGGAAGCCGCAGTCAAATCCGCAAAAACTTTGTTATCTCGGTTATCCACCGAAGTTTTATTCACTTTCGAAGAATATGCCACTCTTTTCGCTCGGATCGAGGCTATTCTAAATAGCCGTCCTATCTGTTCATTGCCTTCTGCCCCCGCGGATGCCGCTGCTTACTTAAGTCCAGGACACTTCCTCATTGGGGCTCCACTTTTATCCGTTGCCGAGATTCCTATTTCTGAGAATCATCATTTAACATCTAGATGGAAGATCATTTCCCAGTATTCGCAGCACTTTTGGCGACGATGGTCCAGGGAGTACTTAAACTCGCTGATGCAGCGTACTAAGTGGACCGCAATGTCCAAACCAATAAAGCAAGGCGATGTCGTTGTGATCAAGGGTGTGAATAGCCCTCCCCTCTCCTGGCCTATAGCCCGCATCTCCGAACTCAAGCCTGGGCTCGACGGTGTACCTCGAGTGGCCATCCTTGAGACCTCCAACGGTACTCTCACTAGGCCGATCAACAAGCTCATTCCGCTCCCGGAATGACTTCTGTGCCATTTATTTTTTTTTTTATTTTTTATTTTTTTTTTTTTTATTTTATATAATTGCTGCTCAATTGGGCTGATTCTTTTTTTTTTTTTTTCTTTATTTTGTATAATTGATTACCTAATAATACTGTCTTATTTTCTTTACATTATATAATTGTTGCTCAGTTGGGCTGATTCTTTTTCTTTACTTTGTATAATTGTTTACACAGTAGTACTGTTTTATTTTCTTTACATTATATAACTGTTGCCCAGTTGGGCTGATTCCATTTTCTTTACATTGTATAATTGTGCACCCATTCTTGTTACAGTATTTTTATTATTCCTTTTTTTTTTATCTTTCTCCTTACTCAAGCTGAGCTTTCTTTTCTCTTATTTTATTGTATAAATTTGCTGCTGCCGCCCTCCATTTTCATTGTATAACTTTTGGAATAAAATTGGCAACATCCCAATTTTGGTGGGCGGTATGTTCGCGCCGATCGGCGCTTTTATGTTAAGGGGAAATGAGAAAAATTGCAATTTAGTTCAAGTGACGCCCTCTACCGACTTCCCTCATTAACCGGCCCTTTACTTAGTTTTCCTGTTGCCAACCAGAGGGCAGTTGACTTTATTAACTCTCGCAAAGTATAATGCGGGTGTTCTAAGCGCGGACTTGGTTCCCGTACATGCCAAATCTGGTCACTCTGTTCCTGCACTCTGCCCTGGATGCACCTACTTTTGTCCAAGACTTCATGGTCTTCCTAGTTTACATGCTCAAGGCTCACATAGCCTTCCGAGAATCCTTTATATGTTAAAAGTGTTTTCCTTTCGTGCTACAACCAGTAAAATTTTCCTTTTGACTTTAATGAGTGGTGATAGCAGAGGAGGAGAGTTTAATCAAGTTTTACAGGCCACAAGGAGCGTTCGCCTGTCTGTGAGGACTTCAGGGGCCCCGCGAGAACTAGAAGGCGACCGCAACCAGGTGAGTGCGCTTATCTGTATTTTTTGGTTGAATTATTTTCCCGCTACCATCTCCCCAAAGTTGCAGAACCTCGCTTTGATTAAATTCTATACAGTCCATTTTTACTGCGCCGAGGCGAGTTATTCGCACCGGCAATTTTCATTAACATATATATATTTACATACAGCCCATACAGGTTGAATTATATCTGATATCTGCTGGTCATTATTCGGAATTCAAAGATTGTTGAACCCTAATTGATTAACTTGCTCTTAACAGCAAGTTTTCTTTAACGAACTTGGAAAACCGATTTATCGATGAATTCACAATAAAAAAATATTTTTAGTAGATGTTGTAGTTACTGTTACTGTCGGCATTCTTCATGTTTAGAAGTATCTGTAATTAATATTAACTTTTTTTTGCACCTCTTTTCTTCCGCAAACGCATTATTTAACTATACAAAAATTGTTATTTTAAAATAAAAATAATTAGAAACATCTTAATGATCCATAGAAGATTATTTTGCTATATTAAACGTGATTCAATTGATGTTACCGAACGCAGATCAAATCCTATCCAATATGATAATTAGCAATCAGCATATCAATTATGACGAACAAGATTACCAGCCTAAATCAATTTCTGCGCTCCAAGAACGATGATTGCCACCAAGATAATTGGAAAGAATATTCTTGAATGACGTCTGTCTTGAGCAGTTTTTGACCCATTCAAATTTTCAATATTCTTAATTATACTAACAATAATTTAAATAAAAATAGAATATCAGAATAACCACTAACTTTAAACTAAAGATTGCAAAATAATAATAGCATTAAGAGTTTTATAATAGCTTAGCGTAAGCTCGTGCTTTCAATTTTACGACTGTCGGCAAATTGTATCTTTAGACACTCACAAATTCTTGTGAGTGAGAACTTCAGGATAGATTTGACCCGTAGGCTTGCTAAAGAACCTCATCAATTTAGATAAGAAATATGTAATAATGTTATCTAAAAAATCTTTTTTGATGTCTGATCGGTGTTCATAGATATGACATTTATTACTATGGTTAGAAAATAGGATTCATAATTGGTTGAAATAGGATAAAAGTGTTCTTAGTTGGTGAAATGATTTTTTAAACATCCTTTTATTATGTATTTCTTTTTCTTTTTTTTTTTGTTTGTGTCATGATTTGATCTTGCTTAATAGATCGATTAAATCTTTATTATTTTTTTTTTAATTTAATTGTAACTGACATTCGTTAAAAATATCGTTCAAAAAAAAAAAAATCGTATTAAACTCTTTTTGCTTCTTCTTTTGATACTTAAAAATCATCTGGTATATTTTTAAATAGAATATTCCTATTTTTCATGAAAAAAAAAAACATGTTTTTTATATATATATTTAGGAGTGAATGAAACATTTCATTTTTTAACTAAATTAAAGTATTTAGTCAGTAACAAATATTAATTAAAATTCAATTTTAGGAATAGTTTTTCAATTAAAGATTAATAAATGAATGGACCATTCCCAGATTCTTTTTGTAGAAATATTATATCCAAAGGCCTTATCTATATCCTAAAATTATCATTAATTATGTGTAACAAAACTGTCATTCTGCAGTAAAATCAGTTAATTAAAGTTTTCGAAATAATTTTAAGTGTCGTTAAAAAATTACAAAAATTAATAATTTACAACTGAATCTGAAAATGGTTAATCATAGAAATTATTTTGATTCAAAGGCCACAAGTTAATTTTAACTTGATTCGATGAGAAAGAGATAGTAGTATATTTTAACTTTTTTTTTTTTTAATTTTTCTCAGTAGATTATTATTTTTTTATCTTTCTTTTTTTAACTTAATGAATACATAAATAATAATCATGGTTATGATAATCACAGACTTTCACAAATATATAAATACCTAATTTGTTTTCTCTTATATTTCATTTACGCAATATGTGATATTTTGTTTAAACATATAATAGAGAATTGCTTGATAATTAATGTTTTAAAAATATTTTCTATTCTATAAAATTCAAAATATATAACAACTGCTATTTAAATATACACAATTAACATTGGTTTTCCAACAATAATTTTCTGGATTAATTCGTGCCGAGGAGGAATTCTAATGTAATTCTACATCCTTATATGTTCATTACCATACAAATGGCTTCCTTTATCGTTTTATGTTTTAGTATTTACTTTACATCTTCTTTGTCTTTTCGAAACCCACTACAAACGTATGCCACTGTTTTCTTATAATTGTCCTTTTTCCAGATCGCGACTACTGGTATGAGCTCGGGCGGGCTGCAGTGACCAAACGCGCCGAAGGTAGCGATCCCCGACTGAAGGCAAAGAACATCGTTCTCCTGATCGCCGATGGACTGGGGGTCACCACCAACACCGCGGCCAGGGTCTTCAAGGGCCAGAGGCTGGGCAACAACGGCGAAGAAGCGGTCTTGCTTTGGGACGACTTCCCAGCTGTTGCCCTCACAAAGGTAGGCTCGTTCAACGTATTATTATTATTTATTTTATTTTATATTTTGCATGAAAAACGTTTAATCAATGCTTGAGGTAGGCATGGTGATATAGAAGGATCAATACAATTATGGTTGATGAATTATTTGCGACTTCTATTTTTAATTTGAAAACTTGTTTCGAATGTTAAATATTCTACATCAGTTCAAACAGCATACAAAAAATTGTCAAAACATATTATATTATATATTAGCATTATTAAAAAATGAAACATGTTGATACTTTCCTAAGGAGGCAAAGTGCAAGGACTTCTAAAATATATCAGGACCTATAAAAGAGACTGAGTGTAAAGAGACAAAAGATTCAGGTATCTTATCTAACATAAGGGTTGCACTACTCTCGAAAGCAATGGGAGAGCGACATAGGTAGTGAAGAAAAGAAACCGATGGACGGAAAACTATTGGAATGATAAATTCATTCCTCTGGAGTACCAACATATGTACCACTATTAAAAAAACAACAAAAAAACATAGTGCTATAAAGCTCAGGAACATGGCTTATAGAAAAATTGCAAGGCAAAAGATTTCAGGCTGCGGAGATGGATCTTTGGAGATTAGCTAGAATCTCAAGGATTCTAGAAGTAAAGAGGAATATCGTGGAGGAAATAGAGGAAAGGAGACTGAGATGGTTTGGCCATATTAAAAGAATGGATAATTAGAGAATCCCTGAAATAGCTTATGAATGGTAAGCAGAGAGTAGGAGGAGAGGTAGGCCTAGCATCAGGTGGAAAGATGTTGTGGCTGAAAGTATGGCTGGCCAGGGACTAACGGAAGAAGAAGCGATGAACAGAAAGGAGTGGAAAAACCTTATAATAAAGGAGTTTGGCTGAAGGAAACTTCGAAAAGCGAAGAAAATCCTCTCAAAGAAGAAGAACTATTATCTGCGTGATGTTTCACTCAACACTTATAATCCTGTATGTGCAGAGAACGTAATATAATTTTACTTAAAAAAAAAAAAATAAACTTGAAGATTTTTTATTCGCTCCTAAATAAGCAATATAAGAAAAGCTGTAATAAAACATAACATAAAGAGGCATGATGAGGGCAGCTCTCAGTGGATCATTCTTATGATTCTTAGTCGATAGATATTATACTAGGAGGTCTCTAAACCAACTCCTTTTCAGCCTTCGTTTTGTTAGGTTTATCAGCTGCCGCTAACATATTTTTTTACAAGTTGATGTAACGTTTCTATTTTCTGAATATGTGCTTTAAGATTTTTAATGCCCAAAGAAATTATTAAAAAGGCTTCTTTTTTTATTAGGTTAGGTTGGTCCACTTAGACTAATTTCTAGTATGAATTCTTGTTATCGTCTATGGAAGAAGGTTAAAGTAGTGAGTCAGTCTTGTTGAACGCTTGAGAACTTTCAAAAAAGTCTAGTCTAGTAAGTCGTTCCAGACATGAAATGGTGCTTGTACTGTAGTACCTAATTGCCGAGTTCAATCCAGTTCTGCTAGGTTCAATCTAAATATACTATTTACTGAAATAAATAAACTAATACGACAATTATTTATTTATTTTAACATTAATGTATCAAGTTGCCGTCTAAAAATTATCTATATTCTAGTCTATTCAATACAAAATTTAGTTTTAAAGACATGAAGTTTTGTAAACATTTTATTTAAAATAAGACTTGTTGTCTTTAAAATATAAACAATGTTGAATCTGGTAATTAATGTTATAAAGTATTGTATCAACTTATAATGTTAACTGAAAAATTATTTTACAATGATAACATCATTTCCGATGGCATTACTGATTTTATTAAATAAACTGTAATTGAGAATTTCTATATTAATTCTTTATGAATTTTACTATTTATTTTCCCCTTTAAATTAAATCCAAACAGCGTGAAATGAACTGAACGTAATAAAGAATATCAAGAGATGGGTCTATGTTATCTTACATTAGTTGAGTATTGTAAGTGTAACCGACTCATTTGTACCTTGCTTCTTTGAAAGGAACCGCTATTCAAAAGGTTTTCCCAACAAACGAAAGTGATGAAAGCCTTTTTTAAAATGTTTTCAGAATAACTCAGCTGAATAGCTTGCATTGTCTCCCTCTAGTTCTGTTTTGATAACATTTTCTCTGCTTTTTATTTTTCTTGTGTTATTAACATTTGAGATGAAATGAAATGAAAATAAATTTTATTTTGGGGCCAATGCCCCTTAAAAACAATTATAATACACAATATAATGATAGCCTAGGTGTCATAAAGTGGGAACTCCTTATTTCGTCACTCGATAATACGTCATTCTGTAATTCGTTAGGGTTTTTTTTTTTTTCTCATTTTTAATTGGCAACTATAAATAACAAAATTAAATACATATGTAATTCGTTTTTCCCTCTTGCTACTTATTTAATCTTTAAACCGCCTCATTTGGTTTGTCACTATAATTTACGCCTATATTTATACATTTTGTAAATCATTTCATGGAAAAAAACAAACAGAACAAGCCCGGAGTCGATCCCTCCATTGCTTGTAGTAAGAGATGAAAGGAAGTATAAGTGGTGAGGTCCGAGATTAAGAGATGGCTTCTGTTTTTAAGGACACTGTTTTACAGATCTGCCAGGATCTGACGTTTTTTCGAGGCCGAAGGACATCCTTGGCCACTCTCTCCATCCACAATTAGAATTAGCTTTGTCGTCCTTAAAGATTGCTGTTTTAACGGTGTTTTTAAGTTATCCGAAGGATAACTTCCTCCATTGTTGTCCTCTAGGATACTGTTTTAAAATATTTAACGGTTTTAAGATCGCGGACCTAAAAAGGACACTTTTTTTAAAAAATATTAGACTATTTAACTGTTTTAAGACGGCGGAAGGATATTAATTCGTTTTTAACTCATTCTACGGGAGGCTGAAGATAGTTTTTCAACGCTAACGACCCCTTCCCGTTTACTCTTTTTGCTAAAAAGGTACGATATAGAAGAGTCCCTACCACCTGTGGTGTTCCTCAGGGGCCAGTGCTGGTACCGATCTTGTTCAACATCTTTACGGCGCCAGTCGTATCTATAAAGCACCCTGAGGCGGTGGTGGCTGCATACGCGGATGACGTCGCCGTTTACGCGTCCAGCCTCAACCCCGGCCGGGCTCTCAAGATGGCTGAGAGGGCAACTTCCACCATCGTCGAGGCACTGAAGTCATGCGGCATCAAGGTGAACCCTAGAAAGACTGACGCCATAGTGATGTCTTTCTGTAAACGCGGCAAGTACCAAAAACTGCCGAAAAGTTTTACAGTAGACGGTATTGAGCAGACCATTTCTAGCTCAATATTATACCTAGGCGTCAGCCTCGATAGGCACCTCACCTTTTCGACCCATGTAAAAAGCAGGATAAAGCTGGCCCGGGCGCGGACATACCGCCTCCATCACCTCTTAACCTCTCCTCAGATATCCCTTAGACTTAAAATCCAAATTTATAAATCCATTATAAGACCCACCCTCCTCCACGGTGCTCCACTGCTGCATCATATGTACACAAGTACACTTCGCGCCCTCCAGACTTTCCAGAACTCCGTCCTTCGGCGAATCGTCCGCGGCACCCGCCTAAAGAGGGCCAAAAATACCCGGATCCTCGAGGAGCTGAGGTTGCCTACGATCCCGGCTTACATCGGACGCCGGCACGTCAAGTTCTTTGACGGGCTGAGCTACAGCGCCAACCCTCTCTTCAGGGACATAGCCCCGCCTCCAAGGCCTGGGAGGTGGCAAGGCACAATCCCCTTAGCGGACGTACTCGCCGAGGGAAGGGGTTCAGACCTTACGGACTGACCTGATGACCACCATAGCCGGCAGAGTGTTTCCTCCACACTCGACACGTAAAGGGAGTACCTTCAGTGGACCAAAGACCCTCCAGAGATGGCAGAGCAGAATTACGTCTTAAAATGCCGAAAGGCAAGAAAAGATCATTTCTATCATTATCATTCTTGTATGAATAAAATAATAAATAAAATCGGAGGATTTAAAAAAAAAAAAAAAAAAACTAAAAATCGTACATTAGCATAACCAAACTTAGAACTATTATTCAGATAAGAATAGCCGAGGTAAGCTACATAAAAAAAAAATATTGTTTGAAAAAACAATATTTCAATTAATGAACCCTATCAAACATGCGAAAATTGTGAAAATTTATGCAAATCAAATAATATAAAATACCTAGTATTGGAATGCCTAAAACACATAATAGTAGAAAATATAATATTTGAACAATTATACAGTTCATACTTGAAAAATTTATTATTATTATAATAGATTAGCAAATAATCAAGAAGTTACTTTGTATTTTTATTGCTACTGCAGCTACAAACTTTGAATTATTATTATTGTTATTGCAATTTGTATTAATTATGAATTATTATGTTGTTTTTTTGTTTCGTTTTTTATTATGTGACCAATTTGGAACGGAACAGATACCTTTCCTTTAGTAATAAACTAAATATTCATCCAAATCCACTTGTTGCACAACTTTCTTCTCACTCAATTCCGAGGCGTCTGAAAAGAAGATGGTCTGGTGATCTTCTTTTGCAGATATTTCATTAAAGTACAACCAATGGGTTGTTCCTCTACAAGTTTTATTCATGTCATTATGTTGCATTGCTTACACATATTTACTAGATGTGTTGTCTAATACAGCTGTAAATTTCTATTAATAAAAGAATAAATAAAAAAAAATTATTGTAAATTACATTATCATACATGTATGTGACATTTGTAGATCATTTATGCTGGCTAACCCAATCTTAGTACTTCAAAGCAAAAAAAGAAAGAAAAAATACATTATTTATTAGAAAAAAAAAAGTTAAAGTATTAAAAAAAGGTACATCCGTACCTAAACACTGAAGATCGGTTGAGATGTAAAGTATGATTTTAGTAATTATGAAATATGTTATATTATTATTGATTATTAAAATCTGATATATCTATTGGAGAATTATTAATAATGATTTAAAAAAACTTTAACCTATGAAGTGTCTTGGATTCAGTATTTTGGTAAGGATGTACTGTTACTGTACCAACGGTTGTGAAAGAAGTTTTGGCAGAAAACCCAATCGCCAGGGTTTTTTTTTTCCAATTAAGGATACGCACTTAATGGAGACTGGATGTCCTCCAGGAAGATCTCCGATCTGGAAGTCAATCCACGGTAAAATAACAGAAAACATATTTTTTATCTCTAGCCGGAATTGAATTCGGGGGCATTCAAGTACCTTACCGATTGATCAACCGCACTCCATAATAATGATGTTATACAATAAATCATTTATATTTACGATCAATTTTAAAGAATTAGATATATATAGCGAGGTTTTGGATTGACACCATGCCATTCTTTTTTTTTTTAATCATGGCTACATTGTTGGATTTTATTGACCTAGATTTGGATATTTTTTAGGAATTATGGAGAGCGTGCAGTGTCGTTGAATCTCGTTTTAGCCATGAATAGAAGTCTCTTGTGCCAAACCCTATCACACGCTTCAGCGACATCCAAAAATATTCGTGTTGCATATGATTTCCGCTCTAGTTCCTGAGTGGTGACCGTCATCCTAGTTGCTTGATGTTATTGTCAAAACCGAGACTGATGGTCAGGAGTTAAATTGTTCACCAGACTAAAGTATGTGTATATATATATTGTGTGAGAGAGAGAGAGAGAGAGAGGTTGTACAAAATACAATGGCGCGACCAGTGGAATGTTAATGGAAATAGACTGATAGACCCGTTTGATGAAAGGATGTCTATGGCCTTTGATTATTGAAATTGAAATATAAAACTATACAGTAAAATACATCGATTAAATATGCGTTATTGTGATTTAAATACCATAAAAAATGATATGAAAAGAAACTGTCAATCGGTAGCACTCTAATTAAAGCTCTAGATTTGACGTTCCCGAGGCCATCTTGTTTTCTAACATCGTGGAGGATTTTCAGGAATGAAAGGTATCTGTTTCGTTTTAAATCAGTTATATATATATATATATATATATATATATATATATATATATATATATATATATATATATATATAATATTAAGATCATTGCGGATTAGTTGATTTGCGTCAGAGTAAGAAGCATTAAGGATTTTTTTAAGGTTTTTGGATTGGAAAGACTAGATACAGAGAGAAATCGACGGTTTGGTGAAACCACACAACTCTACTCCAAAAGTTTAAATAGATCTGATAGTGGTCATATAAATGAGTTGTAGTGAATCGGGAGATAAGGACGTTTGTCAAGTGTTTTTAATCGATATCCTGTGGAGTTTCTTGTTCTATCCGTCGTTTTCGACGCAGAGTGAACTTTATTTGCTGAGATTTCCTAAGATCTATCTTGACTTTCAAGCCATTTTAAATTTATTTTATGTTTATATTAATTAAATACAGTTTTTGTTTGTTTATTTTTTAATAAATTCTTCATTCCTGTCAAATATTATAATCTATCACCCTAAGAATTGTTAAATGTTGGTTGGTTGGTATTGTTTAAGGGCGTAAAGCCATGGGTGGTCATTAACCCCTCTAATTACTATGATTTTGGTATATATGTTAAGAAAAAAAAATTAAATTAAATTAGTTAATCTATTTTCGCTTCATTTAGGAATTTGAGAAGGCGCTTGATCATTTGATCGTCATCCCCTAATGCTTGGGCCAAGTCTGTATATATATATATATTGTGGAGCTTGAATTTATGAGTGAAATCTGGTATAATGTATGCTGAAGATGCAGAACTGTCAGTTTTCGATCCGTCGGTATAGATGATAAGATTATCAGGAATATTATAAGTTATTTGCACGTGTTTTTCATTAAATAGGCTGGCATATTCAGTGTACTGTTTTAGTGATATAACGTTTGTTGTGTTACTTCTGCATGCTCCGATGTATACTTTAAATAGCCCATTACTTCGCATCACTCTATCGGTAAGACTTCATCTATTATAACTGGGTCACCAAATGCCCTTCGACTACGAATGCAGAATGTTTGCAGCTTTCCTCAAGTTGGTTTGGACTTCCGCCAAGTCTGGGCCACTAATAGTAGATCTACAATAGCTGCGAAGTTGTAAATTTAAAGCAGTTTTGTAAAAATGTCGGTTACATATATTAAAAATTGTCTTGTTTTTTTTATTTATTTATTTATTTATTTTTTTTAGTTTTCCGTATTCAAATTTTTAACTACAATTATTTTTTTTTTTTCACTAGATGTACGATTATATGCTAATTTTAGAATAGGAGTCTGGATTTTAATAAAATTTGCTCTGCGAGACAATCACTGATGTCTTCTATTACGAGTATTGTAGGTTATATACCCCCATATTTAGAGGATGGATCGCAAAGTACTTAGCCTAGTTTAAACATTTTAAATAAACGTATTTATGGGAAGCAAGTAGAGAGGTTCAAGTGGGGTAATTAGCTGGTCATGGAAGGATCTATTTTTTGAACCAAATCTAATAAATATAGGACCTTTAGATAGTAATGGATATGTTTATTTGTGGCATTGAAGGTTTTGGGCTGTAAGGATTGGACACTAATTAAGAGGTTTAGTGGAATCCTAATCGTGTGAATCTTTAAAGTCTTAGTAAATGTATTCTATTGGTATAATATAATTTTTATTATCAGTTTTTATCTGATTTTAAGGTATAAGGCAAATAAATAAGTTACTGATAAATATCCATATTATTATTTTTTTTTATTGTTAGTTTTTAATTCCTGTTGAGGAATATTTTGGTTGAAATAGAAGCATGTTTTTGTCCTTTACTAAATAATAAATATCCGAATAAGTAAATAAATTGTGACTGCCTCTTCTAGATAATACCTTAGCAGAAAAACATAGAAATTGATACCCAATCAATAAAGGTCATATTGTATTATGCTAGCTTAGTATTAACACTATTTGCCATTGATTTTCATCTTCTAAGGAAACTTTGTCGTCTCTGTCCACTGCACAAAGTAATAGAGAGTTGACACTGAAGCCTATATGACACTAGAGAGTTGTGATCACTGGGGGGGTAGCTACTGTTGAATAAAGGTCGTTGACATGCCATGACTTCAAAGACAGAGTTCATCAACATCTGAACTCAGTAACCATTGTTTCATAGATTGTTGTAACTACAATAGTTATGTAACTTTAACATAATAGAATAAAATTTATGAAATTATGTCAGATTTACTCATTACAAAATTAAATAAATATTTTAAGAAATAGGGAATAAGAATAAATTAACACATAACTTTAGCAATAATGTTTACAAAAAGTCTATGACTACGGAACATATCTTCCTGAATATTGTTCTGGGTACAAACTGTTACCTACCTCGATCTGGAATTATATAAAGGAATGACGTTCACACCTCATATAAATAACAAATACTGCTTAGCCAAAAAACCCATTAGTATAAGTGACCGCATATTTCCGAAGAAAATATTTTAAGGTTGATGAATTAACGGCTTCTTCTATTATAATTATTTTATTTGAAAACTAGTTTAGAACGTAAACATTCGTCTTCAGTTCTAAAACACACAAAATTGTCAAAACATCAGCACTTTGTTACATGGATCATATATACTTAAATTTTCAAAAATGTAAGACAAGGAATGAAATATATTGGTACTTACATGAGATGATCAAACGTATTTCTGAAATATATCAAGAGGGAAAGGGGAAGAGCCAGGTAGGTTAAATATTGCAGATCTCTTTAGATGAGTAAAAATTTATTTGAATACTTGTTTTTGGATTTTTGAAAACTTGAGTATGTATAATCCCTGTTAAAAAGTGTTCATGTTTTGAAAAATTTGTATGTTTTAGAACTGAAGATGAATGTTAAACATACGAAACTAATTTTCAAATTAAATAATTCCAATAGAAGTGGAAATTCATAAACCCTAATAGTATTGATCTTTCTATACCATCAAGCGTACCATAAATGAAAATTGTTCTATATAAATCAGTCATATGTATGACCATTACTAACATACACCTCTCCTGTATGGGGTGTTAAACATGTAGCCACCTATAAAAATAAAAATTAAAGGATGCAAAATCTATGTATGAGAATTGTAAATTACATAGATTTTATTTTACAATAGTTATTTTTTTATTTATTTCTTGTTTTGTTTTTTCTACTGTTACAAAATATATTCTACTTTTTATTCAATATGCTCAATCAACCTCGTAGTGTTAATGTTTTATCCAAAATATTAATGAGTTACAAAACTGTTAATTGATAATTTTAATTAGAATAATACTCTTTATTATTATTATTATATAATTATGTCAATGAAGGTATTAAAATAAACAAAATTTTCCATTGGAAAAATCAAAATAATAAATCGTATAAAAATTAAATTATTCAAAAAAAAAAAAAAAAAAAATATATATATATATATATCAAAATTATATATATAATTATAATATATTTAAAATTAGGATTGCATTGCCGGAAAATTTCCCTCCATGAATATTAATGTCTGTGATTTATCGCCCGGTCGTAAACTTGCCATTTGGTCATTTTCGAAATGGATTGTTATTGTAATGGTGCGAGTTGGGTTCTAAAACTGCTAATTTCTTCTTAACGCAGCTGTTATTCATGAGCTTTCTTACCTCTATTTATTTGTTTTAGTGAGACACTTGAAGTTAACACCTAAAGGGTCCTTTTCTTCATAACTGTTCTTAAGAGGCAAGAGCCGAGGCCAAATTTGTGTTCTGTCCATGAATACTTTATCTCTGCAGTTTGTCCCTCCATAGCAGTACAATGGGTAGCTATACAAAATCTGGTATTATTGAAGAGATTTATTTAAAGCAAACAACAAACTGCAAAACCCCTGGGTGACCAAAAAAACGTTGCGCTGCCAAATTTGGAGGGATAGGGGGGGGGAGGTCGCACCGGGGGCAGACAAATTCAAACTCCGCGTTTTGTCGTCCAAAAGTGGCACCATGTGAAGACGATTTTATTCAGATAATGATCATAAAGGGTCCTTTTTTCTTCATAACTGCTTTTGTTCTGTCCATGAATACTTTTATCTCTGCAGTTGTCCTATAGGAGGAAGCTCTCTTTAGCTAGTTCTCAATGCAATTAAAAAGCGTTTTCTACCGACTTCTCAAAAATACACTGTAACATTTAGTTCCTTAACCTTTTAAAAACTCTATTTTAATTTTATTTATACATCTTTTTTAATAGCTATCTGCGTCCGGATATTTAGCCTTTTTTTTTAAACTTCATTCTACTGTTATTTGTTGTTGTTTTTGAATGGCCTTTTCAGAATAGTCTTTTAAATACTACATCACCATTTTAAACACCTTTCAATTATATAATTTTGAATATATATTTTTTATCTGTTTAAAGTGACAGTGATATTATAAATCAATATTAACCTTTTTTATTAAGAGATTAGAACTAAATTGATTTCTTAATAACGCGAGTCTTGCCTAAAAACGACGAGAAAGCAAAAATTTTAGTAACCTTCATTATTGAGCCTTACTAAGTTTATTTGTTTATTGAATTATGATAATTGCTTTCTATATATACATACCATACATATATATATATATATTATATATATATATATATATATATATATATATATATATATATATATATATATTTATCTCGCAAGTTGAACATACCGCAGCCACTCCTACACCCATTGTTAATGCAGCCACTGCCATGAAATGCTAACAACTACATACCAATTGAGGTAGCAGGATGACGATTTTACCCAACTTTGCAACTTTATTCCGTAGAGAATCATTTTTTCTCAGTTCTGCAACTTCGTGTCAATCTATATCCTCATTCAAATGCTCATCTTAAATAAAGTCAGGCAAACTGAACAAACATTTTTTATTTTAAATATTTATTTAGTGTCAGAGTTAGTCTGAAAATGTAACCTTGTTCAACAGTTTTATAAACTATAAATTTTATTGTACCAAATTATAACACCTATATAGGCAAATATGTACATAAGTAAAGTGTCAGCAGCGAAAATATTTCTAGAAAAGGATCTAGGAGCCAATCTAAATAAAATACAAAATATTCAATTAGGGTCAGTTGCGGTACGCATGGTAGTATAGGAAGATCAATCCTGATTCTATATTAATTCCAGTTTCACTTTATACTAAATGATTCATTTTAATTTCTCAAATTCTACAACATACCGTCACCTGTCTTCCTGATAGATTGCCAGGCAGAAGAACCATATGGACCGGGAGCATATATTGGCTGAAGTGGTGTGAGGAGGGAGAGAGGGGGAGGGGTATTGAGTGAGTGGTCTTCATCCCTTTGCCCTCAGATCCAGCCCATCTTCCCTTAGGGCTCCAGATCCCAAGGGATCACCTGTCAGCCCTGGGATCGATGAGTTATAGCTATAGGGACTTGTCACCTGTCCCCAGGCTACTTTATTCCCTCCATAATCCTGGAGAGGATTTAATAACAACCACGTGTAAATTCAAATATGTCGACTCAATTTTTATATTTTAGTCTTCATCTACAATATATACAGTGTCATATAGAAATATATATACTTTAAAAAAACCACTAACTCACACTTATTTTATGAGTAAAGTATAGTTGACTGTTAGGTATAAATAAAAAAGGAGATGACGAGGGTTGTAGTCGAATAGAAACAACACGTCTAAGTAAAAATACTATAATTGTGATTATGCAAAGAAGCAAGGTTAGAATGTAAACTGATTTATTTATATTTTTATTTATATTGCCTTTATTGTATTTCTATATATGTATAGCATTATCATAACTAAGTTATTGTATGTTACTCTTTTAATTTTACATCTGTCATTAGTTTATTTGTCTGTTATTTTTTGCTACATCTAGATTTTTGTTCATTTATACCTGAAGAAGACCAGCAAGGCAATACAATTATAGTATTTTTACTTGGACGTGCTGATTCCCTTTGACTGCATCCCTGAATCATCTTCTGTGTTCACACTTTTTTTATTGATTTTCCTATTCCCGTGCTAAAATTCTTTCGCACTTAATTATACCACAATATGAAATTACTTCTTAGTTATGACTACTTTTAATATCCATTATAAAGTAAATAATAAATACTTAAACACTAAATCGGGCAGTTGCTTTTGTCAAGCAGCCGGTTGTTTTCCTCTCCAGTTTTCCCCAGCATGACCCATTTACTTCCAGTCGGGAATACCTTTTCTCCCGACTCTCTATTTTCCCTATTATACTGTTTCAGATTTAGTCTAGCGTGCACGGGCAACGTTTTTCTTAATTGAATATCTAAGAAGCTTTGTTGAACAATGTCAACTACGAGCACGGACAGATAAGTAGTTTTTTTCTGTACATACTATTAACACCGCGTCTCTTCTCTAAATCACATAATATTTTTATAAACCTCTTTTTAATAATACTGACAACAAACCCAAAATTTCACAAGAGCTCCAAGTGCAACCTGACGTGGAAAACGAAGCTAGTACATGCACTAAAAAAAGCATTGGGGACTGATTCTCCGTTCTGAATTGACTGCGAAGATGACATTGTAAATTTTTCTGCCCAAGAACAAAATAGTGATATCGAGTAAGCAGGTGATTTGAAAATAAATTAGGATGAAAATCAGAAGATGAAATGGAAAAAGAATTAATCGTTGGAAATAATGATATCAGGTAAGCTAGGAAGGTCTTCGCCTGATGTTTAAATATTAAATATTAAATGACCAATGAAAAATTATAATAATAACATTATAAAAAAGCTGCGTAAACCCGTCTTATATCCTAAAATTCATTTCTAATATATGTATAATTTATTCAATTATTAAAATGTAAAATTAAAAATTAATTAGGTTCTATTACTCATACTACAACAAAAACAATAAGAATCGATGTTAATCCGTAGTATCTTGGTCCATAAATATACTTTCAGAATGTAAACAAAAAATGCAGTTGCTGACAAAGTCAATCGTGCGACCAAATACATGACTCCCGTAGGGGCGGCCGGTCTATGGTTAACGATTAAGATAACACAACTTTTTTTTTTCATTTATATTATATTTGTATTTTATTATTTTTATTTTTATAGTAGTACCACTTATCGGAAATGCGTGTATTTGATAATGACACATCATGCTCCGTGCATTTTGTATATGTGATTTGTTAGTTTAAGTGCAATATTTTCTTGTTATTACAGTAATAATTATAAATGAAGTTACATATTTAAAAGAAAAAATATTAAAAAAAATAAAACAGTATGAAAAATAAATACTATACAGTATAAGTTTATCTTAAAAAAACAACAACAAATGAATAATTTGAAGGAATATTTTCTTTAAACACCAAAGTTCACTGGTGGCTTTTCTTTCTATTCAAGTTCTTGTCGATCCTTTTTCATTAATTCTAGCAACTAGAAGTCAATATTTTTGACAATTTTTTCAACTCCGTGTGGTAATATTGTATATTTAATTATCTTGGAGTGGGCATTTTTCACCGCTCAGTACTATATTTCTGATCAAACTGTATCTTGGGATTTTCAATTTCAGCGCAATCGCAAGGTATGCGTCCTTAGCGGAAATAAGTATTGTGCTGAGAGATATGAAAACGTTTAGAATAATTTTTACTCAGTCTTACAATTTTTTTTTTTATGCTCATTTACTAAGGCGTCTGCTTGTTTGTTACCACTTATACGAGAATGACCCTTGGCCCAAGTTAATTCAACCTTTGTGTCTTCGTCAATTAAAGTTAATGTTTATTTTTAATATTATAAGTCTGTGTTTCTTGTGACTTTGGATTTTATAACTTATGAAATGAAAAAAAAAAAAAAAAAAAAAAAAAAAAAAATCCTGTATCACCGTAACCTAAGAAGGGTGTTGGGTTTGGTACTTAGGTAACTATGTACTGTTACTAGGCTAACTGTTACTTAGTACTTTATCATTTGACATAAAAATTAAAAAAAAAAGAAAAATTAAATATTAGTAGTTAACCATTAATAGTTGCTAAATCTTCACTAGTGATATTGAACGAAGAATAGTAGAAGAGGGAAAAGCTTATTTACTTTTTTATAAAAAGATTTTTTAATTAATAAATATATATATATTAAGAAAATATATGCTTATATTAATATAATATATCTCCTATATTCTATTTTATAATGACGAATGCCATGGAGATCTGGGTTATAAAATGACACCGTGAAAAATAATTAGATTCTGATATGGACCTCTGGAGGGGAGTCGCCAAGACGCAGATGTAGTTGTATGATTAATAAAAGAATTTGAGAACTGATGGAGGTGAAAAAGAATATCATGTCAACAATATAAAGAAAAACATTAAAAGGTTTAAGGGAAGTTAAAAGAATGTAACCTGTAAGAAAATGGTAATGGAAACGGATGTAGTGGAAAGAAGGAAAAAGGGAATACGGAAAGTAAGAGAGAAGGATGTAGCGGAAGAGATCCGGCTGGGATATGGCGCCTGAAAAGAACAAATCGTTGATTTGGTTGACTTCTGGAGAACCCTAGAGGGTATTTGTACAAACTAAAACTAAATTACTAGAAAATATCAAAAATAATTAAAATATTAATAAATGTTCAAAACTAATGAGAAAAGTCTATAAATATAATAAGATTAAAATCTGGGTTTATTTAAGGAAATATACAGTTATCAATGATAGTGGTATAAGAAAGGCAAGAAAGAAAAAAAAGATATGTACAACAAAAAACATAAGGAAAGATTAAGAATCGACTGAACCAATCAGGATAGGAGACGATCAATGATTGTTAAAATCTTTAAGTAATGTTAAAAGTTATTTTTCAACTCGGACGTATTTTTCTTTCTCCTGGCTGCATCACAGACCATCTTATATTTCTTACCGTCAACTATACTGTTTTCCAAAAAAAAAATATTAAATATGTTTGCTGTTACATATGCTATAGAATCGTGCGATTATTGAGTGACTGAATCAATACAAAGAAGAAGAGATTAAATAGCTCGGTTAAACTCGCCAGCTAATTCGAGTCAAACCTATCGTCTGAAAATATTCGTTGACGCCCTAAACTATATTATCTAGAAGCCATGTAAGTTATTATTAAATGTGAACAGACCACATTCTGGTCTGTATAGCCAAACAAGAAAAGATAAAAATAATCGTATGTATTTATCGTAACGAAATAACGAAATACATATTCTCTTGATAAAAATATACTGGGTGTTTCGGGACTGAACAAAACAAATATAAAGGCAGTATTATTCATTAAAAAATGTTTATGAATAAATGTCTAAAAATTTATTATTTCGTGGATTTCACCAATAGAGTAAATGATGAAAGAATAAATTAATGGGAAAATAAAATATTTGTTGAAGCTCTAATGAAATTTACATCACCTGTTCTGAATGTTCCCCCTCCTCTTAATTGCAGAGGTGAGTGAGTCCAACCCATGATTCTAAACTTAGTCTAACTATTTTAGAGGTTTCATTTAGGGACATGAATGCTTGAATTATGTGAGTTTTTAATTCTTAATTCATACACAACTGATTCAACCATCGGATTACCAAATCCTCGGTAAATCGATATTCTAAAAAAGTAAGGGAAATACACTAGATAAAATAACGTCGGACAATTGACGTAATATACAATAATATGAGGTAATAACATTATTACATATGTAAATAAGAAGGTTGTCTAGAATGTATTGAATGTCTTGAAAAAAATTTCTTTTGTTAAATTACTGATATTTATCTGCCACTGTATTATGCCTTTATTTTCTAAAAACCATAAAATTGAACGATTTTGCATCAGTTTTGCCTTTCAGATATTAAACTGCTTTCTCCAACTGAACTAACTCTTCTTCATGAGAAATTTAAATGACGATCCGTTTTCTAGTAGACAGTCCTCCCTATCCTCCAGCCTTCTTGCAGTAGAACCTCGGTTGGTAGAGGCATCGGTTGATCGAGACTCGGTTAATCAAGTTCCGAGTGCATTGCGAATATTTAATATGCCATATTTTGTAAAATACGATTCATCTGTAATGGAAAAATAGTCAATTGTTAATTTTTTTTATTAATGATCGGCAGAAGTTCAAACATTTCACGAAATCAGTAGGTAGACCGGGGAATAATGATATGGGTATAACTATTGTTCCTATACGCTTGGATAGACAAATTAACCGTATTGAGTCCTCTACTAGCAGTCAGAGATAGGTCCAATAATTTACTAATTCGTTTTTCTAATTTTCTGTTTCCTTCTCTCTGCCTACAAGTGTTAATTCTGAGTGCAAAAAATGAGCCTATCACTTTCAGTCGGATTTCGAATGGTCAATAATGTTTTACAGATAGTATGCCATCGATATAGAAATAACTTAAAAATCATATCTGTTAATTTTGCACAACAAAAAAAACTTCAAAAAAGGCATCATAACCAACTAATAATTAACTGTATTTAAACTAACCTTACTTAGTTGGGGGTATTGATGAAAACAGCTGAGTAAGTAAAACAAAAATATGATAATAATAATATAAAAACATGTTCCAATTACTATGGATTTTTAATAAATAATCAATGTTCTATCGCCGTAATCCATGAATAAATTATTTCTGGAAATATGTAGGAAGCAATAAAATAACTTCTTATATTTCTGTTAGGAATAACACCCTTATATGGTTTCACCACAATTTCGAAACAAAGCGTGTAGATATAACTAATGATTTATGTTTTTTATTCTTTGAAATTAAATTCATCATACAGATAAATTTGTATTAAATATTTACTTTGTATGACAATATAAACGATTGTGATAATAGGGCTTGAAAATATGGCTTAAACACGAAATGTCACCCAATATATAATAAACTCTTTTAGTAGGAGTTTTAAGAGCGTCATTTTAATCTAATATTCTCTATTAATGTTCAGTTTACCATTTGTAGCGGTATAGTTTAATTTTAGAAATTAATTAGTTTTACAATTTCTTCAAACAAAAATTCATTTGAATTGGCTTTGACCTCCTTAACCGGGTTCATAACAACAGTTTATTTATTGCTGTGTTGTGTTATTCTCAACACTTTGCCATCTCCATACAATTAATAATTGGTACAAATATGATTACAATTGTCATAATTAGATAATTTTTTAAACATTTAATGTTTAGTAAAAAGGGCTGTTTATTTTTGTTGTACTGCCCGCTTTCACAGCGTTTAATGTTTATTGTTTTTAAAAAAAAAATACTTATATTTTATTGTTAATTAGATCCTTATTTAATCCTTTTTTTTAATTTTTTTTTATATTATTCTAAATCTTAAAATTGAATTATGACTAAATCTGAGTTAATTTAATATAATAATGTAAAATAAGAACAAGTGTAATAGGATATAATTCGGATTAAAAAGTGGGAATTTGAATTATGAACTTGATTAACACACATTTTTTATGAGAGGGAACTTTAAATTGCTTATAAATGGGGACTACTTTGAACAAAGGCGATTTTACAACAAAAATCATCCTGGTGGGGGCTCTATTTACAAGCACATGTTGGCCGTACTTGGCTGATCTAAGCCTTTTTATAGTATCAGTGCTATCTGGTGTTTTTATAAACGTGTCCAAACTTCATCTGACCTGGCCTATGTGGCAGCAGGATGTGTTTTATTTGAGTAATACATTTATCACCAATCTATTAATTAACATTTTTTTTTTTGTTACATGTCTGTAACTCATTTAATTAGACAAAAAAAATGCAACTTGGAGGACTGCTAGAATTAAGTTATTGACAATTTTTAGAAGACGGTGTTACTTTAAACATTTTGTTATCGTATGTTTTGTTAGTTATTGAATATGAACAATTAGTTTCATATTTAAAATTAAAACTATTATAGGTTTATGCCTTTATTATACAACATACAATAAAGGCATAAACCTAAATGAACAAAAAGGAAGTTTTTTTAGACTCTAGTAAAAAACAACAAATCAAGGACAATATAATGAAATTAACAAAAATAATTAACATCGAACTAAATGTTTGACTAACACTTATGTGTATTGATTAATAAAAGGTTACTAATTTAAATCATTTTTAATAATTACAAAATTAATTTTTACCCACCATATTCGGTTCGAACTGGCGTTGCAGGTTTTACTAGAATACTGAAATACTTCACATTTTCGTATCCGCCTTACATCCTGCCTAATGGGATTCAAATATTTCATTCAAGCATGCTTTTTTGTTTTTGTTTTTTCTTTGTTTAAACACAATAGACGTATAAAATAGGTTATCTATAGTATTTTCAGACTATCTCACTTCAGAAGAAGTCGATAAATAATTTTGAGGTCGTTTTATACAATACTTTTTTTTTCATTTATTTTTTTTTTTTTTTTTTTTTTTGTGAATAGATGTTGAAAAATGTAGACTACTTGTATTCTGGAAGAGCTCTTAGATGGGGTATAGTGGTGGTGTTGCTAGGCAAGTGGCCTGACACTAAAATTTATTTTACGTTCACTCCAGCGGAGATTGGCTCTGAGCTCAGGAGACCCTTTTGGGTCTGCTATCGGTCTTCATAAAACTAGGACCCTGTTTCTTCCCTAGTGTAAGAAGAAAAATCTGTTTCTTTTTTTTTTTTTTTTTTTTTGCTTTAACTTATCTTACAGCAGCGCCATACAGTTACTCCTGTTACTCCCCTGTACTATATTTCTTAGTAAGCTGGTCCACTTTTTATTGACACATCTCATTGTGGATAGACTGCCTTTCGTTGTGAAGTAACATTACTACTCTAAACTGAATTCTTAAAAATAAATTTTATTTATCTAAGGGTAATTTTTATTTATTTTGTCTAATGGAATTTCATAAAAACAGTATATAATTATTTAACCGGCATTCTACTAACCAGTATTTGCCCCAATCAATCTCGTGTAAAATATATTTTTTTAATAAATTATTTTTGCTTTCTACTTCTCATCCTCATTATACTTAACATAACAACATGTTTTGTTGAAAATTATTTCCTATCTTTAGGATAAACTACTAAAACAATTAAATTAACGAACAACTATGAATATATTTTACAATTATATTATTATATTATATTATTAATTTTAAATAATTGAAGGGTTGGTGGATTAGGGGGTTATTTTACGAAAACATAATTTTGAGTAATTTATGTTTAAAGTTTTTTTTTTTTTTGTTTCATAGCACCTTCATTTTCTTTTTACATCATTTTCTAGTTGTTTTGAAATATTCAAATTTTGCTATCTAGCACTTCTCCACATAAATCCTTTATCCAATGGACTCGATTGTGTTTTTTTTTTTTTTTTAAATGCAACATAATCCTTTCATCCACCAAACCCTTTAATTGAAAATTATTTTACCCTTATACACAGTGATTTCATTATCTAAAAAAAAAGATTAAATTAAAAAAATATAACTTTATTCAGTGACTAACTGTACCTTAAGAATAATACAGAAGCATAATATGTTACTGTTGTCTGGCTACATTTATTTTGGGCAGATTGTATGCAAGATATAATAGAGGAGAATTGAATGTATAACGATAATAAAATTAAAACAGATTTTTATGTATACTAACAAAAAAAAAAAAAAAATAGTCGGGCCTAAATATAATACTATATAAACATTGATCAAAATAAAATAAAATATATTGCAAAATAATTATATTATGTATTATCAAAACTACGTCATTATTAAAATGTATTACACTTCTTTATGCTGAAATCTATAGCGACTTATGGGATGAAAAGTACTAATACCGAGAAATTCTACTCAAATGGACTATTATAAGTTTTTAATATTGAAACTAATTATTAATTATTGTAAAATTGAATATAAGTATGCTATATATAATAGTTGCTTGTTAGTTCAATTGTTTTAGTAATTGATCATGTATGAGGAGAAGAATTATCAATTATATCTCTTTCAATATAATTGTAAATAATATTTATTTTTCTTTCAATAATTTACAATAATGACAGGTGATGAAAATTTTGATTATTTGACTGGTCTAAGAATGAAAAGTAGAACTGGTCTTTGCAAATTTAGCAGTGCATGTTTTACAATCTAGACTGATTAGATTCGGAAATGGGATATCCCGAAATTTGACTCCTTTCTAAAATTTTAGTTAGGTACTAGGAGGAAAAGGTATTCTGGAAAACATAAAGACGATAATTTCGTTGATATAATTTTTATGATGTCCAGTGTACTTTAGGAAACGTCTTGTTCTACTGTTGTTCATTCGTACAAGTATGGCATAACACGACAGAAAGCTTTACTATCATTTGCTATATCTATCTAGTTGATTACAAGAACTTAATGTAAGTAAATGTTTAGCGGAAATTAGGGATATGTATCGATACACAATATATCGATATATCGACATTTGTTCTTACAATATATCGATACGTAACTTAGTATATATCGTTTTTTCTATATTTTAAAAATGCAACATACAACTACATATATTTAACAAAAGCAAGAAAACCTTAGAAAAGTCGTTTAAACTTGGGAAAGTTTTTAATGATTGATGTTTTTTAAGTTACTTTTTAATTCCATGTGAGTATCTTGGACTTTTTTCAATTCCGAGCCGACAGGGCATTATTTTCTAGAGCGCAGAGCAAACTATCACCAACAAGGAATAAATGAAGCGGAAGAATTTTAGGATGGTTACTTTTCCTACTATCCACTGATGACGATTAAATTAAATTGTTAACACAACGTTGATATCTAATTGTAAGTATATGTACCTACAGCCTACTGCTTAATGCATAATTAGCTACATTTAAATTTTAATCTTTTGAAATAATTGTGTTCCTATTTATGTTGTCAAATAAATAAAGGTAACTATATTAAACCAAACACTGCTCCACCACTGTTACCCAAAATACCGTACAACTAACTTACATTAAGGCAATAGAATATATACATACAACCAATTCATTCACTCAAAATGCACTATGAAAATTCCTCGCAATAAGGATGTGGGAATAACAAAATATCAACTTATAGCACTAAATTTATATTAGGGGTCATTCCATGTCTAAGCAACTAATTCGACATTGGATTTGGACCATTACCTCTCCGATTTCTATAATTTTTAATACAGACTTTTATATCTACCAAGAATAGTTAAAATGTAAAATATAAAAATTTTCTGATTTTTGATTTTTGAGTTATAAGCTTTTAAAAAAAAACAACAAAAAAAAACTGCTGTTTACGGTTCACACTCAATATATTTATAATTAAGCTTTGCACCTAGAGAACTCAACTTTGCGGCATTCTTTTTCATTGAAAATGTCTTTGAATTTGATATATCGCTCAATATATTCTCTGTACATTTTACATTTTTTCGGAACGGCCAAAAAGGGTTTTTGAAATTCTAAAAATAGGTACCCTTCGATGTTTCCTAAAAATATATATGTGATTCGAACTATAACTGATTATATGCGGGCAATATTTGGTGCAGCAGTGGTTCAATTTTGTAAATAAATTAGCTAAATCAATTAAATAAACAAATGGATTAGAATATTTAAAATTACATTTTATAAAAATATCACGATATATCAACATTTTTGGCCAATATATCCTGTATCAAAATATCAAAAAGAGCTCAAAATATTGTCGATATGGAATATATATATTTTTCTAACGATATCCGTCTCAAGTTGAAACCTAATGCTTTTAAAATACGCAACTAAATAGATGGCAAATAACAAAAGGCTTGAATACGAAATTTATAGTGGAAATTAATTGTCGAAAATACAGAAGAGGAAGACTGGAGGAAATCAATTATCAATATATATATATTATATATATATATATATATATATATATATATATATATATATATATATATATAGTATATATATATATATAATATATATATATATATATATATATATATATATATATATATATAATCGTAGCATGAAAAATTATATATATATATATATATATATATATATATATATATATATATTATTACTTTATTGATAAATTCACCCGTCTTTAACTACAGATATTCAGAAAATGTATCATATATTTTAAAATATAAATTTTGATTAAAAATATAGATATTTTAAAATATTTAACACATTCTCTGAATCGTAGTTAAAGAGTATTCAAGAAGGGGTCGTTAGCGTTGAAAAACGCCTCCAGCCTCTCCAGCCTCCCGTAGAGTGCGTTAACAACGAATGAATATCCTTCCGCCATCTAAAACCGTTAAATATTTTAATACAGTATCCTGGAGGATAACAATGGCGGAAGTTATCCTTCGGACAACTTAAAAAACCGTTAAAAATATATTTTCCTTAAGGATGAAAAAGCTAATTCTAATTGTGGATGGAGAGAGTGGCCAAGGATGTCCTTCGGCCTCAAAAAATCGTCAGATCCTGGCAGATCTGTAAAACAGTGTAAACTTTTAACTTTTACTAAATACTAAACTCCTCCAGTTAAGAAAGAAACTAAATTAGTAAATGAGTCCATCTGTAAAACAGTGTTGTCCTCCAGGACACTTTTATTAAATATTCGATGTTTTAACTGTTTTAACATGGCGGAAGGATATTCCGACTTTGTTAAATCATTCTATGGACAACTTAAAAAACCGTTATAAACATATTTTCCTTAAGGACAAAAAAGCTAATTCTAATTGTGGATGGAGAGAGTGGCCAAGGATGTCCTTCGGCCTCAAAAAATCGTCAGATCCTGGCAGATATGTAAAACAGTGTCCTTATAACTTGGGCGTGCTATTTCCTTTTTTCTTTTTCCTTTAAATAGGAAATTAATTGTCGAAAATACAGAAGAGGAAGACTGGAGGAAATCAATTATTCAAAGTAATATTCATCTTTTCCGTGTTCAAAGCGTATATGAACATTGAATAAACTGAGCTGCTATAAAATTTCATTTCCTTGTTTATTTATGATATACAATGTATGTACAAGCCTTTTTTTCAATAATAAAGCGATCAAGTTAAAATAAAATTATATTTTTAAATAATTACATTTATAAAACTTGACATGATATAATTTAATGTTTTTCAATCTATATGTCATTCAATCAAAATTACAAAAATAAAAATATTGTAAAAAAGTCTTATGGGATTATTGTGTAGTAGTCTTTTGTTAGAGGGAAAAGTTTTGCGCTTTGGTCAGCTCGAGGGCGTGACGCGTACTTTTACATGCTCTAACTCTGTGGATGTTGCTCGGATCGGACATTTGCCGGCTGTTTAGCTATCAGAGTTTAAATGGATAATATTTTTTATAAAATAGAAAAACGAAAATAGAAAACATGTGAACACCGACGGTTATATCCCTAAAACATTTTTAATTTTATTCTTTCTTTAGCCGACAGGTTCAAAGGGGCTTTATTTATTTATTAACAAATTTTATTCAGCATTTTTTTTTAAAAAATTATTATTGTATATTTCTATTTTCTTAGCAATTAGGTTTATCGCACAAGTACTTATTATGTAATTTTAACAATAATAATGTTTTACAAATTTCAGGAAACTTCCTATTATTTGTTGACATCTAATTTAAAGAAGCGATGATATTTCTCGGATTTATAATTAATCATAACCAGTCTCTTGGATTGTATATATTTTTGCAGGTTGTTGTACATAATGGAAGATACCTCAATTATGTAAATTAAAATCTGCGGAATGACAAGGTCCATTTATCACCAAGGCAATGTGACATTAATAATTTCAGAATCCAGCTGGTGGCAATGGGAAGTGACAATTCCTGATTCTTATTTCAGATGGCGTACTTCATCACTCAGGAAGGCCGTTGTGGTCTCAGTTGCTGAAGAACATGAAAAAGCCCATATCGTGAATACTTCATTTGGACTCTCGGCTGCATCCCGCGTTGCGGTGTACGCATTAGTAAAATTGCTTCCAGCGTTCACGACTTGAAAAGTTGAACAAACATATTATTTCACTCAACTATCCTTTAATCATCTTCTCATTGGTTTTTCTTAATCTGCAGGCAGTTTTTTTCCTCTTTGGAATGAATCATTAATCTGAGAACTCCTATTATTCCATCACTTCAGTTCTTTACGAAAGAAATTATTACGATATTTCATTTAAATCATAGTTATTTTTTTATATTTAAAATTGAATAAATCAGCTCTGTCAACGTAATACGACAACAATTTTTTATGAAATTCCGTAGTAGATATTGTTAGGAAACAAAGAAGCTTAATTTACAGGACCATCTAAAGGAACGCCTGAGGACTGGTGGCTAAAGTATTTTCTATTATGCCCATTTAGATAAGTGAAAAAGAGGGATGGAAAGGAAAACTGGCTTGAAGGTATATAGGAAGGAATTGAACTTCAGGATAACGATTGACAAGATCGAATGAAGTGGCAAGAACTGCTAGAAGCGAATTATGACTAATAGCTGTAAATTCATTAAAAAAAAAAATACGAATGCTAATACTAATTACACACCAAAAAAGGTGCTACATGTCAACAGTAACATTGCTACCTGCAAAAGTAGATAGATTGGAAAATGTAATTAAATTTAATAAACTTGGACAATTTTAACTACTTTTAGATTTTGGTAATAATTATAATTTTAAAAGCCGGAAAAGGTTATAATATATGTCAAGTTTACGAATCATCTAAAAGGTAAATGCATATTTATTAGGCCCTTGATTGTACATTCCTTTTTATTCTTAAGGTCCCAGAATAAATAAAGAACGTTATTATTATTATTTATTTACCTATTTTCAATAAAAAATAATATGCTTGTTAGATCAACTATTAAAAAAAAAAATTATATGATCACAGTTATAGGAACAGCCATTTAAAACCTTGTGGATAATTATTTTTTAATGAAACTTGTACGACTATATCCAGTCTAACTTTATAATCTCATCAGTTGAAAAAAAAAAAAAAAAAAAAAAAAAAAAAAAAAATTATTAACGTTGCTGAGAATTTATTTTTTAAAGAAGATGATTGTATTGTTGACTGTGAGTTGTAATTAAGGTGGTGAAATGGTCAGGGCTGCAGTCAGAATGAATGAACACGTCAAGTTTTTAAATGAAAAACTTTGGCGTGCCGACGTTTCGACCTGCCTTGCAGGTCTTCATCAGGGCTAAAATAACAAAAATTGGATGTGACCAAGATGATACAAACAAACAAAAAAAAATAAAATAAACAAATTATAGAAATAATGTAAAAATGAAATAGAAAAAAGAAAAATATCTGTAGTTAATTAAATACAAAATAGTAGAAAAGTCTAGTCAAAGATACAGTTGTAATAAAATAATTAAATATCACAAATATAACTAATTTTAAATTGTAATATAATGTAATAATAAATTGTAATATAATATAATTATGTAATGTGTAATATAAGTTTTTCATTTAAAAACTTGACGTGTTTATTTATCCTGACTGCACCACTGACCATTTCATCACCTTGATTTTTTTTTTAAATTTGACCAGTTTCAAACTTTTATTCTGATGAGAGAAGTGCTTCCATCGTCACAGTTTTGGTCACAAATCAGCACTAGTACCTTTTGGAGAAGGGCTGCGGAGGTATAAAGAATTTAAATAAGGGTGGTCAGGGTGTCCTTTTGAGTGGGGTTACGTTTGGTGTGATTATATGGACAAGCCAGTCCTTGGAGGGTTAAAAATGTTACTATTATACAATAAGAAGTAGCTGGCTGGTCTATTCTTTATATACAGATAATTATATACCTCTGTCCCAGGGTAAATTTAATAAGTAGTGCAGAATTCAATGTTACATCCGTTCTCGATTTTAACATTAAAGTTGAAAAGATAAATCTTGAAATAGGGTGCCTTAGGATCCAATATACTCTCCCTCCTCAGTGGATAGCCCCACCGCTCTGATAGCCATTTAACCCACCCACTGCTCACGATTCGCTGTAGCCGCCCTGAGACTAATAAATCCCAGAACTATCCGCCCCGGAGTGATAGGAGAAGGCAGGCCCCAGCCGGGACAATCCAGGCGTCCTTCAACCGAGATTAGACCGCTAGGAATTGGCCGCGGTCTCCCCGCCGGGGGTGGATATAGCGCACCCACCGATCTATCACTTCCTCTATAACTGGCCCCTTTATACCCCGTCTCCTTCGCTCCGTCTTGTCTCTGTTAAAACATCCTGTCTTATTTCATTGTCATATATAAGTAGAAATAATTGTATAGTAAATATGCTTCTGTGCTAAAAAGAGACAATCCATAAGTTTAATTGGTAGGAAACGTATATACAAAAATAAGAACAAATATGTTGTGAACTTTCTTTAGTGCTACAAAACAACATAAATATGAAAAATTGTTTACTTTCCAGAGCCTAATAAGTACAAGGCCTCGTTAATTATTAAGCTCAGAAACAATAACGTAAATATCATTGAAGAAAACTTCGATCACCTTTTCGTTTATAAAAAACAAATAAGCACCATTCAATAAAAAATAAAATTAAAACCTGTACCACTGAGACCCCGTAAGATCTCGTATTTAGCAATTAGTAAGGATGTACTCATAACTAGTGTACTCATGAACTATTTCATTAGATTCATCTTCGGGATCCCAAGACGGTCACTCGTTACTTGCCGACATTCTGAGGTTTTTTTTTTTTTTTTTTTTTTTTTTTTTTTTTTTTTTTTTTTTTTTTTTTTTTTTTCCGCTTGAAAGACTTGCTAACACAAGTCCTATACTGCCAATGTAGCACTATCTAATATTATGCCTAGTTGAATTTTCTTTATCTTTTTCTATTATATGAAAACTTTCGTTTCTGATAAAAATTTATATAAGTTGTGGGCCTTTTCTTTGGTCATATTTCCTAAAAATTCAGAATCGTCGTGAAAAGTCCGTGTACCAAGCGCTCTTATCCTCTTATTTAGAAACCTTTAAAAATTAAACACGATGTGTCTTGGATCTTCCAGGCATTTGCATTTAGGACACATGCCACTTTGAACTAGTGCCATTAAATTCAGGTGTCTATTAGTTCTACCAAGGTTAATCTTGAGTCGATTAAGTTTTACTAAGCTTGGGCGGTCGAGATTTAGCCTTTGAGTCACAAACCATGGAGTCAATGCTACGTTTTGCTGCACTGCGTAGTGGCTTATTCCTTTCAGTGTACTTTCCCAATCGTCCCCTACATGTCTTTCTGAGCTTAGGTGGCTTTTTCCAAATTTCCGACGACAAAACTGGGTACCATCCTATTCCAATCTCTAAAAACCAAACAGCCTTCCTAGATTCTTGGCCTAATAACTTTAGGTTCTTCAATCCACCTCATGAAAACATGGTCCCAACATTTTAACCTGTGTACCACCTCAAATAAAACTGTTTCATTTTAAAAATTCTTCCTTATTCTACATCTTTCTGGAAATCCCTATCTACTCTTATTCGTGAAGCTGCTTCCCTTACCTCCTTTAAAAAAAAAATTATTCTCACACGTTTTAAACAATCAATCATCCAAAAATAAGTGAATAGTTAAGTAAATATTTAGAATTGTTTTATATTTTCATATATGATTGCATAATTTTCTTTTATAAATGTTTTGCAGAGAATATGTCCTGTAATCACTAAGCATTCGCTTTTATAATTAAGTAATAAGGACAAATGTACTTATAAGTGTGTCATTATTCTTAGGGGACAGTAAGTCCAAGAATAAAGTTTATTTGTCGTTTAGTTTCATTTCATACTAGACCAACGGCTTTTAGGAGACTGCTGATATCACACTCAGCTTCCAGGTTTCCCCCAATTAAGGGTACCCACTGTGGCTTGGTGTGACCCAGGTTTGCCAAACCCCAAGATCGAATCCATGGCTGAAGACGAATAAATTAACTTTTTCTGCCTTAAGCAAGACTCGAATCCGGGCCCCAGAGCTAAGAATTCAAGACCTTACGCAAGCATTCTCGAAATTTAAATTTTACCAAAATGAGCCAACATTGACCGAATTCTTTGTTATTCAAAATTTATTATTTAAACTACCAGGTTACTGGACAATGTTAAATTTAGGCAGAGTTCCAAACCACCCAAGGGGTCCTGCCTACGGTTTCGTTACCCACCTTTTTATAGTAGAGCGGTGTCGTCTCACTGACTGCAGTAGCCGCTAGCTAATGCATTCAGTTCAGCCCTATATCAACCACTTGACTTGTAACAAAATATCATTATTAACGTTGTATAAACTGAAACTTAAAACAATGCAATCAATATAAATCATTTCATTCCCGTCACCGACAATATATTAGTTATTATAAATTTCTAAACTAAAATAAACTATTTTATATCTTGTTGGGCAGAATTTTTACATAACTGACAGTAGTAGACCCGGACTGCTACTTGTTGGTTATAAATATAAAACAAACACTGTAATGTTAAATGAATTATTTGGTGTTTAATAATTTAACAAAGCAGTTCATTTCAGAAATAAAAATAATAATGAAGAAAAAATTACCTGTTAGATCTCTGGCAGCTCAGTACAAAAAAGAAAAAAAAAACTAAATTACTTAGCATTAGGGCTTTACTAAAATAAAAAAGTGACTAAATGTAATCAGAGTAAGAATTACTTACCTAAAATAATTATGTATTACCTCCAGTTTTTCTATCTACACATGTATATTTATTGTCAATCCATCGTTGCAATTTAGGATGCATGTTAGCTGTTGTTCTTCTCAATTGATGTTTAATACACATTTTTCTTCTTCTTTTCAATCTTTTCTGTGATTTGAACAACTCTGAAAATTTTATTGAGAATTCATTTGTTATGAAAAGGCGTGATATATAAAATCGCATAGAAACAGTGAAATAGTTATATTTTTCTTTAACGATAATATGTTGTTGTGCATTATATAGTCAACGAAACATTAAATATTAATTATATATAAATATAATATATGCAAGGACCATTTATTTATACATTTACATGTTTCTCATATTAAAAGCATTATACGTGAACGATTAATGTACTACTGACAAATACTCTTTTACAAAATTGCCGGATTTAACGATTTTTTTTTTTTTTTTTTTTTTTATTTATTTATCTTTTTAACAGCTGAATATTTTAACGTCTCCTCTCATCTTCGAAAAAAACTGATTGCTGCTTGTTCGAAAATTGATTAAATTGGTTTCTTTTCTAAATACGCTTTTATTAACTTCACATGTACGTAAAAGAATTTTGCATTATAATTTTGACTGATCTGATTATCTTTAAAAATTTCCACACATGTCAAGGAGCAATGAAAATACAATAATTGCACAACTTTGTTTTAACATTATCACTTAGCCCAGTCGAAAAACCCTAAAAATGGGGGTTTGCCTTGCAAAAGTGGGTTTTATGTTTTTATATGGTCCAGGTGGGAGAATAAAATACCAAAAATGTAACTCATTTGATATGAGGAAAATTTTAGGAGGGCAAAAAATCCAACAATGTGGCACTTTTTTTAGATTTTTGCAAAAAAACACACGAAAATGCTTTAAATAGAAAAATGTATTATTTACGTATTTAAATATGTGTTTTTTTTTGTTTTTTTAAGTCTGCTAGTTGATCAAATTGTTTATTTACTAAGCAACAAGTTACCTTGGAATTCGAGCTATTTCATGATGTGCTGAACTTATAAAGACAGGATTGAGTTCTTTTGTGAAAGTATTTTAATTCTGACAAGATAACCAGTTTTGCATAGGTTTTTTCATGAAAAGTAACCATCATTTTATGATCTGACCCTAGAAGGGAAACATTGGTAATATCGCATTTTTGAAAACTTGTTTCTCATCTCTTATAAACTTATAGTTAAACAAGTGGCAGATGAGAACAGAAGAGGATAAAATTAGTTATTCCAAACGCAAAGTTGAAATTCAAAACGACTTTAGAAATAAAATGAATATTATAGTGGACGTCCCAAAGCCAGATGCAATTCAAATAAATATACGGTTCACTCCAAGAAATAAATCAAAACCGTTTCCTCCAGAGACTTCCAAAATTACTTCTTCCAGAAACTATAGAAGAAGGTACCTATAGTGAACGTTGACTCTCTATCTGATGAAGACTCAAATGACAATGAAGAAGGATCAGAATGATGTGTCTTAAATCATGATGTTTTTAACTTCACTTTTATGTAACAATCTATTATTTAATTTAATACGTAATTTTGCTAAATTGTGTGTCTAAAGACATCTCTTAAGCTAAATTTGATTCAAGCGTTTAGCCACAATTAATTGTCAAAAAACCACGAATTTCGCCAATTTTCTCAAAAAGTTAGATTTGGTTATGTTTAAGAGTCTATATCACAAAAATGGCTAATCCAACCAAAGAGTGTTATATACTAGTATATAGTTGTAGATCATTAGACACTGTCTAAGATAGGTTTAGTTCGGTTTGCTATCAAAGCGTGTTTTTTTTTAGTTTTCTAAACTATAATTTTTTTTTTACAGGTTCAACACTCTCTTTTCGTATACTATGTCGTATACGTTGCAACCAAGCACGTTGGTCAATGACTGATATAGTTTAAGGCATTCTATTTTCAATCTCTACCTCTGTTAATATGATTTCAGAATAATAATAATTATTAATAAAAATCAAGAAATAAATGTATTTGCTATGTTCTACTCTTGTTCCATTAATGGCGTGCACCCAATATCGTGCAATGAAGGACATGAAGAAACAGTTCTTCTTCATCACTTTTACTTATTTTTTTAGATAGTAAAAAAATATAGTTGGTGGAAACCTCAACTCCAAAGTCGCTACGCGAAAAACTATCTCAACATAGGTTCGCTCGCTATATAACGCTTTGTGTGTGACGTAGCAATATCGTTGACCGTTAGGAAGAATGTGCGATCGCTGGCCGCCGCGTAAGACCCCGCCTTGTGTTTCCAGGCCTAAAAAATAATTTCAGTCACAAATTAAAAAACAAACATAAAATACAATAAAAAATCTTGAAAATATTAAATTAATTGTGATTGAAATTAAGATTTATACATGGGAATAATTAATTACGTCAATCAAAGTATTATAGTTGATTTGATGAATGCCACTTTTTGATATCACTTTTGGTCTTCAAATGCAACTTTCATTGTATTTAGAAACTAAGGGATGGATAAAATCAAATATTACATAAGCTGATTTCTTCTTTATTTTACTTCGAAATAGTTTTCTCATTGGACTGAATCCATTGCCTCAAAAGTAATAAATAGAATTGAGTCGAACGGCTTTGGGGCATTAGATTCAACTTATTAATTTCTTTTCAAACGGTAATTTGTTGCCAAACTTTCAAGAGCTGTTGTCTTCCTTTGTCTTTCAAACTCCTTAAAGGTGAGTTGTTGTAGCTAAAAGTGTTCAGAACATTTTTCCCTCTTTTTCTTTCTAAAAATAATTAACTCTAAACTTTGACTATTTTATAGAAAGTTATCTCTTGAAACTATAGACGAGTTTATTTTCGAGTAGTACGATACCTTGGAGTACTTCGTAGCTTCATTAATGACAATCATTAAAACAATTTCTATCGAGAGATTCAGAAATGATTTCAGTAATTAATAAAACGATTTATAATGAGAAATAAGAAAGGACAATATTTATCTTTATCGGACAATACTGTACGAGAGGTGGGTTTTATTTTTATTTAATTTTTTGTTTTCTCTCGCATCTTCTTTTAGATTATTGTCGCATAGAATACCCTTTTGAAAAAATCACAAAAAAAGTTTCGTGTTTTTCTTTAGGTTGTTATTTCATACTCTCTTTCTCATACAATTTACGCTCTTTCGTTTCATCGAATGTCCGGTTCAGTCCCTACCTTTCAACCTTTTGTTGATCCTAAATAAACAACCTCCTCAATTTAAAAAAACAAACAAAAAAAAACAAAAAAAAAACCTCGAAACAGATTCAATTTACCCACAAATTCTCTCTGCCAAATTTAGCTTTTGAAATCACTTCCTTCCTATCGTGTCAACGCAAACGCATATAATCGATTTTTCTATTAACTTCCTACCTACATTACGAAACTAATAATATGGATTTCAATACATTCAGTTTCTTTTTTTGTTACAACCTTGTAGTAGTAATGATTTGATCCTTTATACTTTTGTCACCCGAGCGAATTTTATTAATCTATAGCTCCAAATATCCCCACTCTGGTTTCTCCACGATTATTTTCATATTTTTTTTTTTTTTTTCAGTCCGAACGATAAAAAATCGATATTAATTCAGACTTAATTGTCTTAAAGTAACTATCATATTTCTCATAGGTATCAGTATAATAAGGTTTCTGTCGATCGCACGTTCAAATACTCTCGCAGGGTGAATCTTCTATATGTGGATGTTACCATGTATTTCTAAATCCCTATTTTCATTATTCATCCCTACTTCTTATCAATTAGGATTGATAAAATAATTGCCACTTCTATTGGAATTATTTTATTAGAATACTAGTTTCGAATGCTAAACATGCATCTTCAGTTCTAAAATACACCATTTTTTTTTTTAAACACATCAGCACTATGTCACATGGATTAAATAAACTAAAGTTTTCAAAAATATAAGACAAGAAATCAAACATTGTTACTCACCCAATCAGATCTAATAGGTATCAGAAATATATCCTTCGTGGGAAGGAAAAGGGGCCAGGTATGTTAATTTTTTTGGGTAACCGATGGGATTTCCGTATAACTGATTTTTCCGTTCATATTGGGAACAAATTTAAAATGGGTCTATTGTAAATGTCTATTTGGTAATTCAAACAAAACTCTAGATCGGTTTAAACGATTCCATTATTTCTAATGATTCATAAATATTTAATTGCTGGCTATTTTCTACTTGATGTATTATTTTTACTCCTGAGTCTTTATTGAATTTATGGTTATTTTCATTTAGATGGATAGCGAAAGCCCTTCAAATAGTTTGTAATAAAAAAGCTCCTAATGAGCTCATGTTCCATAAAGTTCTATACCGCTGTCTTAGTCAAGTATTTTTAAACAGGCGATGCACAGTAGAAAATATGACCGATTTAGGTGGACAAAATTCTGAAACTTGTCCATATTTAACCTTTGAGGTCCCAGATTACGGAATAAATAATAAAAAAAAAAATCTAATTAACTTAACCCCACTCTTCAGAAAATTTCTCCCTCGTGATTCGGAGTGTTGTGTTTGAAATAAAAATTATGTTTCACCAAAACGCAAAAATCTCAAAAATTCTTTGCACCATTTAAAGACTAGAAGAATTGGTGAGACAAATGAGACAAACAAACGAATCCTTGGGGTAACTTATATAGTTTTTCGTTATTGAATAGGGGCATACATTTACAATGCTAAATTAACTCTACAGGCAGATTCCAATGTATATTCAATAGCGAGCGTGGAAATATAATGTCTTACCTGCCTCAGCAATATCCATTGTTAAATAAAAGCAAAAGGACTTTGCGCTGCACACACCTTGAACATAATAAATGGCCATCGAATAAAGATAATCCCACTGTTGGTTATTAGGCACTTGTGTAAACAGGAATGATTCACTCATTTACTATTTATTTGCAAACACGGTATGGCGAGAAATATTAGCATGAAGCATCTTCCCAACTAATAATAAAAAGGTCAAGCAATCAGCAATTCCAAACTTTTGTCCACCTAAATTGGTGATTTTGCCCTGTGTGCGCCGTTCAATTTGAGTTAAACTAATGTACTGAATATCAACGAAGCCCTTTTAATTAGAAACGAAAAAATGTTAAACATGCATTCATTGCCGATGTATCGCTCGTTTGGTGAGTAACGAAGTATCTGCGAAATTCGTTAAAATGAGGAAAACAGGTTACAAGTGCTTCCAAAAGCTTATTTCATCAACAGGGACGTAATTTTGCTTTAGTCCGTGTAGGTTGATTGTTTCAAATTATTTAAAAAAAAAAAGTTGCAAGTTGTTCACCTATATTCATACCAATATATTCCTGATAAGGAAGCTATCGGCAAATTGTCGATATAAACATTGCCAACAGAGCTAGGGCATATTAAAATGTTGTATATTTGTCGGTGGTTAAAAAAAAAAATTAAAAAAAAAAATGCTACACTATATAAAGTATTGATACCCCGCCAAAAGACATATCTATTTTAAAATACTATCAAAAGATATGTGTTGAAAACTAACATTTGGCCAATCCACGAGTTTATATGACATATTACTTATAGGTATTACTTATGTTGGTTGAAAGTATTTCAATTCAGTTTTTGCTTCTCCTGTAAAATTTGATTACAGTTGCGTCTTTGTTCCAAGTAATGAGCGATATCACCTCTATGTAATTGGTGATAAAAATTTTTAGATTATAGCTAAACTTATATTTTCATGAAATATAATGCACAAAATATTACCTATGTCTGATGTCATTATATTATCTATACTACTTATGTATTAAACTTCTCAATGAATATGTATTTTATATCTGAACAGATCGTAAAGATTGCATTAATAAATTGCGTAGGCTAAGATTAACGTAACCTTCTTTTTTAAATAACATTAAATAGGCGAAATTTCATCATATTTAAAAACATTGCTATTAGTTGTTGCAACCAAGTTGTAACAAACAAATCATTTGCAGAGACAATGCTGTATCCGATGATGGTGCAATCTTACATCTTAGAAATCCTTGCAATAACTAATTGCATAATTTTGGTTCCACCCAATATGATTTTTATTAATATGAATATAACATTAAGTTGCTTCTATTGTATATAAAAGACTATCCATTGTATTAAAAGGATTTAATTTAATTTGTAGAGTGCTCTCTTATTTTCCTTAGGCAAATAACTCAATCGTTTTGTCTTTAGGTTCTAATTCTTCCAATACGTTTTGATTCTGTACTTTCTTCCGACCACTTTGGTCTGTACTGTTTTTGTTTTGATTGCTCTGATGTAAATTCTAAAAAATTGTGTCTGAAAGTGTCTCTTCCTAAAATGACGGTTAGTCTAATGTTTGCATTTTTGAGATCCTTTTGAATTTCATCTAGCCAAGGTGTGGAATTATTAAGTGAGGTTGTAATCTATTATCCGTTTCGTCAATCGATTTTCTGGTAGTTTGCTTGAGATGGCCAAAAAGTTTCAATGGGCCTTTTCTAAAATGAATTTCAATGTTCGAAAACTTTTGTGTTGTTTTGATTGATTTTGTCCTGTAACCGTTTTGAGTATTTATTTCTTCTAGAATTTTCCTGGTGATCTTTCTTCCTTCTTTTTTTATTTCTTCAACTTGGTGTATTCTGTTAAGATTGAGTGTTTTGCTTGCGTAAAGGATTGTTGGTTTTATGACTGAGTTGTGGTTAAGAATTTTCGTCTCTTATGACATTGATTTGCTATACAGGTTTTGTATTAGCCTCAATCCTCTTTTTTTTTTGTTGACTTTTTGGAGGCGATGTTGCTGTGAAATTTTTTCAAGGATCAATGATTTATCCGAGGCAGTTAAAGTATAGGACCCTGTTGATTTTACTATATTTGGTATTGTTATATTATTATTATTATTTCGAGTTCGACCATCTGTGGACCTCGTTTAACAATTCATTCCTTACTCTTCCGTTCTTTCCAATATTTTTTCATCACCACTGCCATATGTTTTCTCCTTTCTTATAGACCACTGTCTATTGATATGTGTTTTAACTATTTCTGTAAATTTGATCTTGCTGTCCGAAATTTGTCTCTGTCTCACATTAAATTCCGTTGTATACTGGCCTCTATATGCATACTTTTACCATCCGTATCCGTGTATTAGTTTTCTGTTTTAAGAGTCTTTGATGGAAAATTTTCTTTTTAGTCATTCTTTCATCCATTCTCATAAAATGTCCATAAAATGCCAATCTACGTGTCCTCATTATTATTATTATATCTTTGTTTTTTTTTTCTATTTTATTATTTCTCAGTCCAAATGTCACTAATTGTATTAATTTCTGAATACATTTTTTTTATTTTCTGTTCTATAGTTTGATGTGTTGTATAATTTTATTTTATCCAAGACATCATTACCTAGAGGAACCTGGGTAGTAGGAATCTTTAATGAACAGCCTACGTAAGAAATCGAACTGGGAGATGATTAGTGAGAGGAAGGGAATGACGTGGGATTCATCGAGTGAGCAGAAAGGACTCACTATTAGGGCCTATGTCGATGGGTTCTCTGTAATCATCCTCGGTAGAGCCCAGCCATTCTCCAATCCTCTGCTCCGATGTCAAAGTTCTCTGAAGTGAACTCTGCAGTAGCCTACTGTAACAACATGCTTCCACACATCTATATAGAACTGTGCGGTTAGTTCTCAAGTGTTTAACACTTGTCAGTTATATGATTAGGAACAAATTCTTTAATTAATGTATATATTCCATAATTGCTTCCGTTATGTATCGTATTATCCATTCCCAACGCCATCCATACATTATCGAACCTCTACAGTTCCAATCCAAATTTCCCTTTCTCAATACTCGCCTCCGCCTTTTATTATTTAAGTAAAATTGCTCACTTGGACAAATCCTTCATTACTTGTGCTGTTTGGTAATATGAATATTACTCCGCCCTTATAGGTTCGCTAGTATTACAGCTTATGGTGTAGGTATTGTTTTTCCTATTAAACACTGTAGGATATAAGGTTGAAGTTTAAATAACTAGTGATTTGATTACATTTAAAATCTATAGATTTCTCCTTAACAAACGTCATTGGCGTGAAGTTTTGTTCATACAATAAAACAAAAATATTTTTATTTTTTTAAATTTTATAAACGTTATTCTGCATATTTTTGCTACTGCTATTCTATGTCTGTTTTCAATGTCAAACTACTTGGCATTATAAGCCAATAAAATATTGGTTTTTGTTGTGTAGATTTAGGAGTAATTTAAGGTAGTAGATTTTCAATAAAAGTTCTGAATAGTTCACAATGTTACTTATCCTACATAACTCTACATACTAGCCATCTATATAAATACTACATGGATATTACAGAAATAAAAGAAAACACCTAAATAAGGCTGAGAAGGAACTGGATAGAAGGACCTCGTCCACTAAAATTAAAGAAAAATAAATCAAAATGAGAGCCGCAACTGGTTCTGCTTATGTAAATTTCATGCTATCTACCTTTCAGATTTATTATTATCCCTATCATCATTGGCAGGTATAAATGAAGAAATTATTATATCGATACCGAAATCTGCAAAAAAAAAAAAAAAAAAAAAGTGGAAATGGATAGGGCACACCTTACGCGGCCCAAGGGACTACATTGCAAGAGAAGTCCTCTACTGGAAACCTCAGGGATGCCGTAGAGTTATTCGACCAAGGATAAATTGAAGGAAGTTCATAGAGGCTGAGGCAGAACGTGCTAGAGTGCGATGGGCAGAGGCAGATAAGAAACATTCATTGCGGCTCTAAGTCCCACCAGGGATATCAGAAATCAATTAAACATTTTTAACCCGATAAAGGGTAATGAGGAATATGGTGATGAAGGAAGAACAGAAAGATCTACGATATGTATGGTGATTTACTATTAACGTACTTCGTGATTGTAGAACGATTCAAATGGATGGGTGACGTCTATCGGTTGGGTGAGAGTAGAAAATGCTGAAAATGTTTCTACAATGGAGCGAGACCTTGCAGAAGGCTAAATATAAGATGGTACAGCGATGTCTCAAAGGACCTAAAACTCCTTAAATACACTCACAGATAAATCTCAAAGAGAAATCTTGTGAATTTTCTTTAAGATTTATCTGAACTAAAGCGTTGTTCACACACACAACGGTTTTCCCCAAAGTTTCTTGCAGTTGCGACCATGGCACAGTGGGACGAATGACCAATCTAGGAGGAAAAAAGTCTGTATCGCTTAAACAGACCTGGCAACCTGATTTACATAAACAATAGAGTTTAAATAAGGTAAAATAAAACCACTCAAGTCACAAATATAAGGAAAATACTAAACAGGCCCTCATTATCCGTGGTTCCGATTTTTATAAGGTTTCATTTTTCACCATTAATTTTATTTGTATCATATTAATTTAATAAAAATTAGTTAGATCGTTTCTAATGATTACATAATGGGTAATTATTTATACTTATTATTATATAGTAATTATTTTTAATTATCTTAAAAAAGTAATAAATGAAAAAACAGGTCAAGCTGTCTTTTATACGTATCGTAAATAAGGTGAAATCAAAGCGCATAAGTAACAACAATAAAGAATATAATACATTAGACGAAACTTGAAACAATATAAATGTTTTTTGTAAACCTTAAATCTGAAAACATTTGACATTGCAGTTGACATATTCGTGCTGCATTCACTATCACTCCATGTTGTCATCTTCTGAAGAGTCCACATCTTCCCCTTTTTTTTTGGTTTTTGCTATTAACTAACGATGAAAAAATATCAACAAGATTATACAGAGTGTTCAAGTGAAAGAATCAATAATTTTGACTAAATGTGACCTGTCGAGTTAGATACTACATACATCCTTGTTTTTACTTAGTAACCCCACAGCTAAAACCAAAAAAAAACTCTATTACTGCTCTATAAACTTCTTCCATTAACAACTATTACAACAGTTTCATTAATTTCGATTACACATTTTATCTCCTTAGTAAAAAACAAACTAACATAACTGATTTTTTATCTAAATGAAAATTCAGTACACACAGTAAAAACATGCATATATACATCCATTCCTATGTATTTTGTGTATTGTAACTTTATAAACGTATGTAAAATGATTTTTTTTTATAAACTTTCCGGGGTTTTCCAGCCTCTTATTATTTCGTTTTAATTTTCGTAACTACTAATTTTTAAATATCCTCTAATTTAAGTTTTTTAAATGTAGTAATTCATATTAAATCAATGCCCTTACAGTTTTGCCAAATACGAAAGAACTCTCTTCGCGATATTGAAAATTCGTTTTCTGGCAGGAAAGCAGATAAAAGCAGCTAAATGTTTCATGGTTATTCCATATACCTTCTAAGGCACCTGTACCATGAATTTCAGAGAGGTACTTTGGGGTACTTTTCAGTAATAGATCTTTTTAGTTTAAAAAATGCTATAGTTAATGACACTTTTAAAAAAATTATATAATAGGTCAAATTATAAAAAACTTGTTTTGAGCATGGCTTCCTGGTATAACGATCACCTATAAAATATTATTATCACTAATTATAAAAAAATAATGAAAAAATATCAATAGAATGATACACGAATTTAGATTGAAAGAATCAATAGCTTTAACAAAATTTGACCTGTCGAGTTGGGTACTACTTTGATCGTTCTTTTTACCCTGAAATCGGCCCCCAAAAAACGAAAGAACCTTTGATAATGTTCCATAAACTACTTAACTATACACCAATTACAATAGTTTTATTAATTTTCATTATGACTTTTTTCCTCCTAGATAGGCCATTCGTCCCACTATGCATGGCCACGAACGAAGAGGATGGATGACGCGATCCCGGTCGCGTCATCCTCTTATTAAGAAAACCACTCTTATATTATTAATTTTTTTAACAATAGTCTTTTGTGTCGTTCGGCTTAATTTATTTTAGTTTTTAGATTAATTTTTCGTAAGCGCCTTCTTTTTTATTTCTGTTCTGATAATCATTACCTGCTCTTCACGAGCCAAAGGTGCGGCTCACTTTCACACATCTTTATAAATTGTTCTAAAAACTTCCGGTGCATCGTTTTTAACAGAAAATAAACCACAAAACAAAACAACGGGGAGCGAAATCTGAAGCTTTGAGCATGCACGTCGGGATCGGACTGTACAGTTCACATCTGTGTAGTTTTAAGAAGGGTTTTTCGATAAGATTTTCTAGGTTTCCGCAAACCGCGACAAACTCAAGATTTTCACAACACACGTAACAATAAATCCGCAGGTTTAAACTGTGCTGTCCAAACCTTGAGATTTATCCAATGGTGTATGGGAGCCTTAAAAGATACTCTGAGGCTCCTTATTGGTAAGGCTGGAGGATAGGTGTAAAGCAAGCCAAGGACTTCTTCATGCATCCGTCGCGATATTGAAAGATGATATGAAAAAATAAAATGAAAAAAACAAAACAAAAAAAAACTGGGTATAGCATTAAAATAGTGCATAACAACATCTTCGTTGTTTGAAAAAAAAAAAAAACTCTTTCTCTTTGTTGTTTAGCATAATATTCAAAGATCTCCTGCTTACTGCAAACTTATGAATGCTACCATTGTTAGCTAAACTTGCCATAAAGACTTAGATATTTGAACCCTCTAGCTGTGGATTTCCTCAGTATTAACTGCAAACTCCCAGAGCACCCAGATCAGTTTCCAGCTCCAGAGAGCAGAGACGGTTTACATAACATCCTTTCCGGGACATTTCCTCTCCGGGAAACGGGGCAATAACAATCAGTGTAGCCGGGCTCTGTACCCGCTACGTCGGGTCAAACATCATCTATAATTACGCCCTGGTACGCTCTCGGATGCAAGTGTCGGTTTTATCAATTGCCTCCGTCTCTATACAGCGATAACTAGAAACAGAATTAAACTTAAATCGCTCTTAAATAATTCAACAATTCGATTACATAGTTCCTGTTAACTCTATATGCTAAAGCACACTCGGTTTGCCTTTGTAAAGCTTATGTTACCACAAGTACTTGTACAAGTAGGACAGTAAGTGTCAGGCTAGCTAATGGAGAAGGGGTGGGGAGAATTAGTCAGGAAATGAGAATGAGCCAAAAAAAAAAAAAACCCAAAAAAAAAAACACACCAAAAATATTGTTGAGCGCCACGTCGTTTATCAATGGTAAAACGACGAAAACCTAAGATAAAAAAAAAAAAAAATATAAGAGACAAAATAAAATAAGATTAAATAAATCAATAAAATAGCCCCAAGAAAAAAAATATTTTAAAATGTAAAATCTTCGAAGAAAGGTAAGAAAAAAAATAGATAGTTTAACTCTTAAATATACTTTCCACCAATTAATTGCGGTAATTAATCAAAACCAAAAACCCATTAATGTTGAAAACATAAAAATAAAATAAAATTATTTTATTAATAATTTTGTGATTCTCACCTCTGAATTCAAAATTCACCACCATGCACTCAATCCTTAGAAATGACCCTTGACCATTTCCATAAATCTGAATGTATAATCATTAAATGGTAACACTTATTATTTTTACTCAATAATCAAAATTATCTCTCCTTCAATGTTGGTCACCACTTTTCCTGGTTTTTGTTTTTAATTATTTGAGACCAAGATGCAAAAGGAAATTAAAAAATAATAATAATAATAATTTCAAACGGGAAGGAAAGAAAAAAAAAAACACCAATTTTGATAATAAGAAAATTGGACCATATTTATTACTGTTAACGAAAATTATTTTTACATATTATGATTATCAAAATTCAATTTAACAAAATTTACTAATTAATTAAACAAACAATATCTAATATTGCTTTGTAAATAGGTGGTCCAAAAATATAAAATATTTGCGAGCTCGCTTTCAAAAAAAAAAAAAATATTACAAAATAAACAAACAAACAAAAGTTAAACAATTTCTCTCTTTTAATACTAATTAACCAAATTCAGCAACCATTAAATAATTTATTGTTTGATTTATTCTGGTACCAGCACAAATAAACTTAAAATAAAATAAAACTTATCTGGGTGCACCCTTCGGCGTTAACGAGCGATGTATTGGTATCAAGGGACGGCCACAATTTCTTCTTCTCCAATTTTGTTGTTGAGTCCACTTAGAGCTGTAGATGACGTTGACTCATAAATTTTCTTCGATGAATAAATCCCCTGTCGGGTAAGAATCCAAAATTCCAATATTTGGAGTCCAATTTCAAAGAAAGAAATGAAAATCCGGCCTTGCCGTTTAATGAGCGTCTGTCTCCTAACTCAACTCAACACAATCACTTCTCCCCGTTGAGACCTGTCTATCTTCTTTTGTTTTGGCTTTTGTTTTTGTTCCGTCGCCTATTATTATCACTCTTAATCCGTCGACGTATTTTATCAAACTTTTAATTCTGGTCTATTTTAGCATCACAATTCATTTACCTTAATAAAATTAACAATATTAATTATTTCTGTAATGAAAATTATTATTAAAAAAAAAAATGGAAAAATTTATTGGCAAAAGAAATTTATAATTTAATAATTCGTGGATAGGGGCATCACCAACATTGTTTTATTTAACATTCAGCTTTCACTATTCATCTTTCTTATTAAAGCAATTGAAAAAAAAAAGGAAAACTAACATGAAATCGAAATCAGAAAAAAAAAAATAATGTTAAAAAAAATTAACCTTTTATTTCCCACCTTTATCGAAGTGTAACACCCACCACTCACGTACAAAAAAAAAGAAAAAAAAAAAAAAAGGATGCAATCCTGGGTTAACCAAATCGAATCATCAGGAATCCGTTTCTAACTAACCTTCGGGAGACCCTTTTAAATCGCTTATATGCCAAACACCGGCCGGACGTCCACTTTCCACATCTTCAAGTTCATAAGTTACCCGGGACGTTTTACGTATTATTTTGAACTTCCTGAACTTAGGTGCCAATTTGCTGGAAAAATAGGCTGCAGCATCCGATTGAGGGTGAGTTCTACACCAAACCGTTTGTCCTGGAACAAATTCCACTTCCCTTCTCCTCAGATTGTAAAATCTTTGTGCTTTCCCGTAGGCTCTATCCAATCGATCTTGCACTTCCTGGAATAGTAACGGCATGTTCTTCAATTTTTCAAGGTGAGCATTTCGATCAATGGCAATTGGTTGATCCGAGTCCCCAGATGCTATTTCTGCATGATCCTCTCCTGATCTCGGCAATTCCCGGCCATAGTTCAAGTATGCGGGTGAGAAGCCAGTAGCTTCATGTACGGAAGTTTTTAACGCAAAACTGATACGAGAAAGTTCCTTGTCCCAAATTCTTTGGTTATCCTGTATATAAGAAGCCAACATAGTTTTCACTACCCGATTTATTCTTTCGGTTGGATTTGCTTGTGGATGATAAAGAGCCGTATACCAGGGGGTGACCTTATATTCTTCTAACTTCCCCAGAAATTCCTTCCCTTTAAATTGGACTCCATTGTCACAAATTACAAACTGTGGGGCCCCAAACATATGGAAAACGTGCTCTTCTATTTTTTTTCCGATAAAGCCTTGGAAGTAGCTTTTCTTAGTGGGATCAAGATGGAATATTTGGTAAAATAATCACTTATTACCAACAGAAACGATTTTGTTTCGTTGACAGAGGCAATGGCCCCATTAAATCAGCGGTGATGATCTGCCATGGTCCCTTTGCAACCCTTCTACTCCCCATAAGTCCAGCTGGAGCTTGTTGTGATGGCTTTAAACTCAGACACGTTTCGCACCTCGCCACATAGCGTGCTACATCCCCAGCCATTCCTGGCCAGTAATATGCCTCCTTGAGCCTCTGAAACGTCTTGTATGCTCCTAAGTGTCCAGAAATCGGGCTATCGTGGTAATCAAACAGCAACTGCTTCCGTTGAGACTTTGGTATGACCAATTTCCAGGGACGATCTTCCCCTAAAAACTTATTCTTATTAGATATTCTTTTAAATATCTTATCATCTTCAACGCGCCACGACGGATATGATGCAGGATCTTTATTTATTTTGCCTATCATCCTGAGGTACCACTCGTCCATTGCCGACATCGAGCAATCAATCGCCGCCACTTCAGTATTCTCATTCTGTCTCGACAGGGCGTCTGCAGCAAGGTTGTTTTTTTATACCCGGGCGATGTTGAATTGAAAACGCATACTGTTGTAATTTCAATGCCCAACGAGCCAATCTTCCTTTAGGTTCCTTTAGAGTATGTAGCCATTTAAGAGCCATGTGATCTGTTATGACTACGAATTCCATTCCCTCAAGATATGGCCGAAATTTTTCAATCGCCCATAAAACCGCTAGGCATTCATGTTCGGTTGTTGTAAACTTCCTTTCTGCATTGGTCAGGTTTCGGCTAGCGTAAGCAATAGCTTTTTCTCTCTCATCATGAACCTGAGACAAAATAGCTCCTAAGCCTGTTGCCGAAGCGTCGGTTTGCAGTACAAAAGGTTTACTGAAATCGGGGCACGTTAAAATTGGAGCGGATACTAATTTATCTTTAATTTCTTTAAAGGCTAACTCTTGCGCTTCTTCCCAGCGCCATTTTTTTCCCCTTCCGCAACAAATCCGTAAGAGGACTTACCACATTCGAAAAATTAGGTACAAATCGTCGATACCATGACGCTAGGCCTAGGAATCTTCGAACTTGTCGCACAGTCGTTGGAGCAGGGTACGACAGTATGGCTGCTACCTTTTCCGGGTCTACTTGAAGTCCGTTTTCGTTAACCACATATCCTAGGTAACGAAGCTCTGGACGACAGAAATTACATTTCTCCCAGTTAATTGTTAAATTTGACTCGGCTAGCCGCTTGAATACATCTTCTAAAACTTTCAGATGTTGGGTAAAGTCTGATGTCACAATCACTATATCGTCTAGGTAAACAAATACATATTCTTCCAAATCATCACCCAGTACTTGGTCAATCAGCCTTTGCCATGTAGCTGGGGCGTTATGTAATCCAAATGGCATGCGAACAAATTGAAAAAGCCCTCGTCTTGGAACAGTAAACGCCGTTTTTTCCTGGCTAGACTCCTCCACTGGTACCTGCCAATACGCCGATTTAATATCTATCGAACTTAGATACCGCCCATCACGCAACCTATCCAGTATTTGGGAGACATATGGTATCGGGTAAGCGTCCTTTTTTGTAACTGCGTTGAGCTTGCGGTAATCCACGCAGAACCTGTTCGACCCATCTGGCTTTTTAACAAGGACTACTGGTGAACTCCAGGGACTTTTGGAAGGCACTACTATTCCTTCAGCCAACATTTCATCTAAATCCTTATCTAACTGACTTTGGACAAACGGGGACACGGGGTAATATCTTTGTTTTATGGGTCTTGCGTCCCCCGTATCTATTATATGCTTTACGCTACTCGTGCAGCCCAGCTTCTCCCGGATGTTTAGCTTTCCAATATTCTACCAATGCTGCTAATCTATCCTTTTCAGCTGTGGGTAAATTTGAATGACCAATGATAGCGGGGTTCGCTTCTTTTGTGTCTATCACATTAACAAATTCCCATCCATTTCGCATGTCCGATTTAATGCCCATTTCCCGCCAGAAGTCAACTCCTAAAATCAAGTCACACGTCAACCGAGACACTACCACAAATTCAACGATCCTAATTCTTCCGGATAGCTCTACTGGTAACCGAATCATTCCTATATGTGATAAAGGTGAACCATCTGCCTGCGATATTTGAAACTTCGACACCTTTTCCAAGTCAATACCAAGGTTTCTGAATACCTCCCAAACTTTCAAACTCATTAGGGACCTTGACGCTCCTGAATCCAACAGTCCACAGAACTCCCTCCCGAAAATCGACACTGAAAGATATGGTCGACTGTCTCCCTTGCATTTACTCTCTGTCGCAAACGAGCCCTGATAGACAGCACGCACCACAGCCAACCAGGTCTGCCATTCAATTGAATTTCTATCGGACTTCGGGGCTTGGAATGAGCTTCGCCCGTTTAAACTCGACCCCCTGATCCGTTTCCCGGTCTCCGTCGACATCCGCAAGTAGTGGTATTTACCTCTTTACGACCACAGAAACCGCAGAAGTTTATTTTAGGTGCTTTACACTCCCTTGACGGGTGTCCAATTTTATCGCAATTCCAGCACCTGCCTTTATAACCTCGCGCCTGCTGATTTTCTAAGCGAGTATGCCTTTTCTCTTCCATTTGAGGGTTTTTTTTGAACATCTAATTCAGCTACTTGAGCATTCCCTTTCTTGCTAGTCGGTGAGTAACCCAAATCCGGTTCCAGTAATGTTTTTTCGCACCGGAGGTGGTGGTCTGTGCACATTTACCCGCCATCTGCTTTCTTCAAGCATTCGACCTTTCGTCAACAAATCCTTTAAAGAGGTTACTGTGTGCAACGCCAACCGGTCGAGGTAAAATGGGTGTAAATTCGCTAAAATGATTTTCAACATTGTAGGCTCTGTTGCGGGAGTTGGTAGCCGATGGAAATAGTTTTTCATGATACTAATATAGTATCCAATACCTTCATCTTCGCCTTGAGTTCGGGCCCTAATTTCGTCCCACAACCTTTCGCTATAATTTTGTGGTTCATATTCTGCCCTAAGCTCTTTCGTCAGCTCATCCCACGATGACAGTTCACGACGCATGGCTTTGTACCATACCAGAGCGCGACCCGAAAAAAGATCATAGCCTGAGTTCAATAAGTCTTCGTTGGAGGCATTCCTTGCTATTTTGAGATCCTCGACCATTTCTAAAAACCCATTCACACTCAATCCTTCCCCGTCGCCGGAAAATTTTATACCCCATTCTCGTACCGGTATTGGTTTTCTCCTTATTGATGAATCCTGTGTAGCGCTTGGTGTGGTAGCACCCATGGAATCTGTGTTTACTGTCGGCGGCGACGACTGTTCTCCATCACTCGGTGGTGGTTTTTTTCTTCCATTCATCTAACTGGTCGAACATCGTCAAGCATTCATCAGTATATGCTCGTATATCTTTGCGTTCTTCTTCGGTGGAGGGCTTGAGTCGCCGTAGTCTATTTAGCACATGTTGAAGTTTGGTGGAAAATTTTCTAGGGTCAACCTTTTTACCTTCAGAAGCATCTTTAGAAAGAGCACGAAGTATCTCCATTTTCCCAAGACAAGTCGCCAACTCGGAGGTCGTATCCAAACCTTCAGACTTTGGTGATTGAATCACTTGTCGTTCTTCAAGAGCTAAAATCTGTCTCAGTTTTTTCCTCATTTCATCGATTTCAGAAATATCGGAGTATTCTCGAATTTTTAACTCGTATTCGAGCTCTTCTTTCAAAAGCCGGCTAACGTCCATACTGATAATTATCAATTCCCAATAAGATAATGAAGCAAAAGATAACACGGACAACAGACAAAAAAAATTAAACTAGCATACAAAATTCCCGAAATCAGAACGAACTACAAAAAAAAAATAAAGTTCAAATCCCCTGCTAATCAATAAAAAAAAAAAAAATATTTAAAAAATCTCGAATAAAACAATTTAAACTCAATAACCTGAATGAAAACAAAGTTCCTTTTCCATAAAAAAAATTTCCTCTATTCTAATCAAATTCTCCTAAACAAAACTCAAACGCCCCACGTTGGGCGCCAAAACTGTTACCACTGTTAAAGAATGCTACCATTGTTAGCTAAACTTGCCATAAAGACTTAGATATTTGAACCCTCTAGCTGTGGATTTCCTCAGTATTAACTGCAAACTCCCAGAGCACCCAGATCAGTTTCCAGCTCCAGAGAGCAGAGACGGTTACATAACATCCTTTCCGGGACATTTCCTCTCCGGGAAACGGGGCAATAACAATCAGATGTAGCCGGGCTCTGTGCCCGCTACGTCGGGTCAAACATCATCTATAATTACGCCCTGGTACGCTCTCGGATGCAAGTGTCGGTTTTATCAATTGCCTCCGTCTCTATACAGCGATAACTATAAACAGAATTAAACTTAAATCGCTCTTAAATAATTCAACAATTCGATTACATAGTTCCTGTTAACTCTACTATGCTAAAGCACACTCGGTTTGCCTTTGTAAAGATTATGTTACCACAAGTACTTGTACAAGTAGGACAGTAAGTGTCAGGCTAGCTAATGGAGAAGGGGGTGGGGAGAATTAGTCAGGAAATGAGAATGAGCCAAAAAAAAAAAGAGAACCCAAAAAAAAAACACACCAAAAATATTGTTGAGCGCCACGTCGTTTATTAATGGTAAAACGACGAAAACCTAAGATAAAAAAAAATATAAGAGACAAAATAAAATAAGATTAAATAAATCAATAAAATAGCCCCAAAAAAAAAAAATTTTAAAATGTAAAAACTTCGAAAAAAGGTAAGGAAAAAACAATAGATAGTTTAACTCTTAAATATACTTTCACCAATTAATTGCGATAATTAATCAAAACCAAAAACCCATTAATGTTGAAAACATAAAAATAAAATAAAATTATTTTATTAATAATTTTGTGATTCTCACCTCTGAATTCAAAATTCACCACCATGCACTCAATCCTTAGAAATGACCCTTGACCATTTCCATAAATCTGAATGTATAATCATTAAATGGTAACACTTATTATTTTTACTCAATAATCAAAATTATCTCTCCTTCAATGTTGGTCACCACTTTTCCTGGTTTTTGTTTTTAATTAATTTGAGACCAAGATGCAAAAGGAAATTAAAAAAATAATAATAATTTTCAAACGGAAGGAAAGAAAAAAAAAAATAACACCAATTTTGATAATAAGAAAATTGGACCATATTTATTACTGTTAACGAAAATTATTTTTACATATTATGATTATCAAAATTCAATTTTACAAAATTTACTAATTAATTAAACAAACAATATCTAATATTGCTTTGTAAATAGGTGGTCCAAAAATATAAAATATTTGCGAGCTCGCTTTCAAAAAAAAAAAATTACAAAATAAACAAACAAACAAAAGTTAAACAATTTCTCTCTTTTAATACTAATTAACCAAATTCAGCAACCATTAAATAATTTATTGTTTGATTTATTCTGGTACCAGCACAAATAAACTTAAAATAAAATAAAACTTATCTGGGTGCACCCTTCGGCGTTAACGAGCGATGTATTGGTATCAAGGGACGGCCACAATTTCTTCTTCTCCAATTTTGTTGTTGAGTCCACTTAGAGCTGTAGATGACGTTGACTCATAAATTTTCTTCGATGAATAAATCCCCTGTCGGGTAAGAATCCAAAATTCCAATATTTGGAGTCCAATTTCAAAGAAAGAAATGAAAATCCGGCCTTGCCGTTTAATGAGCGTCTGTCTCCTAACTCAACACAATCACTTCTCCCCGTTGAGACCTGTCTATCTTCTTTTGTTTTGGCTTTTGTTTTTGTTCCGTCGCCTATTATTATCACTCTTAATCCGTCGACGTATTTTATCAAACTTTTAATTCTGGTCTATTTTAGCATCACAATTCATTTACCTTAATAAAATTAACAATATTAATTATTTCTGTAATGAAAATTATTATTAAAAAAAAAATGGAAAAATTTATTGGCAAAAGAAATTTATAATTTAATAATTCGTGGATAGGGGCATCACCAACATTGTTTTATTTAACATTCAGCTTTCACTATTCATCTTTCTTATTAAAGCAATTGAAAAAAAAGGAAAACTAACATGAAATCGAAATCAGAAAAAAAAAAAAATAATGTTAAAAAAAAATT